>JAJMCN010000010.1:0-365817 GCA_030573035.1 Pichia nanzhaoensis
TTAGATGAGAATCGAACTCACATAAAATTAATTTGCAATTAACTTGTTGACCTTCGACACTAAACATTAATTATTTTATTTGGTTTTTTACCAATATTGGGTCAAGCGTTATCAGCTGTGGATATTTTCACTGATATACATGCAATTCTTTGCCACCCATCGCCTTGGTTATGTAAAAACTTGCCTATTCGACAGGAGCCAAAATCATTGAGTGCTCTTCGTCTTCGGTTAGTAAGTCTTCCTTAGTATGCAAGTACATAGAACACCTAGTCAGGTATTTGTTCATCTGTCACATTATGTGTCTGACTTCTTAGCTGATTGCAATGATGTCAGAACACCCTTTGCTGCTGGTACGTCGTTGATTTCGGATGGTCATGTATCACTTGTCCTGGATGCCTCTAAAGTTCACAGCATGGTCAGGAGAATTTTATTTGCTAATAATACTGTAAACCATACTTGGTATATGTTGCGTCAGCACTATCTTGCTTTATCAAAGAACTTCAGGGGAATCGTTTGGCTGCTGCAAAACATGTCATGAGATACATTAAAGGCACGACAGGCGTAGGCTCGGTGTTCAAGAAAAAAAAAGTATGTGATCTAGTTGGGTATTGTAATTCAGACTGGGCTGGTGATAAAATTGACAACAAGTCAATCACGGAATATATGTCAATGCTTAGTGCTACGACAATTACACGGAAATCAACAAAAAAACCAACAGTGGCTTTATTATCTACTCAGGCAAAATACATGCTACAAGAATATGCAGTTAAAAAACCATTATAGCTATCTCAAGTACTAAAAAATATTGGGTTCAAATATAACGAACCTCCAGTTCTGTTTGAAGATAATGAAAGTGCCAGATGCTTTCAACACAAAAAAACGAAACATATTAACATTAGACATCATTTTATAAGACTCCATGGCCGGTAAAAGTTGTGAAGTGGTATTGATAAACACTAAAAATGTGATTGCTGAAATGTTAACGAAGAATCTATCAAAAGTAAAATTTTCAAAATCCCTTGATATGGCTGGGTTAAAAATGATTTCTGATATTAGCTTATGGTAGGGTGTTGTACGGAATTAAGGTGATATGGTAGTATAACAATAAGTGTTACATTGCGTTAAAATACTTGTAAAACCAATGCCATCTCAAGCTAAATGTGGGTAAAACGTAAGAATATTTTAACAGAAGAATAATTTTTTTTTCATGTTATTGTTTTATAAGTTAACGAAGCCGTTAGTGAATTTACGGAGAATTTGGATGTGTAAGAAAAAGTTGCTAGGTTGCAGCACTTTAGAATCACGAGTTACAAAGCATCAAAAAAGGCTTTTATAAGAAGTGCATAAATAGCACTTTTTTTCTTCGTGTGTTTTTCGAGATACCGTTTTTACACAATAGAAACTCGGACACTAAACGGACCTCCTGTTCGGCCCTCAAAATAGAGACACCGGGCTTTTTGAAGCTTTCGTCTAAATTAAAATTTTCGAAAAATGTATAAGACATAATTCTTTTTTATATTGTCAGCAACTTAGTCTATGCCAAACCAGAACTACAAAGAGAAGACAAGAAACTTGAAACCTTTTGAGGTCTTAAAGATTTTAAAGAAGCGAGACATATCAGTTTATCTTATCCGCAATGCTAGATGATATTGTAATTCTTATTTCTTCTCATCAATACACAATTGACCCATATCTTAACCAGGGGATAGTTTTCAGAAAAAGGGTTTAGTGAGCAGTTTTGTTATGTGAAACACCTTCAACTATTTGAAAACGTCATGCTCTACAGAAGATCGATTTCTGGAATGTTACGAAAATTTTATTATTTTTAATTTTTTATTTGTTCCTTGTACACAGGATCTGCCCGCAATAGCCAATGCTACAACTTGTTGGGAGCTATTGAAAAATGCCAAATTTCTTTGCGATAAAAGATCATCAGATATATGTGATGATGCAGTTTTTTGTGTTGAAGATGGTTCATCTTGTCGTTTTACACTGCCCCAACTCAAGTATGTGTTCCCCACCTATGAGATATAAAAGTTAACGTTGATAGCACTACTATATTTAATTTGCGATAGCCAAACTTATGTGCTCTCAAAACACATTTGGCTAAAATGGTTTGCTCAATTAATTACTAAATAAGAAAAGAAAAAAAGCAGAAAATTGATTAGCCTGAACATCAAAGTAGACTAAAGTATACGACATAACATTTAACTATTGCTTTTCTTCATGGAATTATTTTTATTCGTTTCACTAGCACATACTCGGTCATAAGTCATAACTTTTAGCAAGGTTTAGGTTATACAATAATAAGGCTATTAATAACAAAATTTGGGAAAAAAAGCTTTGTTTGGCTTACATGAACTGATATGCTCAAATATATCTGCTGTTGTATTATGCAAAAGATTTTATTAGTCTTACAAACAAAACAAAATTTTTGGAAACTGGTACGAGAATTAAGATGAGATTAATTGGGAAATTTATGACAGATTTTATTTAATTATTGCAAATCTTGAAATGCCAATTTGGCGTTCACAGTAGGCTTGCCAAAACAACTGGGTCAATTTTTGAAGACATTATTCTATACGAGTAGTTTTTTTACGATAAACATCTGGCTTGTTAGTTTCATCAAAGGAATTATTGATAGGATTGGTCTTGCAAATTGTGTTTATGATGGATGCAACATTCAATGTACCAAAACATAAAAAGTAAATGTTTTTTTCCGGAGTGATCAAATGGAATAACAATGAAGATTAAGCTACGATGTGTTGAGCTTCTATGAGGTAGGGAATTTGCGGAAAACATCCGATTTTTTTATGTGCACTGAAACTGCTGCTAACAAAATAGTTGACAAAGATAGCTCACTTTCCAATATTAGATGCGTTGATGATAGTAAAGCACTCATAACAACCTAAAACATTAATTTATTTTCAATTTTTTAGCTGGCGTTGCTCAAACAAAAAAATTTGGAAAATTAAAGTTTTTGTGGCACAAAAAACTGAACGTTAAAAAACACTGGAATAAAAATGAGATTGACATGACGGTAAGTGCAGTATGACATTTTAACCCAAAAAACAGCAAATCAAAAGCTGAAGCACCGGTTTTATACAATGAAATTTCAATTTTACAAGCAAGCGCTGCTTGAGACCTTTTTAAGCTACAAATCAGACTTGTGATAAGCAAGAAGATTATAAAAGAAAAGCTTTTGGATACGGATTGTCATGGTTTACTTTAAAATAAAAGAATTATATCAAATGTGTGGAAGACACGAAAAAAAGTTGAGTGCCTCGGTGTAATTTTGACAGATGTGTTTTACTTGAGAGTTATTACATTGATAATTTTCCCGATTCATTTACAAACTAACAAAAAAGGCGGAAGGTATAGTTGAAAATGATTTTTCTGTATTCACACAAAAACATTCAATTTCAAAGTATAGCACAATGCTGTTTCTTTATTCAGAACAAACAGTGCCATAAGTACAGATATTGAGCACTATGTCAGGCAATTAGAACGAGAATTCAGAAAGTCATATTCAATGTTTTTTGATTCAGTGGAAAATCTCCAACTTAGCTTCATTATGTTGACAACATCAAACAATAAAAGTATCCCCATTGCTTTAAAGCGGCAGTATAAAATGAAGCGTCTTTCAAATTTGAAGGGTCGATTCAGCAGTTTTCAAGATCATCTTTAAAAAGGGAGCAGTTTATGGAAGTAATTTAACAGTAACAGTTATAAATACTTTCACTTGTCTATGATATGACGTTGCGACAGCAACTTTGATTTAGTAAAGAGATGCAGGTGTTTACTTTTCTCCAATTAGAAGCTGAAGTAAATATGATGGAAAACTCAAAAACGGTAGTTATGCTCTTATTATGCGATCGTGAAATCAGAACTAAATGCAATATTGCATGTACGGATATGCTATAAAAAATTGAATTTAGTCTGTATAGAAGAAGCTGTAATAGCGATGGAAAACAATTCAAAGCTAGATGAGATTGAGATACTTGGTTGCAATAATATGCAGGAAGCCAGTAATAAAGTGAAGCCTCCAAAGTTTGTTTAAAAAATTGCGAAGGAGTGACAAGGCCATTAACAGAGCCAAAAAATGGAGTCAAGTGCTTAAAAAAGTGACTTAAGCTTTAATTTGGGAAAGGGTTTTAATCAGGGGTACCAGTTAATACTGAATCAAATCATTGGAAAAGTTTCAGCTTTGAAAAGAAAGGATATAAGGAAAGTTGTGCCATGATAAAATGGGGTGAAAGAATGAAAAAGCTGAGTCACGAGATTCTACTTTTTAGAGATTCAATTGAAGGTGTTAACTTAAAACTACTGTTAAAATTAGCAAATTCTGATAATATAGGTAATGATAGTAAAAGTGGTGGCGAATGTTTGGTTAAAAATGAACAAACAATTTTAGAAACGATGTATAGTATGATACAAACAGTGAATGCGAAGGTGATTCAGAGAGTAACTGACAGATTAACCCGGACAGTAATTTGGACAATGTTTTTGTTAGTACTTTGGATAGTGTTAAAAATGATAAGTAAATGAATATAGAGCGTAAATATGAAACCCTGAAAAGGTATGCAAAACTTTTTGTGAACAAAAAAATTAGTTTTTCTTAAGGCTTTGACGATAAAAAAACATATTTATTTTAAAAGCTACTTTCCAAAAATGTGCTACAAATTTACAAAAAAGTTTGTGATTAATAATAAATACTCTGATATGACTTTATTTGATTATTACCCTGAGTATGTATGGAAATGTTAAGATCAGTAACTATGCGATGTACATGAGCTGATACCTTACACGTGCAAATATTGGTTAGTATAGGGTAAAGTAGTGTAATGAGTAAGATGAGGTATCAAGCAGAAATATTTGTTGATCAATGTAGGAAAAATTGTAAAACTTCAAGGCAACAGTAGTGACGCGCTCGTATTTGTGATAAATTTGAGGTTATAGACTGTGTTTATATATTGAGCATTATTACTCAAGAAAGCTCAGCCTTAGACTCAAGCTACGTGAGACTATGATGTTGCAAAATTTTCGCCTCATCGTGTTTTGGATTCGGAAAATTAAAAAATGCTTTTCCGGAAAGAAAAAAAGATATTGTAATATTTTTGATCCAAAAACATATATTTGCGATTGTATATAAGTTGATGGTTTAATGCGGTGGTCTTCCGCCTTGAAAAAATATGTGCCACGTGAAAGTAAAAAAGCAGCGAATACAAAAAAACCGTAACCCTATGTATTGCTGTTGTGCCCTGCGCCTAGCATAGGTATTATATTGCAAATTTGGTGTATGTTCAAGAACAGCAAACAATAATAAAATTGTTGCCCTCTATGTGAGACATTGGAAAGTTCAAAAATTAAAAATACTAAAACAGTTCTAAAATAAATATTATGCTTCCATTGACGTAGGCGTTAAGCTGGCCTAGTTATAAGTAGATGTTAAAGTTTTATTTCATTTTTTTAATGTGTCAAAATACTTGGGGTTAAGGAATAGCTGTCAGCATAGTAAGTGAACTTTTGCTTATTGATGCTATTATACGGTATCCTTCAAAAGCCGCAACTTGAATAAAAATGTATTTATGTTTGTGGCATAATAAATAAGTATACTTTTTGATAAATTGCTTATTTTTGCCGAAAAGGTGTGAGTAAAAAGATTGTTTTTGCGTATTGTTTTTTGCGGTAATCTAAATTTCCTTTTCACAAAAAGTTTTCCAGTGTGGCATGTCTTAATTGTTTAAAAGGGAATACCATATCATCTCTGCATGAGCCTATAAAGATTTTTTTTATAAATGGCATTGAGAGTATTCTCATTTAAGTTGAACATGAGTATAGGGAGATGGTTCCAAGAAGGCTATTTCAAATTAAACCTGGCTGTATGATTTTACAGATTGAGAAATATAGAAGATAATATTTTGTGAAAGTTTTTGTCAATGCTTTCAAAGAACTCAAGGTGAGCCAAGGTTGCTAAATGACTTTAGATTTTTGCTGCAAAAGCACATAAACCTTTTTTGACTAATTCGTTTACCATATTTTTGTAATCTATTGTCTATTACATTGAAATTTAAAATCTGAATTTGCATGAAAAACAAAAAGTGGATGGCTAAATTATAAAGTTTAACACAATACTTACAGTAATAGGATATATCGTTATTTCCTCGAAAGTTTTTGTGCGCATCCAAAAAAGGTCAAAAAAATATTGTTTTGAAATGGTCAGTGAATAATCTAGAGTGCTCCCATTTAATTTTTCAATTTGTCAGCGACAGCAGTCTATTCATTTCCTTCCCTGTTATCATTGGGCATATAAGTAACGACATTCTTTAATACGCTCTCATCAGCAAAAGTGGCTGTCGCCTCACCAAAATTTACCTTGTGGTTAATGTTGGTTTCTATCATACCATTCAATCATGATTCTGTTTATTTAAGTAATCTTTTGTAACATAACCAATTTTCTCGCAATAATTGAGATAATTTCGGCTATGCACGTCACCAGCTTCACTGCCGTTATTTTCATACGTAAGGTAATTTCAGTACAATCCTCAAGAGCATTTTCAGCATCTTTGAAAACTACATTTCAGTTAGTTATCCTTTTTTTCTTTTGTTTGAAATTTCAATCCATTATTTCCGCTATTGGGCAGCCCCCCACATGCTCCTAAAATATTTGTAAACACACAAATTTAAGTTACCTAAAAAATTCACATTAAGTTTAGTAAGCAAAACATTTTCCATGTCCATGATTTTGAAAAATTTCAATTTTTATGCACATTTATTTTACAATTACAATATCTTTTGAATAATGCTGAAGTAGTCTATATAAAAGAGCCACTATTGCTCTGGAAAGCTAACTTTGTTTTTTTGACGTCATTGTCATTCTAAATTATGAGATTATCCTGTTCTCCGTTTCTCAGCCTCAATCTTTTTCTGACTACTCTTTCGGCTTCTTCTTTCTCTAGTCCAAAGATAGAACCGAAAAGCTTTTACATAATTTTGAGAAGTTCGAAAGGTTTTTACACGTTAATATACCGCTGAAAATGAAACATATGAAAAGCTAGGCTTTTGACCAATTTGTCAAAAATATTCTCAAATTTGGTTTTAGTGTTAAAACCAATTTCTTACAACAATTCCAAAAGTACTGTCATTTGTGTGATTTTCTATAGTAACTATTTCAACTATACCACATTCCGCCCCGTATATATATGCTCCTCTTTTTATGAGCAATCAGTTATCTTTTTTCTTTCCTTTACCGGCTAGCAACATTTGAATGTGATTATTAAAGAACTTAGTGAAAGATTTTAAGATCTTAAACTTTTTCTTTTAAGCATATAATTCAGAAAAACCTTAACCGTATGAGTATGTATTTCTTTCTATCTCTGTTTTTATTATTGACATAAAGCTTGTTGGGTACTGGCAAAAAAAATCAAATCTCAGAAAATTTTGCTTATTATCTTTCAAGCGTTTATTCACATCTTTTTAACTAAACTGATAAAAGCTATGAAAAATTATGTGATTCGAAAATCTTTTTTACTAAAGTTAAATTATCGTTTGAAAAAGCAGGGTTTACTGAACCTTTACTAACAGAAAGAATCATATTAGTTGGTATAATTATGAGTGTCCTATTTGCTTCATTTTTGGAGTTGATTGCATGCTCTTCCAATGATCTGACTGATATATATCAGTACTTGAATCGTATTTAATTCTACATGATTGGCACTTACTAGACCTGCAAAAAGGTTCTTTTTGAGGGTACATTTTCCAAACATGCCCTGGAGTCTATGAAATTAAATACGTAAACCTGTATGACTGTTTCATCATACAGAACGAAAGAGTAGGAACAGACAGATAAGAAAATTGGAGAGAAAAGACCAGGGATAAACGTAGGAGGGAAAAAGACAAGTTGGAAAATACATTAAGTTCTTTTGTTAATCGTATGTTTTAACGTGATTCAGCCTGCGGACTTGAACTCTTCTTATCAAGAGTTTCGGAACGACGTATGGTGGAGTATCGAATAGTACGTACAGGCGACGACACACATTCAACACTATTCATCTAATACTCTATATTTTCTGTATTGGGATGGTGATTGCTGTGCGGCATTAAAACCAATGCCTTAGTAAGCTAAACCTAAGTTCTGTATATAACTGTATATAAGTAAGGGACTTTCCTCCTCCAAAGTCCTTTGTATATGGTCTGTTTATAAAGTAACAAAGAAGTGGTTAGTTAATATCAATGGATAGTCAAGTTATGGCTACAAAGTTTCAACAGGTATTACAATAGTGCAGGTTCTGATGCCTTGTCATACGTATATGGCTAGCCCTCCAGTAATTTAAAAATCGGTAAAACGTATAAGTATATAAGTAAACGAGACTTTTTTTCAAGTTTATTGTGGATGATATGTTTTATAAGTTAACCAAGCAATTAGTGAATATACGAATAATACGGAAATTCAGAGCAAGACTTTTTAGTTGCGACAGATAGACTGTCGGAGCCGATACTTAGAGTCCGAACACGCTTGATGAAAGAATATCCACGTTAACAGATCAAGAATGACATGTTAAATATAAGGGACATACAGTCAGCATGATTTCACGTTTATTGAGACAAACTAGATGAAGGATTTTTTTTTTTCTAATGTTATTTTCATTTTCAGTAATAGATTAAATAGGGGGGACAAATAGGTAAGGTAATAAGAACGGTAATAGGCAATAAGTTTGTTACTTCTTACCACAAGCTCACCAAAAATAATGCTGTAAACTTTAGAACGGCACCAACCTGCTGATCTGACAAATTGTTTTACTTTAGCATTGATAGATAACCTTTCAAAGTTTACTGCAAAAGATTAGCATGAAATCAAATGAATCTACAAAATGGCAAAAGCAAAAGCAAAAACATCACAAAACGCCAACGCAGTGCAAAGATCTGAAGACTTCAGTAACTTGGGAAAGACAAAATCTTTTTTCATCGAGAAGTTACGGATGATGGTATTGTGGAAGAAGCGGAAAAACACTTTTTAAGTTTAAAAAATAAAGCATATTTTGGATGATAAAACCTTAATTAAAATGCATATATTTGAATGCTAGTGGTAATTCATTAAAGCCATTAAAAAGCCAAGCTTTCGAATTTAACTGGATTGCTGGTTTAGAGTTTGCTTTTGAATTTGAGGAGATTTATAAACGAATAGAGTAACAAACCCAACTATGTGCTTTAGAAAAGATACTTTTGATTGGTATAAATGGAAAAGAGAACAAAATCCGAATTTTTTTCACAAATTTCGAAAGATTTCAAAAACGTTTATACAAAAAAAATTTGCCCTTCATTTAGGAGTGTGAAACATATGGATCATTTTAAAATTTTAAAATTAAAAATAACCAATGACTGTTAATTGAATATACAAATGATTTTTGGGTTGTATAACAAATTTTTTCCACATAAGGGAATTGAGGAATAAACAGCTCCACGATTTTTGAGTGGATTTCCTACGGCGTATCAAACTTATGTTATGAACAATAAATCAGACGCTTTAGAAGCAGCTGTTGCAATAGTTAAGGAAGTTGAAGCCGATTTTGGTGATGATTATAAAGTTGATAATTCTCAATCTATTGGTATTATTCTACATTTGTTTTCGTGATAGAAATAGAAAAGCGTACAGGGTGGTTATCGTGGTAATGCAAATCAAATAGCCATTGATTATGTTGACTGAGTAATCCTTCATTTATATCCAATTGTGTGTCAACTGTCTTTAGCTTGATAAGGCGTTGGTGTTATAAATGCGTTAACGCATTATTGCACTTATTGTCATAATTCATATCAACTTAATGCTGCCCAACAGAATATAATAGAGGCGATAAAAGCAAAAATTATCTAGGCAAGAGGAAAAGAGTATTATAGCCGTAAAGCCAGAAGATACTAATAATGACAGCGCAAATAGAAATTCCAACACTTCTAATAATCTAGATAATACGTATAGACCACCCTAATATTTTTCTCGTTCTAATTATTCGTATCGGTCAACCCAATCCGTCTATGATTACAATGCAACAATAAAGGAACAGCCTAGCATGAGTTTTATTGAACGTTATGAGCTACTGATAGGGTGTACAAAGAGAAAAACAAAAAAATTATATTTGTGCAAAATAAGGAATTTGTGAAAACGATTAACAGAAATACTTTTAGAAAAAAATTTAAAAGTGAAAGTTTACTTGGTACTGATTGGACTGGTAAACTATTATAAGCATAACGCACTTACAGAAGCTATACTTGTTTAATAAATTTTTTTGAGGTAGAAGTCTGCCGGTACTATCAGTGAATGGATGCTTCCCTAAGTGGAACGATATAGGTGTAGTTGTTATATTCACAAAAATTGATTAAAGAAGTTATACAAAGACTATAAGAACTAACAAGACATTTTAGAGAAAAACTTCTGGTGTCTATAGACAGGCGCTTACACAGTGTAGTCGCATACTCACCATTTGTATCTGGAAATTACAAATTACCAGATATTATTTCAATATTTTTTTTAGGAATGTTTTCATTGTGTATCATCATGAGGTACTGACTGCAAAATAATGTAGATGGTAGAATAATTTAAGTGTCTATTTCAACAAAATTAGCAAAATGAAAAAGCCAAGAAAAGTTTGAACTGTCAGAGGAGGTAATAATATTTTAGGAGTTCTTGAACTTAGCATTAGAGTTAAACGAAAGTTTTGTTGAAACTTTGAGAACTTTTCTTGTTTTGATCGTGATCGTGATATGTTAATCGTAGAATTACCATTTATAAAATGTTTAAAAAATGAAATTCTAATTAAATATTTATTGCTACCAGCTATTAAATATCAAATCCTTTAGAGACAGACAAATTTGTTCAACTTGAGTAAAAATAAATTAAAAGTGTCTTGGAGAACATTAATAATTCTATTTGCGTTACGCTTTAGAGCGAAAGGAGACAGGGAGAAATGTAAAGGGTATTAAAAACGTTACTAAGATAAAAGATACTAAGAACATTAATAAAATGAGAGTAATTTATGAAACAAAAGGTTATGAGAAAGATAGATTTCCACTCCAAATATTGGTCAGTTTATTTCTCAACTTGGGAAAGCTGAGGTATTTTTGGAAATGGATTTACTTGAAGAATATTACCAAGTCAGAGTTGAAGACAAAATATTAAAAGAACTGCTTTTCTACAGATTATAGACATTTTGAATGAGCAGTAATGCCTTTTGGACTAACCGACGCGCCTGCAACATTCCAAAAAGTAACAAACTCTTTATTAGAAAATTCTTCAGACAACTTTATATAAGTATTTTTTGACAGAATAGTCATCTATTCGAATTCAATACGAAAGTATGATCTGTTTATTTGTCAAGTGTTGAAGTGGAATATCTCAGAGACCACATCAAGAGATTTGGTGTTTACCCAAGATCAAACCATGTTTTTTTTAAAAAAACTCAAAATTTTAAGACGCATAATTACATTGCATGGAAATAGAACAGATTCAAAAAGAATAGAAGAAGTTATTATATGGTCGACACCAACAACTAAATGAAGCGCAGCAATTTCCTGGTTAACAGCATATTAAAAAGGGTTTACTCAATATTAAATTGCAAACTCAATGCGTAAGTTTATCACAAATGAATGTAATTGAAGACAGAAACAAGGTAAATCTTTACAACAAAAAGTTGTGTCAGCTACTTGACTTTTATTGATTTGCTCGAGTTGGAATGAGGAAAAAAGTTTATAGTAAATACTGATGTTTGTAGTTTTGCACTAGGTTTCATCTTCAAACAACTAGATGAAAATGGAAAATCAAATAGTAATTGCTTATGAATCAGTTAATTCATAGTTCAATTCCAGTACGTACAACAAAGAATTAATGGCAATTTTGGAAGTGTTGAGGACATGAAATACCAGTTAATGGGAGGACTTTGTTGTTTTCTCTGATCATAAAAATTTAACTCACGTATATCAAAATTATTTTCGGAAGTACTAAGAAGGATCTTGAAAACCTTACTAGCGTACAGCAATATTCTAGTTTGAATGTTGTCAGTACAATAGTTAAAAACAACATTTTCAAAAACTTGTAAAACTTTGCATTTTTTTAGAATAAACTTTTTAAGTAACATGTTGATTTCTCGGTTGAACAACCAAAAATTTTAATGAACTTTTTCTCAACTGGGCAGAGCATTTTAACACTTGTTCGAATCCGTCTTCCAAAAAGCTATTAATAGAATTGTGATAATTTATTATTCTTTTTCGATGTCTCAAAATTTTGATTTGATTGAAACATTGATGCATCAATACATTATACAACATACGATTGTTACTATGGTCACTTTATTTTTTTTATTTTCATGTACAAAAAAAAAGGATATTAGCCATTAAACAAGTCTTTACTTGCTCCTAATTTTGCAACTTTTATAAAGCTTGAATTTACTATCACTAAATATTTTAAGTTTACCAGCATGTTCTTCACAGGCAGTAAGCTTTTCTCAAGTGCTTAGTACTTTACTCTTACTATTATATATTTCTTGAATAAATGATTCGGTTGGTATGCTGGGCATCTTTGCTAGTATAAACACGATAATATAGTCTTTTCCTGTGAAACATCTAAATGCACTTCCTTCAAGCAGAAACGTCAAGATATAATAAAATCATGATGGTATTTATGTCTCATAGCTTTAGTGTTAAATAATTTGGCGGGTAGCTTATTTTTTATGACGAGGCGTTATCTGAGTTCTATTAAGTTCACTATCCTAATTAATTTCTATTCTTGTAATATTTCATGATTATCTAAAAGAACTATAAATGAAAGAGTGTACAGAATATATAGAATATACAAAAGATAAAGAAAAGAGCAAGTAAAAATTATGCTACTACCCAAGCTTTTTGTAAAACAATGACTGAGGATGAAAGAAACTTTAATAAACACACCTCGGAATACAGTGGCTGTTAACCATCAATGCCACAACAAAGGTAAAATCATATAAACAAATCTCACATTTACGTATTTCAGACTTCATTTATTTCAAGGTCACCACGGTATCAGTTTTTGGAGTATAATGAAGGCAATGAAGTGTTTAGTATTTGATGAAATATATGGCCCAAATACTAAAATAACGAGTCGGGTGAGTCTTTATTGACCTATGTAAACATCTTTTGTGATATTCATCAAGACTATAAACAGAAAGTATGCCACGCTCTATGTAAAACCTGCTCAAACATGGAGATAAAAACCTTTTGTATTTTTAATTTTGTTTGAAAATTCTTCTCGTAAAACTCTCGTCACTGCATCAGCCTATAGCTAGGTAACCCTAGTAAGGCTTCTATCATATTTTGTGTATCACTCATTAATTGCACTTATTTATGAAAAGATAATTTATAAGCTAGTCATAAATAATCGTAGAGGAGTATCACGGCTGTATTAAATGAAAAAAACTAATTTACTGTTCCGGTATATGATGCATATCTTCAATATCTCAGATATAAAGGGCGAGAGTATTGTGGACAGTCTATAATTCTGATGAAAGCTTTTTCACTTTGGTCCTAATATATATGGAGTATACAAATAGTGTTGTGCAGCATTAAGTTGATATGGTATGATAACAGTAAGTGTCATAAGCCTGACTAAACTAAAGATGTGCAATATACAAATGTATATAAATGGAGGAGACTTTCTTCTTCCATGGTACTTCATATATTGTCACTTCATAAGTAGCGACATAAGTGGTTAACTAAAGTAGCAATAGATAATTAAGCAAGGATTATCCATTAACAACAAATAGAAAAAGCTTTTTTGGGGACTTTTTGAAACTGCTCATAATTAAACTGAATATCTGTGTTTTAAAAAAAAAAAACAACTCCGAGACGGGGAATTGAACCCCGGTCTCCCGCGTGACAAGCGGAAATTCTAGCCACTAAACTATCTCGGATTAAGGCTGTAATGCGCAAGCCCGGAATCGAACCAGGGGCTCAACGATGGCAACGTTGAATTTTACCACTAAACCACTTGCGCAACTACAGGGTTACGGCTGTTTAGTTGGTAGAGTAAGCTAATGCCTTACTAAAACTTTCAGTTTAGCTTATGGTCGGCCTATGATAAGAAATAACAAACTTATTTGTACCTCTAATACAATCTATTATAGAAGATAATATTAGAGAACAAAGCTCCCTTCTTATCCTGTTTCCCTAACAAACCTGGAATCACCCCATAGTTAATTTTAGTATTTTCAGTTGTCCACACTTGTATGTGATGCGTATTTTGAAGTTTGCATAGTCCTTTACATACTATAAAAGAAGTCAATCGCTTGTAGCTACTAGATAGGTAAAACTCAAATTTTAATCACTCGTTTTTGTTGAGATGGAAGTTCTTCCGGTACTTTCAGTAAATGGTTAAGAAGTGGAATATTTCAGAGACTACATCAAGAGATTTGGTGTTTACCCAAGATCAAACCTTTTAGATATAGTCATGATATTCATCAAGGTTATCTAACAAAGATATACAAAAGAGAATAAATGTAGACATACACTAAGGGTAACACCTCTGCTTTTTATAACCTTCGCTCTAGGGAAGTTCGCATAGAGACTTCCTTTAGCTACACAGCCCCTTACTTAAATTCTCTTTGGGGTTCTTCACACATGTTGTGATCATAAGTCACTGGTTATACTATTATATGATCGGTTAAAATATGATAATCATATATCACATTTATAATCTTGGTTTATGATTTTTATCGGAGTTTAAAGGGTCTAATAATTTTTAGTTTGATATCTATTTTTTGAAAAGGTAACTTGTTGCATAAATGTATGATAAGTATTTCAGCACTTTCAATATAACAGAAATTTCCGATATAGTGTAATGGCTATCACGGTCCGCTTTCACCGGGCAAACCCGGGTTCGATTCCCGGTATCGGAATTATTTTTGCTTATTAGCATTAATAGTCACGTGCGTAGCCAGAGGGTACTAGATTTTTTAGAGCAAGCTTAGCATTTTTACGCGCAAAATTTTTCCTCGTTCAAAAATGAAACCTACCGACCGTTTATATTATATATTTTCCCCTACTTCTATCTAACACTTTTTCAAGTATTTAATTGTCTTTCTTTTTATTTTTTCTTTTGAGTAACCGAATTCTAGGTAAGAAAGAAGCATTTTTTGCAGACGATCCTAAGATGCAAATTTTTGTCAAAACCCTTACCGGTAAGACAATCACCCTCGAGGTTGAGTCATCCGACACTATTGACAATGTCAAGCAAAAGATTCAAGATAAAGAAGGTATTCCCCCAGATCAACAAAGATTAATCTTTGCTGGTAAACAGTTAGAAGATGGTAGAACTTTATCAGACTACAACATTCAAAAGGAATCAACCTTACACTTAGTCTTGAGATTAAGAGGTGGTGGTAAGAAAAGAAAGAAGAAGGTCTATACCACCCCAAAGAAGATTAAGCACAAGCACAAGTCTGTCAAGTTAGCTGTTTTACATTACTACCAAGTTGATGGTGATGGAAAGGTTACCAAGTTAAGAAACGAGTGTCCAAAATGTGGTCCAGGTATCTTCATGGCCAACATGGGAAACAGACAATACTGTGGTAAGTGTCACACTACTTTGAAATTAAAATAAGTTGATTAGCTTTATAAAAGTTATATAGTTTTAATTACTATTTTTCCTTCTATTTTTACTTTTTCTGCCAAATATATTAAGGTAGAAAATTCTTGGTAGTTACAAGATGTTACAAAATCACTTACTATTGATTCTCAATTATGCCGTTAATAAAAAAAAGTGTACCAAAATATGTAAGGGGAACACCAAATGATTGTTCTTGTAGTAGCACACGTAGAAACAGTTATGAAAAGTATCCGTTTGATTCACTTCTAGTTTGCAACACAAAATGTGTAAAAAATATTGAAGTACGCCTGCACCCATGCTGGGAGTCGAACCCAGAATCTTTTGATTAGAAGTCAAACGCGTTAACCATTACGCTACACGGGCGTATTCAAAATTCAAAAATTAGTGTTCACATATGATGAAAACAAATACGCATGTGAAATAACGAACAAGTAATGATTAGAAGATACCGATTGTAGAAAAGGTAACAACAAAACACAAAAGATAAGATAAAAATACGCATCATTTTTGAACAGTGTGGTTATCAGAAGGATTACATTCGTTTTTTAAATTACCTTTTACTAATTGTTTAGAGAAATATGAAAGCATACCCATTAGCTACCACAATAGTAGATTAAACGTTTATCAAGGTTCCAGAAAGAAGATATAAAGAAGCGTATGTAAAATCTAAGCAAACATGGAAGGTAAAAACCGACGTATATACATAGGACCGCGTTTTGAACTCCTTCACACAAAGATTTCTTTCACCTACATAATCTGGATTCAATCCTGGTTAAGATTTTTGCATGTTTAATGATCATAATTTATTGATGAATCTTGTGAAGGCTAAGCTAACTTATGCTAGTTATATCCGATAAGTCTGACATGCTTCTATCCCAAGCAGGTATTGTAAACTGAAAAGGTTTGAAGAGAAAGTGCACACAATTTTTTACACCGTTGCTGTAGGTTCTTTCGCTTCCGTATAAAGAAATTCCAAATGAAGTGCCGGTTCCAGTTATTTAACAGCCAGATGAGTAGTGGGTTGTTTTTAATAGCTAATTACTGTAACTTGCCTAGTACCCACAAGCGAGGATGCGAATTTGATGGGAAGCATGCTATTTTTTACTGGATGGGTGGCTGGTGAATTACCCTCAAATGCGGGCTTCCTTTGAGGGGCATCTTTACCCGCCTCACTGTGCTTCTGTTACCATCGTGAGAGAAAAATACAGCAAAATATTAATTCTTGGGCGAAGGAAAATGATTGGTCGCCCAGTCAAAACTAGCTCAGTTCTCAGTAAATTTACTTTGTTGCTCACAGGAGCCAGCAGTCTAGTTAGAATAGCTAGTAGTCAAAACCGATCTTTTGCTTATTCAAGTAGTAAAAACTGTAACTGGTTTTGTGTTCGGAGTTTTGACATTAACATAACACTATAAATATACGCTTTTCCATAATAAAACAACACGACGCGTCGATAGCTTTACAAAGTCAAATTTTTTCATTAATTTGCAATTTTCAATAAAATAAACATTTTTTATTTTTTTTTTCTGATTTATTTTTGAATGAAATTTTTTTATAGGTTTCGATAATTTTTCTGGTTGGATTTATTCCAGCTCTTCACCAACGAATACTTAACACAACTTCATTTTCTCTGGATAGAACAAGATTTAACTTGCATTATACTGGATCTTTAACTTACTAGATATTCTTTTGTTCTGTCTAAATCTTTTCATACCATCCACGATACATTCAAATGTCGCATTTGTACACACAAGATGTGCTAGAGTTTAATACAATGTTAAAGACAGAGACTATAGCAGAGAAACCCATAGTTTCAGATTCAGAGCATTTTAAAAAACAATCCATTATGGATTCTACAAATAAAAACTCCTTCTTTTCTGAAATAGAAGAACAAATGAATTTGAACATAATGAATATACCAGTTCAATCGCAACAAACTCAGCAATCGCTTCGAGATAAAGCACATCATAATACACATCTAAAACCTCAAAATGATCTCAACATGGGTTTCACCTTGCATTCTCGCTCGTGCTCTCGAGATAGATCTCAAGCCAATAGTTATAATTCTTCACCGGAATCAAGTTTTCCATATACGCCCGTAGACTCATTAGAATCTTGTACTACTGATTCTAACATTGATCATGATATTGCTCAGCATTTGAAGAATGACCTATTTGACAGTTTTGAACATCATTTTAATTACAGTGATCACAATAATCCCACATGCATAACGAATAATACTAATTCATCAACTAATAAAACCAAAGATGAAGATAGTGTTATTGGGAACGATAGCAACAACAGTAATTTGCTTCTGAACGACAACATTATAGACAAAGAAATAGAAGAAATGTTTGATTCTATTGATACCGATCAGAATAATACACAGACGGATGAAACATCAGATTCAAATGAAAGCGTTTTATCAAAACGGGGTGTTGATGAAATAGCAAGTTACGGTGATTTACCAAGGAAAAAAAAGAAGACAGATACTGCAATTATCAGCGATTCTTTTTCAGATCATAATACTAAATTTTTTAAGTGTTTTTCAATACTAAGGACGAACTATCTCTCACTATGTAAGTCGTACAATGAAGTTCTTGATAATCTTTCTGCAGTTGAAACTGAGAAAAAATTGCTGGCAGAGAAATGTAGGCAGACAGAAAAAGAAAAACAACAATGGAAGATAGACAAAGACCGCTTTTATTTAGAGAGGGAAGATATGAAAGCTATGTTGGACGGCCTATTACATGAAGTAACAGTATTAAGATCTAAAGAAAGAGAAAGAGACGGTAAAGTGAGATCAACAATCGGTGAAATGATGATGATAAAGTATCATAACAATGAAAATCCCAAATTTACTAACGAATAATATATCCATGTATGTATAAACTTATAATCATAGTGTAATATGAAAATTTAGTTTGTAAAAATCAAACCTATATGATTTTATAGCTCTTTGCTTCTTTTAGTTTAAAACTTAGTCTGTGATTTAGTTTACGACAAAGGGCTATTATTGCTCCTGCTATTGCAAAAGGTGGAAATACTACTTGGAACCAGTTCCACCAGCAATTCAAGATCCAACTGCAACCTCTGCTATTATCAGCATCCAAAGCAGGTAGATGAGTTCTAATAAACTGATCAAGACTGTTTCTAAGATCTTCAATATTGCCATTGTTTTCAATATGATAGTCACTCAGCCTAACTTTATCTTCTAGTTTCATTTGCGATCTTATTCGAGTCTGCGCTTCATCTACTGATAGCTCCCTATTTCTCGCCAGTAATCTATCTAACTGTTGCTTCGAATCACAGCTAATTGTTAATGTACGAGAGCATAACCAATCCATACCGCTTTCAAATAACAATGGAACATCTAATATCACAACAGGAGCTTTGGTTAAATACATTTTAAATAATGTATATATTATTCTCTTTCTAATAGCCGGATGTGTGATTGAATTTAACTTTTTCAAATCTTCTTTATGCGTAAACACATAAGCTCCAAGTGCAGATCTATTCAATGTATATGAGTCGTTGCTTCCTTGGGATTTTATGATCAAGGTGGGAACCAAAGGCCCAAAATGTTTAGTTATTTCACTGTAACATGGCGTGCCTGGCGCAACGATGTCCCTGGCAATTTTATCAGCATCAATAATAGGAATATGGTATTCGTTCGCCAAGTATGCGGAAACAGTAGATTTTCCGGTTGCAATACCGCCAGTAAGCCCGAGGATCAACATTTTTTGTAATTATAAAATGTTGATAAGAGTGGAAGACTAATTAGTCAAGAGATAAGATGACCTGACATGAGGCGACATGAACTTCAATTTGGCATTGTTTCTTGTCTCGTTCGCTATTGATTTTGATTTTTCACTTTTCAGATTTTCGTTGTAATGAATTGCGAAGCTCCCCCACATACACACTAACATACTGTAATGGATGCACACAAGTTCCTTTTACTACGAGACTGGTTAGACTCAGCATCAGAAGCAGACCAAACCAAGGCACTTATTTCGAACAAGTTGAAAATTGTTGATGTCCAAGACAAAGGCAGATGTATTTTGACTGTGAGCCCAATCAAGAAGTCTGAGCAATTAATCAAAATACCCAAAAGATATTTGCTCAATTACATTACTGTTTTGAAACACTTGTCATGTTGGAATGAACAAATAGAGGATTTTGTTACAAGTAACGGACAAAATTTTGATAATGATATTTTTGCATTGAAGGATAATGCAGAATCAGATGAAATAGGCCTGTTATATTCTAAATTAAATGCTAAAAAGCTATTAGCTCTTACATCACACCAACTTCTGACTCTTTTTCTATGCCTAGAGCACCGAAGAGGACAATTATCTTTTTGGTATCCGCTATTGTCATGTTTTCCACAACTAGAGGAGTACAGTGGGATTCCAATGACATGGAATTTACCAAGTTCACTGAAAAATGACTCAGAGTTGTTTCAATTGTTACCACAATCTACGATCGCAAAATCTACCACTCAAATTAATAAATTTACTAATGATGTTAACTGTATTGAGTCTATTTTGAATGATCTAGATGTAAACATACAAGAAGATGAGTATTTATGGGGGTGGTTGGCGGTCAATACCAGATGTTTGTATTTCAAATTACCAAACTATTTGCCAATTACACAGACGAAGAACAGAGAAGAGAGCAATATTACATTGGTACCGTTTCTTGATTTCATTAACCATGAAAGTCAAAACTCGAACTCCGTTGCAGAGGTAGTCAGAAGTGATTATGAGGTGAAAAGTAATGAATCAATAGCAGCAAATGATCATTTGTGGTTTACTTATGGTCCTCACAGTGATGAGTTTCTTGGATGTGAATATGGGTTTATGACTTCTGAAATTGATACAAAATTCAAGTTTTCTACTTTCAATACTTACAATACAGTAGATTTATCCTTTATTGTGTTAGCATTGCTAAATAATCCTAAGAAAAAGGAGGTTTGCAAATGGTTGAGACAAACAGAATATTATGATGACTATACACTGGGAGTTGATGAAGTTACAGAAGCAGAAGACGGTTTGAGCATTGTAGTCAATCCTTCACATCGTACCAGAATTGCATTAGCTTCGTTGATTGAAAGTGATTCAGAATTTTTGTATGATCAAACACAAGATCAAGTAAAATGTCCAGCTAATCTTGAAAAATTCTATTTAGGATACAATGATGGAGAGTACTATCAAAAAGCCGAACGTGCGCTCTTAAAGAAAATTGTTAGCAAAGTAAAAACTGAAATAGGTAAAAAGTTGGAAAAACTTGAAGCTAGAAAGAATGGTTCTAGTAAAATTAGAGTCGAGAATACCAGAAAACTATTACTGATCTCCAATTTTATGATAAGTTCGTTTAGTGATAGCACTTTAAACTAGATATATACAATTTATAATTACAATTCCAAATTTATGTTTAAGTATGTACATGAACGAAAAACAAACACTGAACCAGATATGGTAAAATGTAAAAAAATGTATTTATACACATGGCTTTTTATGAACCCAAGACCCTTAATAAAATAAAAAAATAAAAGACCGATAATATGAACAAAATGATAGTCAAATTGATATAAAGCGAAATTTCTGATTGAAGGATTGGAGAGAATAATCTTTAACTACTGTAACTGTAAATAAAAATACTGTTTGTTTACCAACGAGAAAACTTTCTTTCAGCATTTTTGTCATTTCCGTCATTTCTGTCGTACCTGTCATTTCTTTCGTATCTGTCATTTCTGCTATTTTTATTTCTGCTATTTCCATCGTTGTTTGACCAGCTATTTCTCTTTGCGTTTCTGTTATTATTAAAACCTCCACGATTATTCTTAGAACGTGAAGTTGCTGGGCGTCTACCAGTTAAAACATAGTAGCCTTCGATTTTTTGCCAGTCTAAACCTAAATTATTTGCCATATTATACGACATCATAATTTTTCCACTATTTTCCTTCTCATTTTCATCAACGTCGTCACCATCTTTATTCTTTGAAGTAGCATTAAAATCAATTAGTTTTTGATAAGTCTCGGCAAGATCAACGGCAAGTGCATTTAGATTTAATTTTGCAACTTTGCTTGGAATATTACGATAGTGGGTTAAAGACTTGAAGATGGTATCGTCTAATTCAAGGTAGGATCTTGTTTGATTGATAATTTTTTCAGAAACTTCAACAGATTCAGGATCGGAATTATCAAATTCAATAACTTCGGTGAATTTGTTACCATTCTTTTTTAACGCATTAACAAAAGATTCTTCTAATTTTGAAGTAAAAAGTAATGCATCACCTTGTTTCCCAGCACGACCTGTACGGCCAATTTTATGCGTATGAGAATCGATTTCTGAAGATACACCAATTTGAATAACATGGGAAACATTTGGAAAATCCATACCTCTTGCACCAATACCTGAAGCAACAAGGATTGCATTATTATATTCACGGAAGATTCTTTGAGAAGCATCACGTTTACCTTGGGTTAATTTACCATGGAAAGATAGAACACGACGGCGGCAATTTTCATCTCTTAACACATCCGATAATAATTTTGAAATGAAGTCAACTGAAGAAGTTGTACTCAAAAAAATAATTGGTTTGAAGGATTTGTCATTAATATTATCTAGAATAAATTTAATTGCAGCAACGTAAGTATCAAATATGGAGTTTGTTTGAACTAGAGTTTGTGTAATGTTTTCGTTAACTTCTTGAGTCTTAGTACCAGTAACATCAACGAATGGAAAATCTTGACCGATTGCACGTTCGGCTAAATCAAAAACATCATCATTAACCGTTGCTGAAAATAACATCGTTTTTGGTTTATAATCCAAAGCTGAATCTTCAATACCAGGAATTGGTTCACGAATAGCAGCCAACTCATCAATAATCCTATTGATATCTTCTTTGAAATTACCATTTAACAATTCATCAGCTTCATCAATGATAATATTTTGAAGATATTTGAACGACGTACGAAACTTTGGTTCATTCTCCAACATATCCATGAATCTACCAGGAGTTGCAACAACAATTGGAGGTGCTTCTTTACTAACAAAATATGACATTGTTGCTCTATAAGGAGTTTGTCCTATAACTAAAGGAATTAATTCTTTCTGATCAGATTTTGGTAATCTTGATCTCTTTGGGTATGTCTGTCTCTTAGACTCTGATTTAATTTTTGATATACATTGACTCCATAAATTAGACAAAGATTGACGAGTTTGGAAAGCTAAATCACGGGTTGGCGAAAAAACAACCGAATTAACATATCTCTCAGCGTACTTTGAATTATTGTCCTTTGAAGTTAGAACTGAATGAATAACAGGGATACCGAAGGCAAAAGTTTTACCTGTACCGGTTTTAGCACGAACAACAATACCATTTTTTGAAGTAAGGAATTCGTTAATACACTGCTCTTGAACTGGTGTTAGAGTTGGACCAACATTCTTAATGAATGCTTTCTTCAGTAACGGGTGAAGATTTGTTTCCTCAATGACATTGGAAGTAATAATGCCTGAGACTTTTGTTTCTTTAATATCATTTTCGTTTCCAATGTTCAAAGCTGGGGATTCTTTATCTTCAACAACCTTTTCAATATGATCTTTGACATCGCTCGTATAGTATCTATGTGGAGAAGTTGCAGAAAAAGAGTGAGCATGATACTTAGAAAGAATAGACGAAACTTTCAAGCTATTTTCCATAAGACCAATGGACCGGGTAAGAATAGCAGACCTCATTTAAATAAGTTATAGTATCGTATAGAAGTTGTGCTATGCTATTTCTAAAGAAAACCAAGCAAAGGGTGTTAAAGTGGCTTCAAAACTGGAAAAATTTTCACCTGAAAAGATGTGAGAAAATTGAAACTTTGAGAAATCGCGAAAAACCTTTTTTCATTTTTTCATCTTGCAGATACATGAATTTGATAATTCGATATTTCAGTAAAAATGAATGTCTCTTTATTCACTACTTCTCATTGTATTTGGCAGAATACAACCAATGACCTCGCATATAATACCATTGTCTGCAACAGCCAGATTTTTGGCAACTCAGCTTTCTTTAAAGTCTTTTAATCCCCACATTCTGCTTCCCAAGCACCTTCTAAAACCCTTTTTAAAATCAGAATCAACAATTACGTACATCAACAAAATCTCTCCACTAAATCCGTTTCAGAGAAAATGTACGTATCCTGCGGCATCAACAAACTATCTTTCCTACATATCTCGATCTAGCTCATTTGAGGCAGCCCCAACTGTTAACTCATCGTCCACAGATTCATCATTTTCATCTACTTCAAATGCACATTCTTTATCAATAATACTGCCGTCATCTCAGTTAACTCCAATTCTCAGCCCACAACTCAATGAACAATATTTTTTACCACCAATAGATTCAGATATTATCGTTTTGAACCCTTATTTTGGTCAAATTGAGAAATACATATCATCAATAGCCTCAAACTACTCAATGTCCAGCAACTATGATTATCGGTCATTACCTCGATTTTGGTCAGTTGTCTCAACGCATTTACTAGCGAATGCCCCATGTTGGGGAGTTGAGCATCAGGTTGCTGGTGAAATGAAAATATCTTACATACCATTTGGAAGAGAAAACGAAAAGAATTTACCCATTAAAGACATAATAAACTCTTCTCCAACTATTAAACAGATACTTGGGATTCCTACTTTATTGCCACAGTACCAAACTACTTTGCAGACAAATTTATTGTTGATCGAGCAACTGATTATGGAGGCTGCATTATATTCTTTAGTACATTCAGATTCTTCCTCATCTTCCAATATATTACAGGAAATGAAAAGCAAGAATCTGGAATCTACGTCAAATGATAAAACTGCAGATTTCAATATTTATTTAGATAACAAGAAAAATATAGCAACAAAATCTATGATATTACAAATAGTCGATGAATCTATCAAAGTTTTGAAGTATAGTGATGAACTAAAGTATTTTACAAATTCAACTCCTGTAATAAATGCAATCTTGTCAAGAGAAAGGTTGTTTAATCTTATTTTAAATGTCGTTCAAAACGATAAATTAATCACAAATTTAAATTCAACCTACAGTCCATATAAAAATTTTGTCAAGCAACAACCTTCATTGAAAAATTCCGCCAATAACTCCAAAAACAGGAATCCACTACTAACTCAAGTTACACGCTTGAGAGATCCAGCTAGGGCAAACAGATTTATACACAAATTAGGACTGGAAAAGGGTGTAAAAACCCCTGCTAATAAACTTCTCTGTGATTTAGCAAGCATTCAGTATGATGAAACTGGCTTGGACGATATGTTAGTTTAAAGCAGCCAAATCTTGTAAATAATACCCAATTATAACATAGATGTATACTTATATGTATATTAGTATTTACGAACGTTTTATAAAATTCAAAAGCTTAATAAATAAGAAAGTTGGACACAGTTAAACAAAACACGCATCCGATGTTCTTTGTAAACTGTATACTTATCAATGAGTAAACACGTGAACAATTAACAGATGAATCAGCTAAACAATCTGCGGTGCAACCTTATTAATTACAAGTACAATCAAAACTAAATCCATTTGTTGTCATTCCTGGGAACATTGGATTTGACATTAAATTCACCATTATTATTGTTATTGTTATTATTACTTTTGCTATTATCATTACTATCGTTATTGGTATTGTTAGACTCGTTGTCATTATCATTATTGATATTGTTGATACTTGTCAATCCTGAAATGCTTGAAGTGCTTATAGTTTTATCTAAACCCATCATATTATTGAAAGAGTTGAAGTTGTTAGGATCATTCATGGAATTCATCGTGGAAAAATTGTTTAACATACTGCTCAAAGTATTCATATAAACGTTATTAATTTCATTGATATTCATAGAGTTAATATTATTCAAATTCAGCGAGTTCATGTTATTCATACTGTTCATACTTATAGGACTTATATTGCTCATATCGTTCATATGCATATCATTCATATTCATACTGTTGATATTCATGTTGTTGATACTCATATTAGCTAGATTCATATTAGAAATACCACTCATATTGACATTATAATTTTCAGCCATGCTTGGTGCAGATGCAGATGCGCTTTGAAATTGATTTAGTTCGCAAAAAGGAGAATTGCTAATTTGATCAAATCCAAAATGGTTCAAACGCATTGAATTCATCAAACTCATTTGACTCATTTGATCGGTGATTTTCTTTTCATTGGAATTGGGACTAGAATTGCAATTATTATCGGTGTTCACATTATTCTTAGTATTGTTATCTATGGTGACATTGTTTCCATTAGCGTTGGTTATAGAATTAGAGTTCAAGTTCCAAGTATTAAAATAATTGATGTAAGAGTCATTAGAACCTTCATTACCATCCTCATCATTGGTATCGCTTTTTTCTAATGTTCTCTTCACATCATTAAAATCATCATTGTTAATATTCAGACTTGAACTGATAATAGATGAGTCAGTTGTCTTGATATCATTATTTGAAATGGAGACACAGTTGTTATTGGTGATACCTATATTACCAATAGAAGCTTCATTAGAAGTAGGGTTAAAGTTCAAAGAGGAAGATTTATTCTTCTTGAATTTTAGTTTATTTTTAGATTTACTGCCATTTTTACTAAACCGATTCATGGTAATATTCTTATCATTTTCTTCATTGACAATTGAAGCAACCATATCGACATATTTTGAATGTGAGTGAGACTGAGTGGAGTTTTCATCAATACTACTTTTGGTAAATCCAGGGGAAGTTTGTGGGCGAGTTTGTAACTGAACATCCAATTTTGTAATACTCGAGCTATTCGATTGTGGCCTATAAATGTTTTTATTTGAAGTTTTGTTTTTTTTAAATTTATCAAACTTTCCAAATGATTCAGATGGCGAAGATCCAAATGTACTAAATGATGAACCAGCATACGCATTGGACATCGAAGTAGAGTTAGGATTAGAGCTAGTGGTATGAGATTCATCATCATTCCTCTTCTTCCTTGTTTGTTTGTGGAAGTCTCTTAACTTGGGATCACCATTGCCATGCGCATTATTGGCAAAACTTGATATATTTTTGGATATGACTGGTGCAATGATTTCAAGATCAACCTGTTTTAAAATAATAAATGTGCCCAATTTGAAAGATGTGTCCCCATCACCATCTTCTTTTTCTAGATCAACAATCTCTTCCACCCACTTGATATCCTTTGCTGTTTCAAGAATGATTTTTTTACCCGACACAATAATTGCAACCAACCTTAATAAGTTGTCGTTGATCTTTGTATTCGCTCCAATCAAAGCACCTTTTTCCTTTTCATCATCAGTTTGGTAAGGTGGCTCAGGCAATTCACCAATCAGTGCTAAAACTGACTGAGAATCTTTCCTATATAAATGAGAATCATTGAAATCACTCAGTAAATAGTTAATTGGCTTAAATTCCCTCAATGCGACATCTTCTTTAAATAACCTCTGACGGGTTGGTTTTTTATTAAAAATACTCAGCATTTCAACTTTCAATAGACCTGTCACAATTGATCTAACATTTTGATTATCAAAATATAAGATCAAACGATTGATTAGAGTTGCAAGTAAACTAGAGACATTCTCTGAACGTTGCAAATAAACTCTTGCAATTTCTCTTTCCTTTAACCAGCAAAGTAATAGTCTAATAACGGGTAACAGAGACGTGGAGAATGATACTGGATAATCATCGTTTTCATCAGTGGTTTCTTTGGAGTCTTTGATAGTAGCATTACTATCATTTGTTACTGTAATACATATTTTCAAAAAAGTTTCTAAATATCTGAATAAGAAATTCAAGTAATCGGAAATAATTTCAGCTGATTGCACCAATTTTTGATCATTTGAGTTGTTTGAGTCAATTAATAAATCAAACCCTCCGGTTAAAATAACTAGTTGTTTGAAATAGAAATCGTTAAATATTTGTTTATGGAAGTCTAGAGCTGAGAGTAAGTAATAAAAATCTTTTTCGATCAAGTTGATTGAATGTCCGGAAATTAAATAACCAGATTTTAATTTCCATTTGCTTGGCAATAAGCTGTAATTGAATAAAATCAAAAATTGTGATTTTAATAAATTAAGCCTATCATTTTTTGTAATTGTAGATCTATCCAAAGCATTCAGATGTTCAAATTTCCTCAAAATTGAATTGGTTCTCGGATGTTTAGTTAGTAAGTTCAGTAAGTTTGAATATGATATTGATGAAGGAGAAGAAGTTAAAAAGGCCCTGATAAAATT
This sequence comes from Pichia nanzhaoensis, assembly GCA_030573035.1. Taxonomy (NCBI): domain Eukaryota; kingdom Fungi; phylum Ascomycota; class Pichiomycetes; order Pichiales; family Pichiaceae; genus Pichia; species Pichia nanzhaoensis. The sequence goes on from JAJMCN010000010.1 coordinate 27,891, forward strand.
ATAGACAACATTGAATTTATCATCTTTCAAATTATCAATGATTGCAATGTGATTGAAAGGATCACCTAATGATGGCAAAATCAACAAAGATAATTTGTAGAGTTCAATAGATTTTGAATAATTGTTATTATCTTCTTTAGAAATCGATGTTGAAGGTAAATAAGTTTTAGCAATCAAAGTACGGTATCTTGATAAATCACCAATAAATAGGACGCATTTATGTGTCAAGTAAACAATTGAAGAAACTAGATGGTACGAAGAATCAGGTAATGGTAATCTAAAATTTTTATTTGAAGAAATAGAATCCAAATCGATTTTCAAGGTTGTACATAATTTTTTAACCGGAATGTAAATTGATAAATCGTAGGTATCTAAAATAGTTTTTAATATTGTAAAGTAGAAATCATAAGCTTTCGCAATGAATTTGACAAATTTCTCAAATAGCTTACGATATTGAACAAACGATTGAGAAATATTAACATTTGAATTGGTATTGAACGGTGATTTCGCCACTTTGTTACTCGAATATTGTCGTCTACCGTTACTACCACTGCCAGTATTATTATTATTATTATTATTATTATTATGATTATTATTATTATTATTGCTGGACTCTCTTAAAGATTTATTCAATTGGTAAAAGCTTGTTTGAAAGTATTTAATTGCTGGATGATGTATTTCAATCCACACTTTATCAACAATATTACCGGTTGAAGTTGTGTTATTTACATCGCTAATGACCACGACATTATTGATATTTATGTCATTCTTATTGGTACTATCATCAGAGTTGGTTGAACTGTTTGTCGAATTCTTGTATTCTGCACTCAAAAAATCCAGAATGCAGGATCTTAATTTGGAATGGCAAAAAGAAAGAGTTCCTTGAAGGATCGAAGCATCAGATAATGAGTTGGGATTTGTAAGTATATCCCTTATGGTGGCTTTATTTGAGGAAATAAATTGATCAACGTCAATGGACGGAGACTGTTCGTCAGACATGGCAAAAAAGGTAGTGGTGGTGACAGACAGCCAATGAAAGCACCCCTAGATCCGGTGAAGAGGTAGCAGCACAATGCAAGAGTACTATAATGGACCTCTGTAGAGTGCAAGCGGTGAATGGATGAAGTGCAGGGAAAGAAACTGGAATTATCCTGCAACTTGAAATATTGCATGAAAACAAAGCAAAACCACGTCGATCGGCCGCGTCTTTCCGATATTTACTTGTAGCATGTATTTGGTATTTCCATTTTCTGAAGTTTCAACACGTCTCTGGAAAGCTGTTTGGAGCCGATTGGTTGGCTAGCATAGGCCAGAAATGGACCATTACGACTGGAATACGCTAAATGGAAATCTGCGGGAGCCTCCGTCATCTAGGATGCTCTCTACACAGCTTCTTGTGGCATCAACCATTGGCATCTTCGCAATTTCTCTCTTTGCATTTTTGAGAAATAAGTATCCACATATATTTATGGCTAGATTATCCTATCTCAACAGGATCAACAATTCTTCTAGTTCAACTTTCACTTCTAGGTTTTCAAGTGGTATATTTACGAGGGGGTTTCTTAATATATCGGATAAATCTTTCTTCAACTCACTTATCACCTTACATAATATAACGGATGAGCAAATCATAGATTTTGCGGGTTTGGATGCTTTCGTTTTTCTAGGTTTTTTCAAAATGTCGATTAAACTACTATTTACATGTTGGTTATTTGCCGTGTTGCTCATTTCTCCAGTTAGGTACTATTTTACCGGCAATTATGATCAAAGTGATGGTAGCTCTTCTTCTTCAACTGAATCAACCAATACAGATACTTATTGGTATAATGCTTATCTCTCAATATATGTGATTTTCACGTACTTATTCACCTACATAACATGCTATTTTCTTGTTAATCAGGCTAAAACTGTCATTAATAAACGTCAGCAGATTCTAGGAAAACAGAATTCAATTACCGATAGAACAATTAGGTTATCTGGTATACCACCAGAACTGAGATCTGAAACAATACTGAAAGAAACTTTGGAAAACTTGCATATCGGTAAGGTTGAAAAAATTGTATTTTGTAAGGAATGGGAAAGATTAAATGTTCTTTTCAAACGTAGATCTAAAATCATAGATAAGTTAGAATATTATTGGTCAAATTGTACACATGGAAATACAATCAACACTAATTACAGTGCCAACTCCACCATTGGTCTATCTGAATGCTCGAATTACCAAGATTCTCCTAATGATGAAGATATTGAATCAGGTTCCTTGAATCGTTCTCAAATCACAACCGATTCAGTGGTAAGCACCGCTTCTGTCAAATCTCGGCCAAAAATTAAAATAGGCTTTCTTGGTCTTTTTGGTGAAGAAGTTGATGCTTTGGACTATTATACAAAGCAGTTATCAACAGTCGATGAAGAAATTAACATGGCCAGAAATTATCACTATCTTGCGACTCCAACGGCATTTGTTACAATGGATTCAGTTGCCACTGCCCAAACTTTGGCTCAGGCTGTGTTGGATCCTAGAATTGGTTATTTGATTTCAAGCCCTGCTCCTGCACCGGCTGATATCATTTGGGAAAATGCAACTTTACCAAGTCACTCAAGAAAACTGAAAATTTATTACATTACCGTCATTACTGGCATACTAGGTGTTATTTTCATTTTTCCTGTTAGTTATCTTGCAACCCTTTTAAACTTAAAATCCATTAAAAAGTTTTGGCCTGATTTGGCTAGCTTTTTATTGAAACATCCATGGGCTTCAAAAATTATCATAGACTTATTGCCAGTTTATTTATATACCCTTTTCAATATTCTAATTCCTTTCCTATATGTGTGGTTATCATCGAAACAAGGCTTTATATCACATGATGAAGAAGAGCTATCTGTGGTCTCAAAGAACTTTTTTTACGTTTTTGTGAATCTTTTTTTAGTTTTTACAATGGCGGGTACAGCTTCAAACTATTGGGGGTACTTATCCGACTCTAAAAAATTAGCCTTACAATTGGCTCAATCTCTACGTGGATTAGCCTCTTTCTATGTTGATACCATTGTACTTCAAGGTATGGGTTTGATGCCATTCAAGCTTTTACCTTTAGGTAGAATATTTCAGTTTATTTGTTTTAAATTAGTACATTTTAGATCCTCCTCAAATCCAACTGCGAGAGAATTATCCCAGTTACACCAACCACCATTTTTCAATTTTGGATTACAGTTACCACATCCTTTATTGACCTTGATTATAACCCTAATTTACTCCACAATTTCAACAAAAATTTTAAGTTCGGGTTTAGTCTATTTTATAATAGGCTATTATGTTTACAAATTCATACTTATCTACACATATGTGCATCCTCAACATTCGACGGGAAAGGTGATGCCAATCATTTTCCGAAGAGTTATTCTCGGTTTATTATTATTCCAACTAACAGTTGCGGGTTCTCTGGTATTGGAAAAGTCTTGGGTTTTGGCTATGTGTTTGATACCTTCACCACTCATACCCTTGATGGTGTTATGGTACTTTCAAGATAAATTGAAACCTTTGAGTGTTTTCATTGCATTAAGGGCAATTGATGTCGACTCTCCAAAAATATTAAATAAAAAAGATTCTGTCACAAGTACGTCATCATCAGTAAATCCGGATGGCACCTCAAGCATGACCACCACGAGCACGAATGCAAAAATAAATAGATATTCTGATAATTTAACTACTAATTTTTCAAATAACGACGATGAAAATGACAATATATGGAAATATAACAATGCTTTGGATAACAATGTTGAGAGTGCAGTACATACTACGCCAAGTAATTTGCATAGTATAAAGACAAAAGTGACTATTGATGAAAGACGTGAACTAAACCAAAGTTACGAATATCCTCTGCTGTTTGATCAGCTTGAAGGTCCATGGGTGGGTATCGAAAACCAAGACTCGGACGGTAAAAACGATACATGGATTTTAGTATGGACTAATGACGGTATTTTGCGTAAGAAAATTACAAGTGAAACAACCGAGAATGGATTTTGAGAAAAAACTTACTTGATGCCTAAACTTCACCAAGAATATATTCACCCAACTCTTCCAGCATTCTTATACCGACGTTAAACATTTTCCAGTCATCAAGACCAATTTCTCTTACAGAAACACCCCAAATTGCAGATGCCATGAATAGTATAATAACATGAGATATAATAATTCTGGTTAGCTCACTAGCCAAAACAACTGCCACAATTCTGTAATAATCACTAGAACTCGATGTCAACTTTTTATTTTTCCTTTTTTTTGCTTGCTTAGGATCAATTAAAACAATATAGACAGCTTCAATCAATAAAAGTAAATGTACAACACGCACCAATAATCTAGTAGCATGCAAAATAGGCGGATCATAGGGCCAAATAAGCATAACTATGGGGAAGAGTTTAATTATATTTGAAATCAAGACCGTCGCTATCATAATTTGAAAAATTTGTTTGAATGTTGGTTTTAAATTTGCTGTAGGTTTTGTACTATTTTCATATAATCTTCGTTCTAAATTTTCCAGATTTAATGAATTTTCAGATCTTGCGTTGAACTCATCGTTCATATTCGGGACACAAAGTAATGGGACCTGTTGTTGAGATTGTGATTGAATTTGTGTTATTGGCTGTGGATTAGCAAATGTTGAATTGTGCCTCCATGATATTGAGGATGATGGAGCAGACATTATTGAAGACGTTGATATTGTATTGTTCTGTATTTGTTCACGTTGTAGTTGTACTAGTTGTTGCTGCTGATTCAGGAATTGCTGATGATATATTGGCATCCTTAACTGCACATTTCTTGACACCTGTGAGCTTCTAAATGTAGGTGTTGGAGAGGGGGATCTGGAAGAAAACGGAGTTGATGATACTGATGAAGACGCTGATGAATTATTTGAATTTGGAACAAGGATATTTTGGTGTAAATTATTCGACTTGGTCAAGTCAATATTTGAAAATGGAAGCCATCGAAGACCATAATATGAAAGACTTAGACACAATAATGTATTTTGTAATAAAGTGGTTGATAGAAAGTAAATATACTGAGTTGGTCCTTTGAGGACTAATGAGATGATTAACGAGGTATGATTTGCATTTTCCATAAAGCTTTTTTCTTGATAAGCCCAGGTAATATAAACTTCAAATAGCAACAGAAGAATGCCTAATCTATACACAAGTGGAATCAGAAACGAATCTGACTCAGAAACAGTTAAAACCGTGGAAGAAGAATATGAGGAAGGCAGAAGTGATTCAGCCTTTGTTGTCCCATTTGTACTTGTCACTGATGTTTTCATTGTTGATGCTGCTGAAGAACATGAAAATGATGACGAAGGGGGTGGAATTGCTAAAAATGATGTTACCATTGTCGTATTAGTCGGGGTTAGGGATGGTGACCTACTGAATTTTCGTTTGAAATTAACAACCGGCTCGGGTTCATTTTTTGCACTTTTGTTCCTGGAACATCTAGATTTTAAAAAAACATTGTATATGGTATGTCTATAGGCACAGGGTTTGATTAGTATCAAATCAATGAAAAGTAGCACGTTATCGTATTCGATGTATTTGTCTGCAATGGCATGACAATATTGGCACAAGGATAGACGGATATGACCACCACCGTATCGCTCATAAAGAGCAGGAACAGATGATCCGCAGTTGATGCAGATGTAGGTGTCGTATATCATTGCTAACCTCCCGCAATTAGAGATGCCAATCTAGAAATCGAGTACACGGAACAAACATGGTAAATTCATGTTGTGGTGATTTTGATTTTTTCCAATTTCATCTATTTGAATATGTATATAAATTTCACTTTTTATCAGGTTTGTTGACTCCAGCAGAGATCAGATCCCAATTATATATGATATATTATGTCAAACAGACAACCTGTATGTAAGTATTTCAAACAGGGTAAATGTTCCTACGGTAACAGTTGCCGGTACTATCATCCTCAACAATCTGGTTTTAGTAATGACGGGTTCAATAGTGGTGGATCCAATGGTGGCGGCTTCAACACTAACAACAATAGCAATAGTATTACGACTGAAACTGTTCAGCAATTTTGTGACCCGAGATCTATGAATCGTCGTGAAGCAGAGTTAAAAACAGATATGGACGAGCTTTCCGAGATGACATCAATATCTAATCATATATTTACATCCTACTCATTCAGACCGCCAGCAAATATCAATGTCCTTTCACAAAGAGATTTTTCATACGAGGAAGACAGGGTTCAATATTATAAGGCTAGGGCTACAAATTCATTAACACAGTACCAGCAACAAATATCCAATAGAAACAAGGATATGTTAAACTCTATAAGGTTTTTAAAGGCGAACTCGCAAAAAGCAGTAAGGTATGCACAGCTTGCAGTTCAGAGCTCGAATTCTAGTACCAGACCGTTAGTTCCACCATTTGACATAAATGCCCCAATTACACAAACTCCAATGTCGTCTCAAAATACTATCTTTGGAAAGACATCATTATCATCAACTAATCCATTTGGACAACAATCGAACCCATTTGGAAGCAACGTTACCGAGAATACAAAAAATGTATTTGAATCATCAGCATTTGGTTCGTCAAGTTCAGGAGGTGCATTTGGAAATCAGAACTTGGACTCTTCTCCATTTGCTAAATTACAAGCCAATGATACTAAAAATGATAGTTTAACCTTTAACAACTCACCTTCAGCATTCGGGATATTTGGACAATCTGGATTTGGAGGAGCACAGTCCAATAACAATCCATCAACAAGTGCGTTTGGGTCAAGTGGATTTGGAGGAGCACAGTCTAATAACATTCCATCAACAAGTGCGTTTGGGTCAAGTGGATTTGGAAATGTAAGTAATCCGTTTGGTGCTTCACCATTTGGGGTGTCATCCAACCCATTTGGTGCATCTGTTCCGGTAACAGGTACAAATAACGCATCTAATAAAAATACAACAACAGCATCATCCTTTGGCAGTTCAGGATTTGGGAGTTTACCGTTCGGTTCATTATCTGCAAATCCCACAACCACAGCAACATTTAACAATACTGAAATAGGCACAACCAATAACCCAAGCTCATTTGCGAACATTAATTCACAACCGAATAATACTGCTGGTATGTTTACTGATAATAATGTTTTTCCACAAAGCAGTGCCTTTGGATCACAATCATTTTCATTTGGTAGCCAAGGCCAAAGTCGTTCTTCAAATAAACCCTACCAACAGAGTGCTTTAGGTGAAGAGCATACCAGACTAGAAGACTTAACCCAAAATATTCGGGAGCTTTTCACGCTAGATACATTTGAGCTGGGTAAAGTTCCTGACATTCCACCTCCAGTGGAGTTATGCTAATGAAATCTGTAAAAGATGCTATGTATTTTCAATAAAGTATAGTTTTATATATTATTCGGATTCTGTATGTTTGAGTGCATCCTTGTATGCACGTACCAACATAGATATGCTAAAATTAGTTATATTATATGCTTCTTTATAAACTTTCAGAGTATCCTGCAATACCAGTTTACTTTGTTTTGAACCCTGGCAAATATCTTTCAAGTCGTTTTCCATATCCTTTCTCATGAACGGTTTTGTTAACGAAACATTATCAAATCCAAGCTTACTAAACCCATCTGCCAACCCGTATCCTAGGACTGTAGGCTGAATAACTTCCCTTGCAGATTTACCCGATCCGAGTTTTTGTTTCGTGACATATTCTCTCTTCAAGATAGTATCGATATGTTCTGCAATAGTCGCATCTGTACCTATACCATTTACATCCATTAATGCAATCAATTCTGTTTCTGTTAAAGGCTGAGGTGGTGCAGTCTTGCCTGACCCTATTCTCGCATCAGATATAACCACATGTTCACCCACTACTAATTCTGGTAAAGAGTTTTTGGAACTATCCCAATGGGCCCACTTATAAATATCCAAAAAATTTCTTTTCAAAACAACCAAACCGCTTGTTCCAAAAAATTCTGTTCCCCACTGAACTCTAATTGTGGATAAAGAACCTACGGCATCAAAGGAACAGGACGCAAGAAATCTTTTAACAATATATTCGTAAACGTACCTCTCCTTACCAATTAAGTTATCAGCATAGCCAACGGGATGTATTGGCGGATGTGCTTCATCGTCCTTTTTGCCACGACGTGGTATTCGAAATATTGATCCTTGTTCCTTTAGCAACGATGAAGCATATTCCCCCCATTCTGAGGATTGCGCTTGAATGGAGATCAAATGCTTGAAATCCATTGAATGAGGAAAACTATCAGTTTCTGTACGTGGATATGATATGAAACCCTTTGTGTACAATGATTCAGCTGCACTCAAAGTATCTTTTGCACTGTATTTGAAATAAACTGAACAGTCTTTTTGTAATTCGACAGTAGTCAATGGCAACGGTGCATATCTTGAAGTGGGTTTTGTTTCAACTCTTTTCACAATTGCACGGTCACTTTCTTCATTTATACATTTTTGATAAATAGAAACAGTCAACAGTCGATCAAATAGATGGCCACGTTCCCAGGTAAATGCGTGTTTCTTACGACTTTTTTTCAAACTTATGCATATGTACCAAAATTCTTCACTTTTGAAAAATTTAATACGTTTAAACCGATCCACAACAAATCCAAGTGTTGGAAATTGACAGTTTCCGTAACTGACAGATTTGATACCATCGTTAGTTTTTTGAAGCGTAGGTTTGAAAGAGTCTGTTAACAATCTAGTGAATGAAAATCCTGTCCTTAAGTCGATTTCCATTCTTGTACTGACTGCTTCAATTGCCAACTTATCCAATCTTGCAGGGTTACAGGCGGCACTAAATATGTGTCGACTCTCAAGGTGTGAAAATCTGGCACGATAAGCTGTGTCCACCGTGAAACTCGAATTTCCTTCCCCCGCTGCTTGTACAATCTCCCATCCAATATATTCACCTTCCCTATCACAATCCGACCAAATCATTAAGATATCTGACGTTCGGGCTAGTTCACTAATATTGCTTTTGGTTTTTTTGGCCATATCATCGGTTGGAACCTTCATTACCGGGCACGTAAATAGTTGATCATGTGGAACTTTACCCCAAGAATAATCATCTGGAACTTCATTCTTCAATATATGACCCGAAACTGCGGTCATTACAACATCGCAATCCCCCCATTGTGGGAATGTAAACTTGAAAAAATAGTTCTTGATAAACTTGTTTTTGCTGTCCTTGGTCTGAAAGTTGTTACGTGAAAGAGATGCAGAAACACTTTTGGATATGCTGTTCTTTTCAGCAACACAAAGAACTCTCATTGAAGCTAGTCAGCAACTTCTGTGGTACTGTGTCTTCCTTTTGAAAGACATCCAAATTATTTGAAAACGCGTCATTACAGAGAACCTACATAACTTCAACATGTTTTTTTGCACTTCGCCAATTCTCAGCACATTGGAAAACGTCAAAAAGAATGATTCAAGCTCTAACGATACAGAAGCTCTTGAGAACTAGTCAAATATGTAGAAGATTCTCAACTTCATCTTTCAATAGCTCACCGCTTGAGTCAGAACTTTGCTTAGCCCGTTTTCCGCCCAATCCGAACCATCTTTCGCAAGCTACGAAGATCAAACATTTACATTTTGAGGGAATAACAGATTACGTATATGCCTCGAAGATCCAAGACTATATAGTAAACCAGCATTTGGATTTTAAGTTGAAGAGTAAAAGTTCAAGGGCAATTTGTTCTATTTATCCCATCATTTTGACTTTCGAATTCAAATCTGTCTATACAGGTGGCAAACGAGAACGTGATTCGAAGAAAGCAACTAAAATTCCTTTGTTTAAACATGGAGTAACAAGTTTAGGCATCCCTTATATTCAAACGGATCGTGGTGGACAAGTCACCTACCATGGGCCTGGTCAACTGGTTGCCTACTTCATCTGGGATTTGAAACTTTGGAAAGGTCTAACCTCTAAATGTTTTGTCAGCTTTCTTGAAAGATGTAGTATGGATGCTATCGCCTCAACTGGTGTTGCTAATGTATGTTCAACAAAAAATACTGGCGTTTGGGTGTCGGATCCATCGACGAACGTTCATGAAGTTAGGAAAATTTCAAGTATAGGTTTGAATCTAAAAAGGAATGTTACATCTCATGGATTGAGTATTAATTTGCGGCCGGATCTTAAATATTTAAACAATCCAGAGTTTGTGATGTGTGGATTACAAGGATATCATCAAACTAGTATTGAAAATGAGTTAACTAAAGAAGGCAGTATGTGTAGTAGTAGTTTAGATGTTGAAAAAGTGGGCGATATTTTTTGTGACACTGTTTGTTCACGTATGAATTCATATATGCTAAATGCTTGTGATGAAAAAGAGTTTATCTTAGATATAGACAAGATTTCAGTACGCTCACCATCATATGAATCAATAGATGAATTTATACACTTATAGAAATAATTAATAACCTACTTTTATATAATTTTCAATTTTCCAACAATTTTTCATTGAATTTGAAATCGAAGCTGAGTATTTCAAGGCGGATTTTTGTTCATCCAGCAGAGAATTAAAACAAACATTTTCAATTACATCAAAATTCCCTTGTGTGTCCCTTTTATCGAGCCTAATATCATAATCCTGAGAAAGTAGACCGCTATTTGTAGCCTCAAAATCTGCAATAACTTCATCAACAGTCAAGTGAATTTTGTTTGACTTCTTATCTTCAAAATGTTTCTTTATATTGACCCTAAGATAATCAGATTTGCTAACATATGTATCCGCGAAATCAAATGATTTTCTAAAGTTCTGTGTTACAACATTGCCAAACTTCCAATTATTCAGCAAACGTTCACATTTTTCTTCACTTGATGCATCTTGAAAATCGGAAAATTCAGGAATGTGCATTTCTGATAATAATGATTTACATCTTTTTGAGCTTATATTGAAAAATGTGTTTACCCTCATCATATAAATTACATAAATTTTGTACTCTCTGACTGTTACTAATTTGCAAACTCTTAGCAAGTCAGAGATGGAATCGTACCTTAACTTTTCACCATCAGATGGAGAAATCTTAACCAAACTTCTTATTCCAGGCACTAGAGCTTCCAAATAATACCTCAAGGAAATGTAAGTCAAATATACTAAAATTAACCTCTGATTATCAAGATCGTTGCATTTGAACTCGACAAGATTGATCAAATCATGTGGAAAAATTTGATACCATTCACTAATCATCCTAATTAGATAAGTTTTGTCATAACCTAACAGACTGTTTTCATCTTTAAACGTTTGAAATTGCTTGGAATGCTTTTCAAGGAAGCTATTCAAGTTGATATATGCGCTAACCCAGGAACTTTGAGTATCATTTTCAACTTCATCAAGTTTCAAACTTATAAGTTTTTCATAGATTTCTATCATCAAAAGTGGGTTATAATTTCTAATTATTGAATGTTTAGCATACAAGAGCGTAAATCTACTAAAATTTCTAAAAATATCCGACAGATACTCTGAATTGTTGGTACTTTCACTGATAATAATCGAAAACAGACCAGCTGTAAAAGTTTCGATATATTTAATACATTGCCTACCTTGTTCAACATTTATATCTTCGTCATAAGCTACCACATAATGATATGGGGCACAACCTGAGATAATAACAAATCCGACAAGCATATTTTCTTTTTGTAGGTTTGTTAGTTTGGGATAATTCAAAACATATTGGTTGTGAATTATATTTGTTAATTGAGAAAGTGTCTTAACAGAGAATTGCTCACAAGTTTCACATATTCTCATTCTACTTCTTCTGTTCATTTTCGGTATAATTGAGTTTTGTTTGCAAAGAGTATTTTTGATGATATCCAGAGCTAACAAAAGAACTGATTTTCGTATTAATTTGTTGAATAGGGCTGCATAAATAACCCGAGTTCTGTATAATTTGTCAATAACGGCATCAATATCAAGTGGTCCATAATTATCAAAAACACCCCGTATATTATGATTTTTCACAAAATTCAGTACTGCAATACCTTTCTCAAATACTGGGAGAATAATATTTGTATCCATTTGTCTATTGACCTTGAACAGTTTATTAACTCTTTTGGCACGAAACAATGGTTTATCTGTATTATCATTAAGGGGTTCTGGTTGCAGACAAACATTATCGTTGCTATTATCATCATCACCATCAGTACCAGAATCGTTACCAGTATGACTATTACAATAGGCATTTTGTACATAATGTTCACCACTTTCAAGATCTGTATCATCATTATCGTTATCACTTTCTTCATAGCAATCATCATAACTTTCAAACTTGTAATCAAAATCATCTTCGTAATTACCGTTCTTTTGAACGTTTTCAAACTTATGATAGTCGTAAAATTTTGTACTTATCGGTCCACCTGAATCAAAGGGAGAGACCCCAATATATTTTTCAAAATACTTTTCGGAAATATCAGATGGCAAAAGGCGATTCTCTGAAGAAGTGTTCAGGTTATCGCACAGCTGGTCAGGTAAATGGCCATTATTTCTAAAACTTATTTCCAAATTTGATGAACTGCCCCCATCAAAGCTTTCATTGTTTGTATCTTTACTGTTGTCACTAATGTTGCTAATTTTATCATTGTGATTGTCAAACTTGTTCAAGATACTTGTACTGTATGAGAAATTCTGTTTAATTGAAGGGCCTACTAAATCTGCTTCAGCATTAATTATATTATTTGACTCACACAACATCCTCTTTGTTCGTCTGCTTTTACTTTCCTTACTAATTCCCTGCCCTACTTCATCGATTGAATGAGAATTTTTACTTTCCATTAGCTGTTGAAATTCGTGAACGGGCATAAACAGATATGAACAAGCATCGTCTCTTTTTTGGCAATTATTGCATATTGGCAGTGTCTCGTCACACTTTATTTGACGTTTTTTGCAGTTCAAACAACCCAATTTCGAGTTTTTATGTTTCCTTCTCGTCTTCTTTACCTTGGATATGGCAGAGTTGTCCATCGACATATATGAGATGGGACAGGAAAGTCCACCCCTTGAAGAAGAACCGCTGGGCCTTGCCACATTAGTATTTTTTATGGTAAGATTACATAAGATTTACGGATTAGGGATTTACTATGATTAAATATTATACTACAACTTCAACTGGTAAACAGCTCTATAAGACCCTTCATGGATATTGGATAAGTATAGTAAACGACAAAAACAGACAACATCACTAACCCGCTGTATTTGGCAACGCTGGCGGACAGTTTCTGTAATATTACTTTCACATTGGCCTTATCTGAACATTTATTTTTCTGTCTCTGAGTTTGTGCCGCCTGTTCCAATTCTCTTTTTTCCTTTTCTTTTTTAAGTTCTTCAATATCTCGATGTAAGTCTTCCAGCAGTAAATCTTTTTTCTCTAATGCATTGTTCGACTCATTCAGTTGTTTCTCTAAATTATTTATACGGTTTGTAGAAGACTGTACTATATTTTTCAAAGTTTCATTTTCATTTTCAACTTTTTTCATTTGTTCCTCCTTAGATTTAGCAACTAATAGATGTTTTCTCACAAATTCAAGTTCAATCATTGAGTTTTTCAGTTGCTCTTCCATGCGGCGAAATTTTGATTCTTTTTCATCCGACACGATTGGTGGTATTACTGCTGAAACTGTAGTTGTAACTTCATTTCTCAAAAGTTTATCGTAAAGCTTGAAAATCGAGTTTTGCTCACAGCCAGCAACTGAGTTATTATAATTTTTCAAAAACACGTTCATTTCTTTCAACCTTTGTTGTTGTATATATTCATTATCAACAGCATTTATTAATTTTCTAACGACATCTTGAGGATTCTGCGAAGGTTTGAGATCAAGACCCTGAAGAAATGTTGATTTTAAATTGCAGTCACGATTTGTGTTCGATGTTGAAGTAGGTTTACATGACGGTTTCATAGTTTTTTCAATATCATTAGACATAACGTCATCATAATTCAACATGCTTAGTAAATCATTATTCGGATCATTTGAATCATTAACACCCAATATTATATCATCAACAATCTCACCAAACAATAAAGCGTCAAAAGTATTGTTAAACAATTCCATCTTTTTAGATATCAAATCATCCTTGTTATTAATTTCTTTAATTAGAGTTTCAAAACTTTTCAAGGAAAGGTAACTAAAATCTTTAACTATACAAGTAATTTTCTTATGAGCCATTTGACTTTCCAAGGTTGTACCTAAATCAATCTTGTCATTAATAGAAAGTTTGTAATCTTTATATGGTTCAAGCTTGGTATTGTTTATAAAAGTACCGTTTGAAGACTTTAAATCCCTTATAAACAGTTGATCATCTTTTATGAACAACTCTGCATGATTTCTGCTTAAAACCCTCGAATCAAAGAAACCATCAGTAATTTTGTTGTTAATCTTGGGAGTATTTTGACGTCCAATTTTAAGTGTATCGGGGTAACAAGGTATACTCAAAATTTTCAGGTACTCATCGGGTTGATCTGGAGATATAAGTCTTATAACATGAACAAATTTTTTCAAATTTGGCAAGGTTGATGCATTGTTAGATTTATTTAGCGTGGATTTTGGATTAGTTGCAGTGTTCGGTGGTTTCCTCAACAATAAAGACTTAGAATTTAACTGTTTTTTCGTATCAATTGGTGTGGTAACACTGCTTATGCTGTATGGATCCTTTTCATTCAGATCTGTAATCAAGGATAGAGGTTTTGGATCTGTTTCTTCCCTTTCTTTTAGGTCTTTCTTATCGTTTGAATCGGAATTAGTCAAGTCAGATAGCTGAGTTTTGTTAATAGGGTGGTAGTTTTGCTGCGTTTTCGAGGAAGATCGTTTGCGAGGAGACTTGTACACAGGTAGTGAGAGTTGGGACATGGCTTCAAACCAGCTAAAAGACTGCAGACCAACCAAACTTGGCTAAACATGTAGCAATGTGATCTCCAATTGTGTTTGCTGATTTGCCCCACGAGATTTTTTCTAAAACTGCCCCGCAACAGTTAGTTGCTGTCGCGCCACGACATATTCACCCTATTGTAGGCCACATCATCGATTTTCCACAGGACTTGCATTTCTAATGCCATCAAGGATTTACGTGAAACCTTGTTAGTTGTTTGCTGGCTTGTTTGTTTGCTGGTTTTCTTTTTGTACTCTTCAGAATCAGCCATGTCTTTCAGAGGAAGCCAATTTCCTAACAACAGCAATACTAATAACTTTAACAATGGCGGTAGAAATCCATACCAGCCACAAGGTATTCATGCGACTATGTCAAACCATCACATCCCGCAATCGGTTAAAAAATCATCATCTCCATTGGATATGATCAACAGTATGATTCCATCGGACCATCCTGCAATTAAGAAGTTTGAAGCACTAACTGACAAATTGGATGCTATGCTTGACAACTACCTTTCTTTCGCCAAGCCTTACGTGCCTGCAATTGGACGCTTCTTAATCGTTGCAACATTTTTGGAAGATTCCTTAAGAATTACAAGCCAATGGAAAGAACAAGTTTATTATTTAGCCACTTTCCGTCATCTATATGAATGGATTGTAAAATTTTTCCTTTTTGCAAACATCACTGGTATGGTTTTTGGTTCGGTTTTAGTTATTTTACGTAAACAACCAATGATTTCATCATTGATGTTAATTTCAATTGTTTTGGTCCAAGGGTTGGTGTATGGATTATTCTTTGATCCATCCTTTTTTTTGAGAAATATTAGTGTCATTGGTGGCTTACTTTTAGCACTATCTGATTCTTTAATCATTGATAAAAGATCATTATCCATGCCGGGTTTACCAATGCTCGAATCAAAAGACTATAACAAAAAATATTTCTTATTAGCAGGTAGAATAATGTTGTTGGTTTTGTTTTTCACGTTTACAATGACAATCTCATGGTCTTTCTTAAACAGTCTAATTATATTAATCGGATTGATTGCATGTCTTTCAATTGCAATTGGTTACAAGACTAAATTTTCAGCCTCCATTTTGACTTTCTTATTGGCAATTCACAATTGTGTTACTAACCATTATTGGACATATTCATATAAAGACACAAGAAGAGATTATTTGAGATATGAGTTTTTCCAAACTTTAAGTATAGTAGGTGGGTTACTTTTGATCGTTAATACCGGTGCAGGTGAACTATCAATCGATGAAAAGAAGAAAAAATTTTAAGCACTTATATACCATTACATGTAGACACCATGAGCAAGTCACTGGTGTGTTGTTGTATGCATGTAATATTAATATAGTGTTTTCTATATTAACAGAGGTAGATTCTTTGTGGTAAAATTACTTATTTTATAAGAGATCTGTAAAACCATTATATGAATGTAAAACTTTCCATTAAATAGTCCGGATGAACTCATTGTATGAAGACATCAATAACCTAAACTAGCATTGAACTATCATGATGTGGACATTTTCCTACACTTTGACATGCTTATAATACAATAGTATTTCTAACAATCTACCGGTACTAATGATTCAACAAATGTGAATAAGCTATTTGCACTGTACTCTTACTCTACAAGCAACAAGGTAAATTTTACTGGGCAGCCAGTTATTTTCCCACACAAATAAATAATTTTTCTACGGGGAAATACATGTCTTCCCACAGTACTAACTTGAGCATGATGGGGCTGGTACAGTTGCCCCACAAAAAAAATGCAGTTGCCCCATTAAACAAGCTGGCGCTTGTGGGAAATATTCTGCTAGTTACAATAATCAGTTGTCTAAAATAGTTTTTTGATTACTTAGTTGTTAAACAACTGAAACTGGCTCTCCTTTTGGAATTATGGTATATGTATATATACAACATAGCTTGATATGGTAATGCAGGCCTAACTTGGTAGCAATGCTAGTAAAGTAAGTAAACTGATATACTTTACGGTATATACAAGATTATAAAGACAAAATAAAAACGTACGGTGGAGGTCCTTTCAAATGCCCATATGAGAATCACAGATGTACTCCTAATAATCAGTAGCTTCTTTTTGATTGCGTAACACAATACTTACGCTATATACATGAATAGTTATTATCAGAAAAGGCATTATCGGCAATGAAAATTATCAAGCATCAAGTATCAAGTATCTGTTTGACACGCTCAGAACTTGCTCTTTCCATACCCTTTAATTCCATATCATATACCCCCCGACCCTTGGTCAACGACCTTAGCTTACTTAAATATCCAATCATTTCGCGTAATGGAGCTTCACTAATAATAACCATTTTATTAACTCCATTATTATTCTGTAAATACTGCATAGTCGGATCATAAGGAACATAAGTATCTTTCATTTGTTTTTTACGCCAAAGTAAATTCTCACTACTGTTTCCATCATCAGTAACTTGACTTTCTTCTTCGATACTAAGGATCTTGGCATTACGTACACTCATTAAATCTTGGGATACGTTACCAACATCAGACTCTAGTACAAAAGTTTTAACGTTCATAATAGGCTCTAAAATCGTAAAATCTTTATCATTTAGTGAATTTAATCCTTTATTGATTGCCTGCCTTGTAATTCTAATCAGTGGGCTAACACTGTTCAATTCCCTAGTTTCAGGGATATACCATTTATTAACATAAATAATAATATTTTGCAGAGGTAGCCTTGCCAATCTGCCACCCATTTGTAACGAACCAGTTGCACCTGACAGAATTGAGTTAACTATTTTTTCAAGGCTTATATTCAACGTCCATTTTTCAAGTAACAATTCCTTTTCAATCATAGCAGGTGCTGCATCTTTGTCAAAAATGACAAAAGTATTAATATCTAACTTATAAACATCTTTGTCATCATTAAACAATAAGTTCCGTGCATGCAATGATTCAATCATTTCGTTAACTTCACCTTCGATAGGATATACGGATAAGTTCACACCGAATTTATCATCTTGATCAGAATCTTCTACAAGTTCAACCGATTCCACTGATTGAGTTAAAGTTTCTTTGTACGTAACACGAACTTTACCTATATCAGCGTTAACCTTCATATCATTGATCAACCTATCCCTCGTAATTTCTAAATGTAATTCCCCCATGCCAGATAAAATTGACTGTCCTGATTCCTCATCAAAAGATAATTTTAGCGATGGATCTTCCCTCAACAAAATTTCCAACGATGAATCAAGTTTCCTTTTATCTGCAACGGTTGTTGGTTCAATTGACACAGAAAACACAGGTGGTGGAATATCGATTGGTAATAACTTCAGATTTGCTTCAACTTTAGAAATTTGGTTTGCTGTCTTAGTTAAAGAATGTGCAATTATTGTATCACCAGTGGAAATCTGATCTGTACCAGTTATAACACCGATATTACCAGTAGACAAATATTTCACATCAATCGAAGATTCACCGTTCATAACTGAAAGTTTTCCAATTTTAATCTTTTCACCATCAGACGAATTAATAATCGTTGACTGTGGTAGTAATTTACCACTGTAAATACGAGTGAATATCATTAGTCCCCTATTTGGGTGATTGACAACTTTAAACACCAATGCAGTTGTCAAGTTCTTATTTTTATTAACAATACAACCTAACTTCGGATCAATCGTAGAACTGATTTCATTATTCAGCACCTTGCCTTTTCTCATCAAACTGGAAGTAATTTCAGGAGGCTGTATGTCTAGTGGTGATGGAAGGTAGTCAATAATTGCATCCATTAATGGCTGCACACCAATGTTTTTAAAACTCGAACCACATAAAATTGGAGTGATTGTGCCATCAATGGTTAGGTTACGTATGGATTTTTTCAAAAGTTGTACATCTACTTTAGTGTAATCTTCTGATTTCAAAAAATTGTCAATAATGCTCTCATCCAATTCACCTAGCGTTTCAACCATTGCTTCTCTGCATTTTAGAAGCTCTTTATGAACTTCTGGATAGTCGCAATCACTAGTAGAAATGTCAAAGATACTTACATCTTTACCAGTTGCTGAGGTTTCAGAATTCCAAATTATTAATTTCATGTTAACGACATCCACAATTCCTTTAAAAATACTATTTTGGCTGGAATCTTCAACAAAGAAGGGTATATTAATCAAGACAGCTCTTGTCCCTAACCGACCAACAATTTCTTTTACTGTTCTTCCATAACCAGCACCATCTCTATCCATTTTATTGATATAAGCAATGACCGGGATACTCAAATCTTTCGCTTGTTTCCACACTTTTTCCGTCTGTGCTTCTACACCAGCAACACCATCTAGAATAGTTACTGCACCGTCCAAAACACGTAGTGATCTCGTAACTTCAAAGGTAAAGTCGGCGTGTCCTGGTGTATCAATAACGTTAATCTTGTGTTTTTGCCATGGTAACGTAACAGCAGCACTTTGAATGGTAATACCACGATCTTTCTCTTGAGTCATGTAATCTGTAATTGTATCCCCCTGATCAACGTTACCAATCCGAGATGTCAAGCCTGAGTAGTAAAGTAGTCTCTCGGTTGTGGTAGTCTTACCAGCGTCAATATGTGCGATAATACCAATATTTCGAATCGCCGATATTGGAGTTTTCAAAATAAGCTCTGACTCATAAGAATCTGGAGAAGTAGAATAACATCGACGATATGATCTAGTAAGCTGTGTAAAAGACCTGTAATTAAGCAGTGTTTTGGCTACAACTGACATTGGTGACAAAAAAACGTAATTGTTATAAATTGTTGAAGATTAGGAAGAATGAATTCATGTAGCGAGAATTTTTCAAATCTAAAATCTAAAGTCCAACATTAATAGTGGAAAGCAGAGTTGATGTTTTAAAACTTGGATAACTAAAACAATGATTGACTTTGATATTAAAAAAACATACCTTAAATTTCTAGAGGAAGATGAGGAGATGACGATGCCTGTTGCAGCTATCGAGACTTTACTTACAATGTTGAAAGTGAAACAACCCTCAACCTCAAGTGAATTGATCAGGTTATTAAGTGATGCCACAACTGAACTCAAAGCGTCAGTTAATAACAGTGTTTCACTTAGTGCTGGGTGTGATTTGTTTACGAGATTCGTATTGAGGAACACGCATCTATATTCAGATTGGGAATCATGTAAGAAACATTTGGTTGAGAATGGTCAATTGTTTCTTGAAAGAGCCAAAGATAGTAGAGATATGATTGCGAAAATTGGATTCAATTTGATTAAGGATGATGATACTGTGCTGATACATTCATATTCAAGAGTGGTTTTATCACTTCTTGCATACTGTAAATCTAAATTTGTCAGGTTCCGTGTATTTGTTACAGAAGCAAGACCCAATGGAAATACTGATGAGAAAAGTGGTAAAGATATGGTTTACGCATTGAAAAATTTAGGTATACCTGTGTGTTATATTCATGACTCTCAAGTTGGATTTGTCATTAATAAAGTTGACAAAGTGTTTATGGGTGCAGAAGGTGTTAGCGAAAGTGGTGGTATTATCAATCACATCGGATCATATCAAATCGGAGTTATTGCTAGGAATGCGAATAAACCTTTATATGTTGTATCTGAATCACACAAGTTTGTTAGAATGTTCCCATTATCACCGGATGATTTGCCTGGCGAGAAGATTGAATTTACAACCGATCCTGGAATTGGGCTTTTGAATCATGCCAATATTGATTTTACTCCACATCAATACATAACTGCGCTAGTCTCTGATTTAGGTGTTTTGACGCCGTCAGCAGTTTCAGAGGAATTGATTAAAATGTGGTACGATTAAATTATAAATAGTTCATGTGAAGTTTATAAAAATATTAATCAAAACTAATTTTCTTACCGGTTGATTTGACAATTGCTGCACTTTGTCTTGGAGCATTAGCTAATGCAACCGATGAAGTAGCTCTTGCATCGGATCTTGAAGGTGTATGCACTCTCTTTTGCCCGTCTTGTTTTGGTTGAAATCCCGGGTTAGGACTGTAAGTTTCTTTCTGGCTTCCAGCTTCTTCTTCTACTTGATCAAAAGATCTCTTTGGAACGACTTTTCTTTGGGATCTATCCTCACCAAACTCTAACCTCAAAGGTCTATTGATTAACTTTTTGCAATTTCTATCCTTGAGTGCATTGGTTGGACCATCAATATCTTTAAAATCTATGAATGCAAAACCTTTACACTTACCAGTGTCTTCAAAAGTTGCCATTCTAATTTTGACAATTTCGCCACAATGTTTGAAATGATCTTGTAATAAATCGGATGTTGTATCAAAAGATAAATTACCAATAAACAAAATCCGAGAGGGTGGGTTTTTACTAACAACACTAGTGATCGATTGTGCCTTGTCGGGTCTACCTTCGTAAGAGTTGGAATTCTTGATGAGTACTTTACGACCGTTAAGTTCGGATTCTGATAATTTGATGGCGGTGTCTAATTGATTGTTATCGTTGTCGGCAAAATCAACATATGCAAAACCTCTGTTTTTGGTGCCTCTAGTTGGAAGGTTTACCCTGGAAATATCCTTTTTTGTGATAACTCCATCTGATTTGGAAATGATGAAGTTGATCAAATCGTCTCTATTGGTTTCGAATGATAAGTTACCTATCCAAATACCGAATTCGGATCTGTTTGGTTTGCTTTGAAAATCTGTTGACATAATGCCTTTTTTGGCAGTTTCATCATCAGCAGTATTAGAATCGGAAGTAGAAGCTGGAGCATCAGCAGCAGCAGCAGTTGTCGCAGTTGTCGCCTTAGCAAGTTTCTTAGCTTTCTTTTTTTGAAGTTCTTCTAGGGTTGTCTTTCCCTTTTTGATTCTTCTAAGTTCCTTTTTGGAAAGCGGGGTATCTGCGTCAAGCTTAATTTCAAGTTCCTCAGACATTGTGGACGTGTGTTGTTGATAACAAAGTGGCTGGCTGCAGAATCAACCTGGAATGAGAATGTGGGTGTGCTTGGGGTAAAAATATATTTCTGAAAAGGGAAATTCCAAGAAAAATTCATGGAAAATTTTCAGCGACAAAAAAAAAATAAAAAAATAAAAAAATAAAAAAAAATACAGCAAATCTTACGTAACCAGTGTTACGTAATACGCTGCGTTTGGTGGCACCCGTGCACCTCTTTGTTTTGCCCAGTTTGTAACTAAAAATAGATGCTCAAAAAAAGAAAAGAAAAACACAAAATTTCTTTTTGTTTTGTTTTTGTTTTTGTTTGTGTTTGTGTTTCGCATTTTCGCTCTGGGACGCTCAACTTTCGAGGAGCAAAAGGAAGACGAATGTCACCATATTGTTTTGATCGTTTGCTGTTGGTTTTCTGGTCTGGCTGAATCCTCTCTCTCTTCTTCTTTTCTGCCAAGTTCTACTACACAAACAACCATGAAGTTATCAGGCTCCACTCTCGCTGCTCTTGCTCTTTCAGTCACTTCAACCTCTGCCATTTCCTCATTGGGTTTCAATTTAGGTGTCAAGGATAATTCCGGTAACTGCAAATCTGCTGACGAATATGCAGAAGATTTGGAGGCACTGGCTCCTTATTCCAATCACATAAAAACTTATTCAGTTTCCGACTGTAACACTTTACAGGTCTTAGGTCCTTCAGCTGAATCCGCTGGATTCCAAATAACTTTAGGTATTTGGCCTACTCCTGCTGACAAGTTTCAAACCGAACAAGACGCCTTGAAAGCATACTTACCAAGTATTTCCAAATCTACCATTTCTGCGTTTTTAGTTGGTTCTGAGGCTTTATATAGACAGGATTTAACCGGTGATGAATTGGCTTCCTACATTAAAGAAATTAAGACTTTACTTTCTTCAATTAACGATAAAAATGGTGACTCCTATTCTGATGTTCCTGTCGGCACTGTTGACTCTTGGAATGTTTTAGTTGATGGTGGATCTTATTCTACCATTGAAGCTTCAGATGTTATTTATGCAAATGCTTTTTCTTACTGGCAAGCGCAAACTAGTAAAAATTCTACATTCTCTTTCTTTGATGATATCATGCAGGCTTTGCAAACCATCCAAACAGTTAAGGGCTCTACCGATATTGACTTTTGGGTTGGTGAAACTGGTTGGCCAACTGAAGGTTCCAACTATGGTGCTTCTGTCCCATCTGTTGATAATGCTGCTACATTCTGGCAAGAAGGTGTTTGTGCAATGAGAGGTTGGGGTGTTAACACCTTTGTTTTCGAAGCTTTCGATGAATCTTGGAAACCTGAAACTTCTGGTTCTTCTGTCGAACCTTACTGGGGTGTCTATGATGACAAACGTGCTCTCAAATATAACTTAGACTGTTCTTTCGATTAGTTATAAATTTAAAAAAAAATTTGTAATTTTTTTCTCTTTTATATCACTTCCATTATACCATCAATCAAATTTCTTTCTTCTTATCTTGACCTTTATATTTATTATCTTCGTCTATATGATACCTCTAAAATCAATATCTAAATTTACTACACCAATCTAAAATCTACATATTTTATTAACCTAAACGCTAGACTAAACTAAAGCGGCCTTTTCTTTTTCTGTCTCCTTGCTAAAATAGATGCATCGTTCATGTTCAACTTAAATGATGGTGCTGCACTAGTCAATTCCTCTGGATGAACCCGAGACGTACCATCAACTACTGCACCATCACTGTTCTCATCCTCTTCAACAATGTCCAACTCCTTTTGTTCAACACCATACTTCCCTTCTTCATGCATTCTTCTAGCCGCAACAGAAATATCATACATGTCCCTCATAGCTATAACTTCAGGTGTAAATAATGCCTTATCTCTTTTGTCTTTACGCAGCTTCTCGGTGTTAGTTTTACTAAGGTTTTCGTGGTGTGATGTACGTGAAAACTCAACACCATCATATCCGTTACTGGTTTCCATCCCACTACTTAAACTATCACCCCTGTCTCTATCTCCGTCTTCAATATCTTCCAAATCTACATCCTCTACTCTCTCAATGTGTAGTAAAGATTCAGAATATGATGGGAATGCCTTCATTGGCACGTTTACACTGCTGTAATCATCACGCATAGGAGTTCTTTCAAAACCAGGCATACCAGATGGAACCCTTTTGATAACTGGTCTTTTTGGTTTATTATTGTTATTTGGTGCAATATTCTCTGATCTGTTCAAGAAATCTAAAATCCATGGATCCTTCAAAAATTCTTCCACTGTGTACCTTTCTATTGGATTAACCGTCAATAATTTACTCACACAATTCTTAGCACCTTCCGAAATTTCGTCCCACCAAGGTGACAGGAATTTAAATTCACCTTTAGCCACAGTTTTAGTCAACTCTTCAATCGAGTCGTTGAAAAATGGCGGAAACCCACAAAGAAGGATATATAAAACGCAACCAAGTGCCCACATGTCTACTTGTTTAGAATATTTCATATCACGCACAATTTCTGGGGCAGTATATCCAATTGTACCACATGGAGTTTTCAATGAGTTTTTATTCCTCTCACCATCACTCAATTTAATCTGTTTGGATAACCCAAAATCCCCAATTTTAATTATACCTATTCCGCCACCGCCGTAGTTCATAATAAATTTGCCTTCATCAACTTTCGTAGTTGGATTGTCGGATTTACGTAATTTTGCCAGTCTCTTCATCTGATCATCTTCTTTGATAAATTTAATAGGTTTGAAAAAGATATTCTCAGGTTTTAGATCCCTATGAACAATCCCTACATATTCATGCATATAAAGTAATGCTTCAGCAACTTGAATGATAACATGTCTTGATAGGTCCTCACTAAAATAGGTGTATTTCACAATTTCGTTGAAAATTTCACCACCGCTGACAATTTCCTGGATAATATAGTAATAGTGCTCATTTTCAACAAAATCAATCAACCTAACAATATTTGGATGATGCAACTGTCTCATTAGATTGACCTCTTTAAGCACATTTTGGATTTGTTTTTCATCCAACTGGTATTTCTTGATAACTTTAATAGCTACTTTTTCATGTGTTGTTAAGTCAATGGCAGAGTATACAACAGAAAAAGCACCTTCTCCCAATTTATCTCCCATCTTGTACTTTTCAATAGACTTACGACTCTGATTCCTACGATTTTTCTCGTCCATTGACTCTTTCATAACGATGTCCGTGGCAAACGGTTTGAGTTCATCCGCATGGTGGTGGTGTTCGAGCTCTTTGAGTTCCCTTTCCTTTGCTTGTGTAACTTCCTTTTCTTTGGTATTTGATGCATTGAATTCAATATTCTGTAAATTTATATTGCTGCTTTCAGGAACTGAAGAAACAGGAGGAACAGGAGGAACAGCGGCCTGTCGACCGTGTCTAATCAAATGTCTGATATTCTACAAAAATTAAAAGCATGTTAGTATTCCTGCACTTGTTCTGAAAAAATCCAGCCACTGAAATCTTCACCGTGCCGTCTCATACATACCTCTAGCATATTCCTCTAGCTTTTAATGCTTCCCTAACAGAACGGCAAAACGGCAAAACATGGGCAGAGGCAGCATGGAAGAACAGCTCATTTCAGTTGCCAATAAAGCACACACAGCTTATGTCAGCAGTCACGGCATGTCTCTCTTCCCGATCCGGCAATGCAGCTCTTTCATAAGTGCTTTGTTCTTCACCTGATCCACTCCAGATTTCTCTGTCTGCCCCAGCATGTCCGTTGTGTACCAACTTGATTCCAATTCCATTGACTTTTTCAACCTTGCTTCTTTCCTTGCTGTGCATCCTTCGGGACATAAAGCCCCGGAGAGTACCACGCCCGCAATTAATCTTGTCAGCTATTCAGCCACAATTTCCTCATCACAGCCATACATATTAACGAATGCACAGTACGCTGTTATTGAAAGCATATTTGCCAGCAATGCTGAGATCAGCTTAGATACGTGTGGAACCATCAGAGTTAAGCGTCCATCTTCCAATTCTATGCTATTTCAATATCAACATAGGAAACTTTTACCCCTATTCAACCTCACTTATGCGGCAGAATACGCTGGTCTTGTTTCACTATCCTGGCAATTTTTATCCAGCTCTAAAATGAAGTCTAGGATGTTCCAGCTGGGGGTGTTTCAGATTGAGAATTTGCGTTTGAGACTAGATAGATCAACCAAAGCGTTTAGCATGAGTTTTGATCTATCGTATTCTATTTCCATCTACAAATCCATCTATACATACCTTGCACCTGAAACATTGGATAATTTGAATAAATTGGTAGATTTATTATTTATTCCAAACCTAACGACGTATCAGCGTACATACGCTTCATTGACAGCCGCACCTTCCGTATCCTCCTTTTATTCTCTAATTACTGATCATTCAAGTAAGTACTACAACAATCCACATACTAATCCTCTCAATCTCCCACATATTAGCAAAACTCTTTTACCTTTTCAAGTAGATTCTTTGAAATGGATGTTGAAGCATGAGGGTATGGGACTTGATGATTCTAACGAGCTAGTAAAGTTAAAGCTCCCTAGCTTACCTACTGATGACCAAATTTCTCAGCTTTTGGATAAATTATCTCCTGGTTGGGGCCGTATATCTTCTTATAGTGGTATGAACTATTGGTATAATCCGTACAGTGGATCTATATGTACTGATGACTTTTTGCTTAACTATTTGAAATCATTGGAAATAATACCCGCCAGAGGATTTCTTTGCGAAGAAATGGGGTTAGGCAAGACACTTGAAATTACATCATTGGTTAAAATGAATCCGCGTGATTCAGTATCGGTTGAATTCAAAAAAGATCTGCTAGATCCCTTGAGAACAATAAAGGAATCAAAAACTACATTGATTTTGTGCCCTGAAACTATCATTAACCAATGGTATGATGAAGTTGTTTCTACTTGTCAAGATTTGAATGTTTATATTTACAAAGGTATTGCTGTACTTGAAGAATCAGATTCTTGTTTGACACCTTCAACTGTTGCAGATCAACTCAACTCTTTTGATATTGTTTTAACGTCTTATAATATACTATCTAAGGAATTAGACCGTGCGATTTTCAAACCAACGCTGAGACCCAAACGCCTAAGCTCAAGCTATGAACGAATTGATTATTCTTCTCCTTTGATGTTATTAGAATTTTTCAGGATTGTCTTAGACGAAGCACAATTAGCCTCAATTTCGATTTCCAGAGTTGCACATTTTTCGAGAATTATTCCTAGGGTTCATACGTGGTGTGTTTCTGGAACACTAATCAGAAAAAATTTACAAGATTTACATTCCTTGATCAAATCACAACGTCTTTATCCTTTCGATAAATTGAGTATCCAACAATGGGATAGACTACCAAGATATTTATTTGACAGATTATTTTCAGGCATCTGCATTAGACATACAAAAGAAATGGTGGGTAACCAGGTAAACCTTCCTAAACAAACACGAATTATGTTGAGGTCTCCCTTTAGTACAATTGAAAACGATAACTATATTAACCTATTCAACAGATTTTTAGAACAGGTTGGGCTTGATAGCAATGGTGATCCCGTAGTTGAAGGGTTTGATATTGAGCGAAGCAGAACTGTCATGAGAAATTGGAGTAGTAATCTACGCATGGCTTGCTGTCATGCACTGCTAAAAGGTACACAGGTACGTAAACTGAACCCGGATACTAACGTTAAAAATAAAGATTTGGTTATGGGTACTTTGAGTGATGTTCTTAACGATTTGATTAGTAATATTGAATCAGAGTCATATAATGCATTTTCGACCTACATGAGGAATTATATCAAATTGGGTAAAATCAGAGAATTTCTAAGAGATCCAGAAGCTTCCATTAAAATATTTGGCTTCATAATTGATGAATTGTTGAAGAAGATTCAATATTACGAAAAATCTGATTCTCAATCCGATGTGAAAACATATGGTTCCAGAAAAAGAAATTTACAAGAATTTTTACATCAGTCATATTTTATGCTTGCTTCAGCACATTATCAATGTTATTGTCCAATGAAACCATTGCCCGAAAACTTTGACGATTTAACTATAAAAGGAAAAAATAATGGTGAAGAGCCAGAGAAAATAGTTGATGTTGAAACTTTGACCGAAGAAGAAAAAAAAAATTACTATCTAGAGAATCAGCTTTATCTTAAAGCCGATGAGCTATTGAATTCATTATTAGATGAACCATTGAAAAGGACGAACGAAGCAATTCAGAAAGTTGCTAAAACATTTGATGCTTTTGAGATTTATAAAATTGAAAAATATCCAACTATGAAGGTGAATAACGAAGAAATCAAAGTTGAATTTGAAAATGAGATACCCCTCATATCACAATATTTTGATGAAAATCTAAGTTCTGTTTTTCAAACTCATTCACTAACATTGGGAAGCTCATTTATTTTTAACAGGCTGAAAGAAGCAATTGGACAATTGAACGAACAATCAACAATCATAAATATATGGTTTGATAAGCTAATTAAGTCTCAAAAAATTAATGTTACTAAAGACAGTGAGATCGATAAAACTGGTGAAGAGTATAAGCACTCGCTAATATCTCAAGAAGAGTCACAGGATTATATTGATCAACTTCAAATTATATTGGAAGATAGGGAAAGGGGAATCAATTCAATTGAAGATTCAACAACTTATTTGGCAAATCCTACCAAGCTAGTAAAAGTGGAAAAATCGGTTGGTTTGAGAACTGAACTTTTCAAATATCTCGAAAGAATACGCACTTACTTTATTCCTCAGGGTACATTGAATCCTCGATATTCATTCCGTACTTCTATACTTGAGCTTGTTGGTGAATTAGAGCTGCTTAGTACAGGTAGTTTTGAATATGAACAGATCAATGAACTAGTGAAATTATTGAAAAATGAACTCAGTACAAAGTTGAAGAATGTCCGTATTATGAGAGGGAAACTGCTTGAGGTTTTAAACGATGCATTCAATTCGAAAGTTTCTTATTTCAAATCCTTGCAAATAAGGTCCGACAGTTTGGTCAATTACACACCTGAAAAAATTGGATTCTCTCCCAAGTACTCAGCATTACATGAAATTGAGAACATTGAAAAAGAGCTGGTTGATAATAAATCTAAAATTCGATCTTTGAGTGCCAGATTGAATTATTTGAAAACTTTGAATACGGATCGTGAAACTGGGGAGAATTCTGAAAAGAACGATCATAATTTGAAGGAAGATTCTTGTGTTATTTGCAGGTACCGGATACTAGTGGGTGCATTAACACCTTGTGGTCATAAATATTGTCGTGAGTGTTTAACTGAATGGATGAAAACTAAGAAAATATGCCCATTGTGTCAAAAAAAATTAACAGTTGATGAATTATATAGTTTTACATACTCAAGAGGTGGATTACGTGGGGATGTTGTTGCCTCTTTGCATGATAGTACCGAAGAAATTGAGCAAAAAGTGGCGAAGAGAGAAATAGAAATAGATACTGACATAGAGGAAGAGAACGATAATGATTTGGATGAGTTGAAAATACTGCAAAATCGAAGGTTGTTCGAAAAGGATATGGATTTCGTTTATAAGGGGTTACCTAACGTTCAATTACGTGAAATTTCAGCAATAATGTTGAAAAGAAATTATGGTACGAAAGTTGATATGATTATTAGACAAATCAAATATTTAATTTTAAAGGAACCTGGGGTACAAATCTTGATTTTTTCGCAATGGAATATGTTTTTATTATTACTCGGTAAAGCTATGAAATATGAAGATATTACGTTTAAAAGTTGGATGGATCAAAAGGTGATTAGTAAGCAACCTATCAAGAATAAGCTCAATCAAGATATTGAAGACTTTAAGAAGGATTGTAGTATTTCATGTTTTTTATTGAACACTGTTGCACAAG
The DNA here is from genome assembly GCA_030573035.1 of Pichia nanzhaoensis. Classification (NCBI taxonomy): domain Eukaryota; kingdom Fungi; phylum Ascomycota; class Pichiomycetes; order Pichiales; family Pichiaceae; genus Pichia; species Pichia nanzhaoensis. The sequence goes on from JAJMCN010000010.1 coordinate 57,604, forward strand.
CTGCTGGTATGACCTTTACCAATGCGTCACATGTATTTTTATGTGAACCTATGGTGAATCTTTCATACGAGCTTCAAGCTATTAACAGAATTCATCGAATTGGACAAACTAAGGAGACAAAAGTATGGAATTTTATTATTGAGGGGACAATTGAGGAAAGTATTGCTTACTTGGGGACAAAGAAAAGGATACAGGCAGCGAAGGTTCGTAAGTTCAATGATAAAGAAGGGGAAGAAATAGACGATAATATATTAGAAGCGAAAGAATTGACTAAGGTGATTAATACCAACAGAAAGGAAGGTGAGGTTATAATCGATCAAGATTTATGGGCAGCGTTTTTTGCATCTAAATCAGCCAAAGTTATAGGAAATGTTTACGAATAAATGTGTAGTATAATAGAAATTAGTGATTATATGTATGTATAAAAGGGTGTATTTTACAAAGGTAAAAACTGGGTGTCATCCGTTGTTGAGAAAATACGACCATCTTCGACTAAATCCGAGATACCTGATTCAACTTTATCTAAAGGTAACTCCAACTCATGAGCCATAAACTGCATTGGAACACCATCACTCATAGTTTGACTGTGTTGCTTAATGAACTCAAACAAGCGATCAGCTGTTGATTTTGGAGCACCATTATTACTATCTGCATTATCGGATACAAAAAGAGAATTTTGTGGATTGGTATCTGAAGGCTTTGAATCTGATGATGGGCCCCTTTTGAAAGTGAGAAAATTCTTTGCGACATTAAGCATATGATATGGGACGGTATTAAAATCAGAGATTTTCGCCAATCTCTGAGTTTGAATCTGAAGTTTGTTGTTAAATTCTCTGACTGTTGCCACTACTTCAACGTAGTCGTTTGTACTAAATGAAGGTTTGCTGAAGCCTGATTCGTCCCCATTATTATTGTTATTATCAAAATCATTCAAATCATCATCCATTGTTGGATTCTGACTATCGGAGGAGTCATTATTCCAATTTCTGATACTGATCGTACCTGTTCCGTCTTCTAACTTGTACATTGTATGAGTTGTATTTTGAGTATCGATTTCTCTGATAACACCAATAAATCGTACATAAGAAAGTTCTATACCATGAGTGAAAAAGGTTCCATCATGACCACCTTCGACACTAGCATCGTTAAGCATTTTGATGGTCACAGGAACAATAAACTGCCTTGCATAACTTGGTTTACCTTGACTATCATGGCCGAATTGTGAATCATTGTTATTATTATCGAAACCACCACCATTATCAAGATGTCCGCCTGAACTTCCATTGTAACCACCGTAACCTGTTCCGTCGCTGTAAGGATTAAAACCACTCATTTTAAACAATATATGTATCACTTGTCTAATATATATGCGGAGAAATTGAATAGCAAGGGCAAACAACTGAAGCTGAAACTGCACCAAACGCGTTATCCTATTCAGTAATAATACCAATCTCGTGTTCTTTTCGTACCACAAAAAATACGAGTCTCATGGTTTTAGAAAAAAAATTTAAGCCCGATGCGGGGCTCGAACCCGCAGCCTTTTGATTGCAATAAAATCATAAGAGTCAAACGCTCTACCGATTGAGCTAACCAGGCGTTAAAGAAAGTTCCGATACCGGGAGTCGAACCCGGGTTTGCCCGGTGAAAGCGGACCGTGATAGCCGTTACACTATATCGGAATTTACATGACAAACCCAAGTCTGCTAAATATTATTATGAAAACAAAGTGCTAACAATTAACTGACGATTACGTATTTGAATGAAAGATATGTTATTTTGAAAAAAATTAAATCAGCGAGAATCATTAATTTCAAAACAGAAAAAATTGAGGAACAAAGCAGAGGGAGGGTGCAAGGAATGGTGTTGATGAATGAGAAGATTATTTCCCCATCGCCCAAACTACCTCTTGCAGATGTCTACCGCAAACATCAAGTATTTCACGTGCTTCTGTCCTTTCCTTTTTTTATATTCTATTTCGACACAAAATATACTTCGATCATTCATAATTTAAGTTCCCTTCCCATCCCATCCTATACCATCCCGTCAGTATACTAACTCCATTAAAGCCGTTATCCTTACAGACGGCCTTCTTGTCATCCGGGGTTACCTAATCCTATTAATACGTAACATGATTGCTTACGTACACGGTCACGTGTACAGGTCTTCTAGTAGATTAAACAATACTTTGGCCAAAGAACAACCGAGTCAAACATAGCCTTTCCATTAAAACTGCGAGAACTATTGCACAAATTAGCTGTGGTGTGGTGTTTTGCAAAAACTGAGTAGTAGAAATTGTTGCTAATACATAATACATACAACATGACAGATGCCCGTGCAATCACGTGCACCCCGCGGTGTACGGATGCGACGGGCTGCAGCTGTTTTGGGGCTGTGATTGTGGCTGTGGGGCTGCCAAGTGACGCCACAACCGCAGGAAGAGTCACAGTGGGTTATCGCGCAGCACAACAAAAAGTGGGTGTGACTAAGGGCAAATGAGCCTTATCTGCGCAGGGAGGGGAAGCCGAGAGGGATGTGGAGAGGCGCACAAGACAGCCAGCCTGCTTTGGTGGATTCGCCCTTATCGCTGAGCTTGGCTGTTTTGCCATTTTGCCCTCCGTGTATATAAGGCGCTGGATGGCCCTCTCCAGAGCTATTTTGCCACCCGCTTGTGTTGCCCTGTCTGGTTCTTCTTGCTCCTGTTCTTGTTACTGTTCCTGTTCTTTATCGCCATCATCACTTCCCTTCTCTTCTCTTACCGCTGTTACCTGATCCACAGTCGTGCTCACTGACCAGACTACTCCTTCTTACTTTTAGCTGGCCACTCTTCCCCTCTTTTTTCCCGTTCTTGCCTTTTCTTCTATTTATTTATTTATTGATTGGTTTGTCGTTTATCTAGTTGACGAACCCCTAGAATATAGAATTCTTTCTACCGTCTCAAGCTCATACATAGAGAAGTATTCAAAAACACTCAAGAAATGACTGCCATTGCCGCTGCTAATGCAACTTCAAATTCCAAACTGAATAATCTATCCAACAACCTCAATTATCTATCCAAAGATTACAAATCCTCTCTTGATAATTATTTACAATATCAGAAAGGCTTAGCTTTATTGAACGATAGATATTCCTTTGTTTCAAATTTACAAACAGGTTCTTTTGGTAAAGTTACATCGGCTTTTGATGTTAAATCAAATCAAAAAGTTGCCATTAAAGCTTTGAAAAAGTCAGTTTCGGGAGTTTCCACCATGGCAAATCATGAAGTGGCTATAATGAAGTCTCTAGGTTACCATAAAAATATAACTCAATTGATTGAATATTTTGAAACTAAAAAATATCTTATTCTGGTTTTAGAATTTGCGGATTCAGGTGATCTATATGATGCTATTCATAATAAAACCAGTTTAGGCTTGGGTTACCAATCAAATCATTTATTATTTGCTGATTTATGTAACCAATTACTTGAAGTTGTCAACTACTGCCATTCTAAAGGTATTTATCATAGAGATATTAAACCAGAAAATATACTTTTAACAAATGATGGTACGATCAAGTTATGTGATTGGGGCTTATCAACTAAGAATTTGAAAAGTACTGATTTCAACGTGGGTACCGAAAAATATATGGCTCCGGAAGCTTTAATTAAATCAAAATCTATTGATTATTATCATTCAACCAACGTTGATACTTATTCAATTGGTGTTACTTTATTATTTACTTTATTTAATAAATGTCCATTTAGAAAAGCTGCAATCACTGACCCAAATTATTCTAATTTTTTGAAGTCAAAGTCTTTTATCTATGATTTTTATACCAATATTAATTCCATTAGTTACAATGGTATAGTTGAAATGTTGATGATCAATAGAGATTTGAATGGTTTGAATTATTTAATCAATAATGGTTTGAAAAATGGTTTCACAGTTGAGCAAGAATATTTAATCAATTATTCAAAACAGCAAAATAGTTATTTAAATTCAATTATTGATTCCTTCAATGATACTAAAATTGACAAAGATAATTCAAATGAAAATGAAGTTTTCTTATTTGATGACTATGATGTTTTGAATGAAGATGATTTTATCAATGAAGAGGCTTTGAATTTTGGTAATTCAACAAGTACCAATGAGAAAAATGATGGTTCACATTATTCAATCAATGTGAATTCGAATGTGAATCCTATCTCGATTCCAGTTTCAAACACTCAGAATTACTCATCGCTTTCATCTACTTCAAATGTTCCAGATTCAATGAATAATTATTCTTCAGCTTATAACCATTCATCTTCATTATTTGATTCAAATACTCAAACTTATAACTCTTTTGTTAACTCCTTTGAATTTGAGAATAATGCTTGGTCAACTCAATTTTCGAATATCAAATTTTAGAATTTAGATTTAATCAATCTAAATTAACTCGTTATGTTGTGATTTTTTTTTTTCATTTTTGTTTTTGATGAATTTATTTTATTATACACAGTTAAGTTTTTCCAATATTTTTTGTTCATCCATCCAATTATTTCTGATCTATTTATTATCAACATAACGCGTTCAATGAACACTTTACTTATTATTACATGAGGACTTTTGTCGAACAATTTTATCCTCGCTTTTCTTTTACTCGGTGGTTGTTTTTTTTTCTTTTAAGAATTTGGCGCTTTTATTTTGGCGGTTGCTTTTCTGAAGCTTTTTTCTATTCAATAACCTTCAAACCTTATTTATTATACAATATATACACGTATATAACATACTCAAATTAATACTTTACTAAAAATTAACATTTTTTATTTTTATTCATGTTTCTGGCGCATTTTTCTTTTCTTTAGCTGCGCCCACCTTTGTGCATTCAATTGTGCCCTTTCTCTTACTTTTCTATTCAACTTTTCAGGATCATTTTTCCATTGTTGTATTTTATTAAGAATTGAAATAAGTAATCTTTTAACCCTAGCAAGAACACGCCAACATGAATTTCTCATAACCAAGATCATCATGACTGCAGTAAACGGTGCTGCAAGTTTCCAAAAGAAGGAAACATTATAATCCAAATTTCCAAAGCTTTTGAAATTCATACCAAAATATCCAGCCCAGAATGTCAATGGCAAAAACAATACTGTAACTAAACTCAATTGTTGCATTGAGTTATTAGTTTCAACACTCAAAGTGTTGAAAATTAAATCAATTAAATTCTCAATAGTGGACGACATGCTGTCAATTTCATCAATAAATGCAAGTAAATGATCCCCTATATCTGCCAAATACAATTTGCAGCTTTCGTCAATAAACTGTGAGTTTGGATCAATACTTAAATCTTTTAACTGTGTTACTAATGATGAAACGGGTAAAATGGAATTCTTCAGAATGGCCAATTCATTAAGCATTAAATGCAATTCCTGTGTATGTTGTAAATCTGGCAATGACGCAGTCAATATCTCCAGCTCTTTCTCATTGAGAATTCGACTGTATGCCGTAACAACCGGATATAGCAGATCAACATTGGCATCAAGCACAGAATGGAATAAAATCGATGGATTGCATGTTTCTCGAAGAATCGTATATTCTGCACTCAATCGTGATAAAATAGCTCTTTCAATATCCATAGCTGAATGTTCAAAAAATGAAAGTACCGTACCATCGGACGTAAGATAAATTGATACTTGCTCTACTCCAACAGCCAACGACTTAGACATCAAAGGCCTCATTCGATTCATTGTTGCCATTCGTGATTTATATTTAGCAGATGTAGGAGTAATAAATGTCAAATCGGTTAACCTACGTCCAGTAGATGCGCGTTCAATTTCAATTGCAAGTCGGTATTCTTCTATACTATCATATGATGCTGCTTCTTTAAATGCTATTTTAGAACGTGGTAAAATATTATTATTTATAGCTGTTGTTGATCTCCTAATTCCATTATTTATTCCAGGTGCACTTGTTGAATTTGTACCTCTCTCACTCTCTGCTTTATCATCCGACTTGATAGTCGGTCTTGGTGTCGGCTCCGATTGAATTGGAGTAGATTGGCCAGAATGGTTGGAAAACTCCCTGCTTAGTTGCGCTCGTGTGGCAATTGTTTGTGTTACCATTTTAGGAGGCATAGAAACCTCAGTTCGTGTTTCTGTCATGGTTTCGGGAATCTTTTTTTTGGAGTTTTTGACTTTAACGTTTCCATTTTTATTGGATAAACTCGTTGGAGTTGTTGAAAAGTTCTTTGCAGTGTTGGAGGTAACCATATCTCTCAAAGTTTTTCGTATGCTTTCAAAATAGGTCTCATTAGGAGCATCTGATTTTTTCTTTACTTTTAATAGTTTCATTAATGGCATAACCACGAAAAGGTGTTGTGGATAAATATCCACTTTTGTTCTTTGTGGAATATCAACCAGATCTTCAACAGATAAGGGATGTAAATTGTACTTTTTACCAATAATACTAATCGCTTCCCATGATAATCCGTTAATATTAATCCATCTCACATCTGACCATAATGGTTTACTTTTCATTGCTTCTTCCACTTCGTGCCGTGAGTCACTAACTTTATCCATATAATACATGAATTCGTTGAACTCTGGATTTGTGTCTTCGCAATCTTCATTAAAATCATGCGCACTCAAAATAATATCATCAGAGTCAAACTTGCTGTACCTGGGATTCATCTCTGAATATAAATCATAATGACTAATTCTGTACCTTGTTTTCGAATAATCCGTAATAGTTATGATGGATCCTGGCGAATTAAGAAATACATTGGTTGTACGCAAATCAATTCCTGGTTCCCATGCCGTCCTCTCCTTTTTACTCTGTGATCCAGCATATTTACGAGATTTTCTCCTTCTTCTCCGTGCTGCACGTTTCTTCCTTGACTTACGTGTTGGCGGCTGTTTTGGATTTGTGGGATCTATATCCTCACTGTTATAATTATCGATATTGTCACTTTCATTTTTTTCATCTTTCAGTACAGATTTCCTTTTTTCTTCAGAAGGCGCATTTTTCCTTAATATAGATTCAGGCTGATATTTTGATTTAGGATTAATATGAAAATTGGCTCCAATATCTGTATCCGTCTCTAATACCTTTCTTGAATGCTTCTCATCAATTTCAACTTGATGATTGCTACTATCCGACTCACGATTTGAACCTCTCGTGTTACTACCACTAGTAATATTAGATTTTGCCGAATGTACCTTGTACGGTGCATACATATGCAAGTTTTTAGCATTATCATTATCAGAAATTTCCTCATCCCCTTCTCCTTCTTCGACATCATCATCTTCTTCGTTATCATATTCAGCAGCTTCATCTTGATCATCATCATAACTCACATCATCATATCGAACGTCTCTGTTAGCATACTCTTCAGGACTTCCAATTCTTCCACATTCCTCATCCTGAATAGTAATTGGTAATCGACCTGCTGAATGACGCCTGCTACTAGAGTCACTACCACCTGCAGCAATAGTGTGTGACAGAGTAGGCTGTAAAACTGGATGACTAATTTTGATGACAGGGGATGAATGTGCCTGCTCCAAACGTTTACTTGGTGTAGCTATACTTAAGTCGGATTTCCTTCTCGATGTACTTGAACGATGCATTATTCGTGGTAAATGTAACATACTAAATAAGGAACCTGCACGTTCTCTTTTATGATGCTTGGCCCCATCATCGTCTGTTTCTGTATTTTCATCACTTTCAAATCCTTCATCATTATCATCATCACTTGATAGATGTCTATGATCCAATGATGTACGATGTTTGTTCCTTTCGCTCTTTGAATCACGTGTATGATTTTCAAAACTAACATTGTCATCACTACTACCTTCATGAATTTCTGAAAATTTGTGATTCGGCGAATGGAAATAAGGAGAACTATTAGTTGATTTTTTACTTGACACTGAATTTCTTCGGTTAGCATTGGCAAGATAAGTTCTATTTGAACTATTTGATCTACGCCGAGACTTTACACTTCGTCTGGTATTTGTTGCACTGCGACTCAGCGGCCTATCGCTGTCTGAAGGGTCACTAGATGAGTTTGTGGTTAGATAATCATCATAATCCGACCATAAAATCTGGTCAGTATCTGGTAAATTCGGGAGATTTGGGTCACCAGAATCATAAATCTGTGGTTTCATAATGCAGTAAATCCGGTATCACAACTCATGCAACCAACCCCGTTCTCTTAGGAAGGAAACGGTGTTTTACCATTTCTTCATAGGGCATATCAACGAGAAAATGTCAATTCTTCGTTTTTTTCCTTTCCCAAAGCGGCAAAAAATGCACGTGCTTTGCTGCTGCAACATGCATCCTAAATAGGCATCTCAGCCGACACGCGCACATGTAAACATTTACGTAATTAAGCGTAAGCGCAAGGCATTCTTTTTGAAAATTCCCGCGCAATTGGCTTTCTATCGGAGTGACAAGATAACGGTTTATCTTGAATCTCCCCGTAATCTTCTTTTTTCTTTTCTTTTCCCGTGCTTTTTCCTTTCTTTTCTTTTTTGTTTTCTTGTTCTACACCTGTTCGTCTGTGAACTTGTTTGCAAACATAAATGTCCACCAAGAATCTCCTTGAAAACGAAAATACTACTCCATATGGTTCCAACTCCAATTTAGTTGATATCATCGACGAGCGAAATATTCCAACGGCAGTTGAAAAAAATTCATCTTTCTATAATGAAATAAGAGTAATCGCAAAAGCTTCTTTTCCATTAGCAGTGACATTTTTCCTTCAATTTTCATTGGGAGTCGTTTCCATTTTCGCCGTGAGTAGGATTGGTAAAACCGAACTAGCTGCTGTATCTCTTGCAACTATGACTTTCAATATTACTAGTTCTATATTCACTGGTATGGCTACTTCCTTGGAAACCCTTTGCTCTCAGGCATACGGTGCAAAAAAATATAAACTAGTAGGCCTATACTTTCAAAGGTGTTTGGTAATGATCATCACTTTTAATATACCCCTCGTCTTACTGTGGTGGGAGTCTGGCTTTTTCCTAAAATATATAGTCACAGATCCAAAATTGGCGGAACTTGCTCAATCATATTTAAGAGTTATGTCATTTTCAACTCCTCCATTCATCTTCTTCGAAACCGCTAAAAGATATTTACAAGCCCAGAATATTTTTGTGGCTGGTCAGTATGTTCTATTTATTGTTGCACCATTCAATATGATAATGAATTATCTATTAGTTTGGAGTAATGTTTTTGGAATTGGCTTTTTAGGTGCTCCTTTGGCAACAACCATTAGTTATTGGTTATGTGCATTTCTAACTTTGGCGTACATTTTCTTTATTGATGGTAATCAATGCTGGTATGGATTCGACCTGAAAAGTTGCTTCCAAAACTGGAGTATAATTTTGCCTTTGGCATTGAATGGAACTGCCATGTTATTATCTGAATTCGTTGCGTTTGAAATTTTGACATTATCATCAGCAAGATTTGGTACTTCAACATTGGCTGCTCAATCTATTGCATCAACATTAGCTACTCTATGCTTTCAATTTCCATTCTCCGCATCTGTTGCAAGTGCAACTCGTATTGCGAGTTTAATTGGCGCAGGCTTAAAAACTGATGCAATGGTGTCAACTAAAGCCGCCTACTGCATAAGTCTTGTTTTGAGTTTATTCAATTTTTCACTTTTATTTTTTGCAACACAACCAATTGCAAATTTATTCACGGATGATACAAAGGTCATTAAAGTCGCAAACGTCGTTTTGACTGTATTAGCAGTTAATCAATTATATGATTGTCCCAACATCATGGGTGCAGGAATTTTGCGTGCACAGGGTCGTCAAGAGGTTGGAAGTAAATTAAACCTTGTTGCATACTACATAATTGCAATTCCATTAGCACTTTATCTTGGATTTTCATGTCACATGAATGTGCAAGGACTATGGATCGGATTAGGAGCCGGAGTCTGTTTCCTTGCGGTGATAGAATATATTGTGATACGTGCCTCCAACTGGGATGCTATCATTTACAGTGCCGAGGTGAGATCCGGAGGTAACATATCCGAAATTTAATGCTGTAAATACTCAGCTAGATAGATGAAATAGATGAAATAGATGTAATATAAACATATATGTGTAATACATAGATAGATACTAAATCCAATACACATTGCTTAAATATTGATTACCCAATCGCAGCCGAAATTATACACATGTTTCTACTGTTTTTTTCTCAATGAGATAGGTTGATGCATGGATCTAGGCTTGCATACTAGGTTACACAGGAGGAAAAACGTCTACAACTAACGATTGAGTTTTTTCAATGGGCAAAATCAAACATATCGTTGGAATAGGGCAGATAGTTCCCAATTTACCCGCTTTGCCCGCCGTCCGCAACGTTACTATCAAATCTTTAATTCCGAACTATTCACGGGGATCATTAATGCCCAATTATAACGATGGAAATGCAACTAGAAGTTATGAAGATCAGTATCCAGTATATATATGCAATCATACAAAGGCTTTATATTTAGTAAAACAATTATACAGGTCCAGATCTATCATGAAATACACTGATGGAAATAACGATAAAAAACCAAATAAAAAGATAGACACAAAGTATCTAAAAAGGAAGGCAAATCTGGGGACAATGGTGCAGATGTTGCAGATTAAGGTCCCGAATATGCTTACTGATTTGTTACCACATGAGTTTGTCTCTGATAATATCACAATGAAGATTTTGCCACATAAATTTCCCAATCTTCCTATATTTAAAGGATATTTGGTATATTCAAGTACTTTAAAGACAATTCAGAAACTTTTGTTGATGTTTTATTTGAGTCCCAAGTCAAAAATTCATATTTCAAATATTAAGATTATCGAACCTACAAACTCAATGTCCTCTGACGAACTTGTAAATTTATCCATTGATAATAATTTGCTGGAAAATGTGCATTCAGACAGCCATGAAAAGAATTTTCAAAATACATCAAAATATACAACCAAGGTAAAGATGAAATGGAGGACGTGCCTCTCAGGATGTACACATTTACAAGATACCGAAACAACAGATGCAAAATGGGGGTCATATAGTCTCGATCACTTTGATTGGACAAAGCTGCTTAAATCTACTAACACATTGCCATCACTAAATGAGGCAAGAAAAACTTTCGAAGGGTTTGCCAAAAAATTGGATCCCTTACGGACCAATGATGGTGATGTAGCTAGTAAAGTTGCTAGCAGGGTACTCACTGGTGTGTTTGTTTTTGAACTAGATGCGGAGAACGAACATGTAGTAGTGTTTACGATTGATGATATGGAGATTTTGGAAAGTAAAGAATTAAATTTTACAGATGGCTGTTTTGCAGCCTAATTTTTCTTTCTGCATGTATGTATGAACTTACAACTTGTTTCTTTTTGTATATAACTTAAAACTATTCTATGCGCATGTATATTTATTTAACCTACAATAAAAAAAAAAACAGGGCATACTGGATGCTCATGCAAAATTTCATATAACCGAGCATTCTTTAACTTCAATACTAATTTTTTCTACCATGTAATCATTGTTTTTATAATGTATTCTGCAATTGTCCTAAGTTTTCAAGTCTGGTATTCATGGCATTAATCACACGATTCTGCTTCAAAATCAATGATTTCAAATCATTTGTCGTACTACTAATTGAAAATAGTAGCATGACTTCAACCAATAGAATAATAAATAAGAAAAAAGCCAAAGTTTTTACTGTAGATTCTCCTATTGGCAATGTAATATGCTGGTCGTTTAAGAGCACATTGGTATTTTGAGCTTCGGCAGTGACAAATGTATTTGGCTCAACTGATGCTTCCTTTTCTTTTGCTTTTTTGATATTTTTAGCCTTTGCCCTTTTTTCAGCTGTTGCTTCGATCTTAGTTTCAATCTCTTCTTTGTGCTCGTTCAGTTGAAACTCAATAATTTTTTGAGGGACTGCCTTTAACAATTCAACATTGACATCTTCAGCTGCTTTTTTCTGTCCACTAAGTGCTGAACTCTCGATGACCCCTTTGAACCATGAACTTCCTGACCATTCTAGCTTGAAACTAATTGTAAGTTTACCTCTATTTTCTTCTCCCCACGTCAAGAGATATCTTGTTCTGCATTCAAACGCAGAACCCGATGGAACATCAGGTGTTTTACTGGTATTTAGAACTTCGATGTACTGGTCACAATCAAAGTGAACCAAACGTTCAATACAATAAACATGAGTTGAACTTGGTCCGATGGGATAGTTCAGTTTTTTATCATATTCAAATGACCTTTCAGATCCTTCTTTGGTAAATCCTGTATAACTTGTAAAATTGAAACCATCATTCAAAACCATCATATTTTTATGGAAGCTTGTATCATTGCCAAAAAATATAGCATATAATAAGCCAATTGGTATATTATATTCTTTTTCTAAAACTACAGTTTCATTATTGGATTTATAATCAACAATGTGTGATGAAGGTGCATGTTTTCTGGGACCAGGAAATTTATTTTTTGGTTTATTCTTTCTAGATGGTTGCTTGGTATTTCTAGAGTTATTACGGCTAGAAGTTGCACCGTCCTTTTCCTTTTTAAGCCTAGAAGCATCAGTACCATTATGATTATCATGGTTTTGATCATTATCATCACCGCTGGTATCACCAGCATCCCCGTCATCGTCTACACTATTACCATCATCATCATCACCATCATCATCGGCGCTATCATCATCAGCACTAGCCTCATCATCATCATCATCATCGTCATCATCATCATCAATAGTAAAAAGCTCACTCTCGGATAAAAGCTTAACGTTCTTATCGTGCATGTTCTCAAATGAAGTCCTCGATTGTAATGATTCAAAATCTCTTGCCTTTTCATGATTTTGTTTACTCAGACTTATAGATTTCGACCAGATGGTCTCGATAAAATTTAATATTTGATCTCTAGTTAAGAAACTTGCAAAGATGTGTTTTGTCTCCTTTGTTTCAATGATAATTCCGTTGGGGAATAAACCAGCTGTTGATCTTCTTTCAAATTTTTGGATTTCATCAAATGATATAACTAGAGTTGTAACCCAGCCTAATAAACTTGAGTTAAAACACAGATAATGCTCGGAAATGTACATTCTACCTTGCAATAAAATTTCCCTACTCAATGCACAGCTGAAATCATCAAGCAATCTATCAGAATTGGGGACATCTGTAAATATCTGATGGAATTCTGCGTTTCTTTTATCAGATGCAAACCTATATTGCGTATCTAAATATTTTTCATCAACATAAAGTTCATAATCAACTTCAATTTTTGGTGTGTTTGGAACGATAGGTGTTGTGCCAGCAACAAATGTAGAGTTCACCGATACTGGTGGAGACGCTAGTTCATTGTTCAAGCTTGATGATGTTATTGGCGTACTTAGAGACCTACTTTTCGTGTGAGTATATGTAGAAGTAGAAGTTGCAGTACTAGTAGCATTATTTGGCTTATTACGAGTTCTCCGGTACGATAACATTTCGGTACCGTTTTCATTTTCAAACTTAATACCATCACCTAACTGATCATTGGTTTCTCCATCTTCAGGGATGATACCTGTATCTGAACGTGATGATGCAGAGTATTGTGTTGTCGCAGATTCAGTCCTAGTATTCAAGCTATTATGCATGCTTTGCGATCTTTGAACTCCATAGCCTGTGAAGTTTTTGATGAATGAACCAACAACAGTTCCTGAATCACTCTCACTAGAGGCAGTCACGTTTTCTTTATCTTTGCAATCATCAAGCTTGAGCATATCAGCGGAATTGACGTTGGTCGGGGTGGTGGAAACTACCGCATTAGACTTCATAGGTGTACTAAGGCCAATTGAAGACTTGGTCGTACTAACAGAAGATGAGACACTGAAACTACTGTGCTGATCATCATCTTTGTTTCCAGTTGTGTTTGTGAAAGTAGGTAGCGGCGGCAAAGTCTTGTCATGTTCGCCCATTGATAATGGTGGTAAGGTAGTGATTACCGCTTGGGAATCGTCATCCGGGAGCTTTGGAATGGACGATATCCTTCTCTTTCTCTTAGTTGCGTCCATCAGTCTTGCTGTATTGATAGATGTGTATGAGCTTACAGTAAAAAAGTACTGCTCGAAACAAGAAATGGGTTGCCGAAAGAAGACAAAGTGCGTTTATAATAGATGAAGGTTCTTTTCGTTTTGCGTAAAATAATACACATACTATTAACACACATATACATATTACAAGAGTCTGTGGAACTCAGAGGAACCGCTGGAGGTACATAACTTCAATTTCCGTCTTGACCGTCTTTTCGAACCGCTGTTCCACCTCGAGAGAAGACTTGACAAATTTCAGTTCACCTTTGGCAAGCAGAACCCTTAGTAGAAGTTCTTTATCCCGAGAAACAAGTGCCCAGCGTGATCTATCATATTTAACGCCTTTAGTTAGCCGGTTTAACATGTTTCTGTTAAGATAGTTCCAGTCTTTATAATAACCATCACATGTTTCTTTGGTTGATTGGTGGAATAGTGTTTTGATTTGATTGAATTCTTCGAAAGGTTTGTTTAACGAATCATCCTGTATGATCATGTCAGGCATATCAAGCATTGAACGGAATTTGTAACACCATTCAACAATCCTTATCAACTCCTCCCTGGTGGTTTGATGAATTGAATGTGCATTTGAGGATGATGAAATGTGTCCGTCACGAGATGAAGGAGCAGGGCTCGATGGTGCTGAGGCAGAAGAAGAAAAAGAAGAATTTGTTAATCCCGACTTTTTGTTTAACTTAGAGTAAATACGGTAGTGAATAATTGAAATTCTAGGTAATAGCAAGTTTTCAGCAATATTCAAAATCTTTGTCCAAAATTCAACAATCATTCTATCAAATAATTTTGTTTCTAAGTTGTTATATGCCTGTGGTATAACTTTCACTTTAAAATTACCAATTAAATTATCTATTATTGGATCTTGTAATTTTAAATAATTATTTTCTGACCTTATCGGATTATCGACCAAACTCTTTGAAAGGTAGGAATACGTGAAAATTTGCTTCAGATCAATCAAGTATTTTTCAATAAGGAAGTTTATTGAGCGCTTAATCGAATTCTCAACTTCACGCTTACAATTAATGATGTAAAACAAAGGATCGTTTTTTTCAAATTCGATATTAACAATCACATTCAGCGACCCACTTTTAGGTTTCAACAGAATCTTTTCAGTTTGATGCTTGAAAATATTTTCTTTGCTCAAATCTACTTTGTAATTTATTGATTTGTAAATGTTATTTGACTCAACATCAACTAGATCAATTTTTAAACTTCCACTACTGGAATCAGTTCTGCCCTTTACTATAACGTCAAATTCTTCCAACCACTCTGGATTATAGTCTTTGGTAATCACCCTAGTTTGAGCGTTAATAAGACCGTTCAGCCTAACTTGCATACTAATAGGATTACCTCTAAAATCTTCTATGTTTTCAGCGTTCTTAATGTTGATAGACACATACTTGTTTGGATTTTTAAATAAAGTTTTTTTATTCGATCCCGTTGCCACCAAATACTGAGAAATTTTCAGAACATTTTCATTTTCCTCTAATTTGGTAAGAAAACCTGATATTTGAAAGACGTTATTCAAGCACACAAAAGTGTCCACATTTTTGGAATCTTTTAAATTATTCATTTCGTCCATTTTATGAATCATTGAAGTATAGTAATACTTGATTGAGTTAGTGATATTCTTGTATAAAAGGATATTCAACTCTGATGATTGAAACTCGTCGGACCATTTAAAGCTTTCGAGTAGTTTGATGTATCCTTCAAAGAGTAATATCAAATTCTGTACACTTGAAGAATACGAACAACCATCCAACCTTGACAAACTATCGTTAGCAATAATGACTTTAGTCTTATTAATTAGCTCTTCGTTCCAAGAGTTAACAATCTTGTAAAAATCGCCATAAATGTCATTTTGGAAGTTATATTTGAAATTGGTCCGACTTTTTAAATTGTTAACTAAATCGATAAACGTCCCAAAATTGACCTTATTGTCCTTATTGTTGATCAAGTTAAAATTGTTTGATTTTATGTCCGAGATATAGGCCTTTATTAAATCCAACGCAGGTGACATTAGGATTTTAGACCCTATCTCAAAAATTTGAAAAGAAAGATTCAAGTCCTTGTTATCAAACTTCCAATTGTATAGCAAGTTAATATCCCTTGAAATCAAAGTCAAAAATTTGACCATGCTATTTAAATCTAGTCGTGAACTTGATACTTGAGACTTTGATCTGTGTAATGCCAAACGTTCATTTATGACTAGGGTCAACTGGCTGTTTATTTCTTGTTTGACGTTTTTCAAATTCAGTTTTAAAAGTTTTAGAAATGATAGTACGGTGGTGAAACTTGCCTGATCTTGGAAAAACATCTTGAAAAAGGGCCTTAAGTGATCAATTGACTCTCCATAAATTTTCATACTCATTGCCATAAATTTTTTCTTTTCTGCAAGTGGCCATTCTAAAAATTGAACTTGGAAAGGCATTGCCAAATAAGATAAATTGAATGCTTTTTCAATCAATTCAGGATTTATTTGGGTTTCGTTTGTTTGAGGGTCTTTGTACATTGAAGAGGCAGTTTGAATAAATTTGAACTGAATTGAAAACGGATTGATTTGCCAAAGTTGCATACATTTAATTAGACCCTGAAAGAACTGTCCAGATGAATCCAGAGAAATGGTAATTAATAACTGTACAATATCGTCTAATTGGTTTGGCAAAAACGCTGATGAATTAGATGGAGAAGTGTCGGTGAACAAAGTTGTTAAATCAGATTCTAAGTTTTTGGACTTAACTAGCCAGTTTTCATAGTATTGCGGATTCTCAAAATCGTCAACAGTATATGTATTTGAAAGCACGTACTCGGAATTCATAAATTTGACCACTTGGCTTTTAGATACAACTTTTTGCAACTGTTCAATTTTAGATTCCAAAACCATGTTTTCAATATTAAAGGATGTACATATTGCATTTCGAAATTTTTCGTCTGATATAGTTGGTAATTGTAGAAATGTACAATTAAGTAGATGATTACGGTTGTTTATGAGTTGTGCCCTTTCATTATTTGAGGATTTGCATAATAACATCAGATCAATGAGTTGCACTGATTGTATGTAATATGAAGGATCTTTTTCGATAACATGTTTCTGGGATTTAATGAATTTCTGGAAAGCGGATAAAAGAGTGTCTGGAGTGAAGGTTTTGAAGTTTAGCTTTTCAACAGAGTAGAATCTGACAATGTTTTTCTTGAATTCGTGGTCCAAAGGGAACTGTTTGAAGTCTGATATTTGAATGATGAGTTCAGAGAGATGTTTGATGAGTGAACTGCTTTTGTGAAACAACGATCTGGAGCTGGTATTGTTTATTGTTGGTGATGATGGGATTTGCTCGAGCTGAGACACTTTCACGTATGTGAAAGACTTGTCGAAGAGCAGCTGCACCTTAAGAAACTGGTCCAGGGCATAATCCTCGAAGGACGTTCCTCTATATTCCATCGTTTGTCGGCCCCTGAAAGAGGATGAAGATAGACTACATATTGCTATAAAAATATCACCAAATAAATAAAGTTCTAATACTAGCGACGGCAGTTGGATTTGAAGGAAGAAGGAAATGCCGATTTGATGTCAGTGGAAGCTGTGACGGTGGCAATGTGGGCATCGATTAGGTGTTCTGGGACGTTGTAGAGAGATGTAGGAAGGATGCTGTCGTCCATGCTATGCCTGGTGCCGTTGGGGGAGATATAACCGGATCTGACGGTCTTCAGTGTCACGAGTTTCTGCAAGAGGGTGGTTGCATCGACTTTGTCTAGATGAGAAAGAAAGGTGTTGGAGGTACCGTGCTCCTCAATATAGCGGAACACGAGGTAGACGACTTCGTTGGTGGAAAGAGGAGAGTGAATACTGAGCAGGTCCTGAATAGCGGGAGACCATAAGTATAAATGTGAAGATGGAGAGTTGTAGGCTGTGGAAAGAGAATCCTGGTAAGTGGGGAAACGTTTTGATGATCGTAGGATTTGTCTGTTAAGCTTCTGCCTGGTGGAGAGTGTTTTGGTGGAAGGGATGAAGGAATGTGGGTTCAAGTCGTGGTTGAGCCTGTAGAGCAAGGAAATATTTTCTCTGAAGAGGTTGGGTATGGAATAAATGGGCGGAATCTTTTGCTTAGGGGTTTTCTGACAGGCCGTTGCTGTGGTAGGTGGTGATGTAAGAGCGGTGGCGATGTTGTGTTTGTAAAGAAGGTCAAGCCAGGCCTTTGTTCGCAGCTTATTATGTAGTAGAGCTTCCAATGCTTGTTGATGGAAGGTTGTGGCGGCATCGTAGTGTTGAGTTCTGGATTTCATGGACTCTCTATGCCTTTTGAGTGCTCCACGGACAAGTCTCTTGAGCGTCCGTCGTGCCGGGGAGTCAAAGGACACGTTGAGGAAGGTCTCCAGCTGCCGGATCACGGCAGTGGAACGGATGTTTTCTCCAGAGGTGTGGATGATGGAGTCCACAAGTGACGAGTAGTCCTGATTATCTGGGTGTCGGTTCATTCGAGTGAATAGGAGCCGATTATAAGGATACAGGGATTATAAAGAAAAGCTAGTAAAGATAAAAAAAAGTGTTGAAGATTTTGAAGTTGAAATACATGAACGGAATTTACATAAGCACTGGAGAAGCCACCAAATTTACTGCTTCTGCTCCCTGTTTCTTTTGTTTTGGAGAATGTTTCTCTTGAGGAGCTTTTTGCGTTCGTCTCTGTGAAGTTTTCTTGGGTCCAGAAGGGCGTCGGCATCATCCGTATGCGTGGAGGAATCAGGCACTTCCACGGCCCACTGGTTGTCGATTTTCTTGTTGGCACCCTTGTAACCCCACTTGTTGACCCACTCCTTCGTCTCTTCATCGTAAATAAGCTTGCCCTGCTTGCCCTTTTTGTGGATACCTTTCTTAGCGGCAAATTTCTCCCACCGGGTAGGTTCCTTTGCCTTAGGGATGGACTTTTCTCTAGGCAAACGCAGAATTGGGTCGGGCAACGTTACAAGCGTAATGCCATCCTTTTTTTGCAATGGAAGCGAGAGAAGCTGGTTGACAAGCAGTTGCACATTGTCCCTGGTGGTTTCTTGCAAATAGGCTTCTCTGTGCTGGACGTCGGAGAGTTTGGTGTGGTTGAGTGGCTGCGGGTCGTTAACGGTAAGCAGCCCAAGGTCAAAGCTGACTGGGACAGTCTTGTCGACGGTGACGGGTTTCAGCTCGGCCATGCTTCTTCTGTGTGTGTGTGTCTGGAAAAGCTAAAGAGGCCAAACCATCGGAACAAGCTTTGAAGTGGAAAGTAGAAAGTGAAAAGTGCAGGGAAAAAAAAGGAAAAAAACTTCACCTTCCCAAAACGGCAACTGCGCGGCCCCAACATGGCATTTTCCCAAATAGGAAATTTAGTTTTTGCTGACGTTACACATTACACACGACATCTTATTTTTGCTCTATGCTGCACGTCCTGACTATCTTCTTCTGCGACCCCTACCACCTCTGCTGCCCTTAGGACCACCTCTGAAGCTACTTTTAGAACCCCTGGCTCCTTCACCACTGGCGTCCTCATAGGCGGCGTCCATGTCCCCGTCCACGGCCACCCGGCCTTGCTCCCGCTTGTCGAGCTTCGACGTGTAGAACCGAAGCGTCTTACGACGTCCCTGTTTTTCCTCCGCATCAAGCACATCCATCTCCTCAAGACCCCTGTTGCCCAAAGTCCGAATGGTACGGAGCTCCCCAAAGTTCGGCGTGGATGTGGTCTCCGTGGTGGTTGTGGCTGTTCCAGACTTTGGCTCAGAGGCTTGTTGGTCGTTCTCATCCGCTTCTTCTTCATCGTCCTCTTCTTCTTCCTCTTCCTCAAGTTCTTCCTGCTTCTCCGCATCTGATGCATCTGCCTCTCCCTCAATATCTTTAGCCTCCTCCCGCAACCCCTTGGCCTGCCTCCACAATTCCCTCGTGCCCAAAATCGACACCATAACATCCTCGTCCTTCATGTCAAACGCTTCTTGATGTCCCACATGTGCCGCAAATACACCCAAATAGGAGACAATAGCACCAAGATACACACTTAGCGCCTGAAACTGCACTTGCTTTACACTCCCTTCAACACGTCCTTCATTCGCTTTTAGACCCTCATAAACACTTCGTAGCTCCTTCAGCTCCATAACCAGAGGTAAATATTCAGGGTGCCTCTTATTGACCATTGCAATCCGACTTTCTTTACTACCGCTCGAAATCATCTGATCAAATTTCTCTTCGTTTTCCTCCTTCGTACGGTTCTCCTCTTTCAAATCCTTCTTTTCACTCTTCCAATCTTCTGCTTCATCAAGCATAAAATCTTCCATGTGCAAATCTTCCATGTGCTTTTTCTGTAAACGCATCGCTTCTTCCTCTAACAACCTCTCATCCTCTTCGTCCTCCGCTTCGTCTGCACCGTAAAAATCGCCCCCCCAAGCTCTCTTACCATCTCCTCCCTGGCCGTCACCTTCAATATCTTCATCGTCGTCTTCATCACCTCTATAGTACTCTTCATCGGATGCATCAATCGGTTCTTGCAATTTTCTCCTATAGTTTTCAATATCAGCATCAGAATCAATATCCATAACACCTTCCACTGCCTCTTCGTCATCATTGTAATCAGAACCAACATCGTTCACTCCTGCACCAGTCATTCCTGCTTTTTCCAGCAGCATCTGATCTCTGGCATCCGCAAACGCATCTACTTCGTCCATGCCAAACTCTTCAGTGCCAGTAATGGCTTCCTCCCTGGCCATTTTCTTTTTGCCCTCTCTGTCTCTTCCTGTACGTCTGGCCATACTGTCTATCAATCACAACTAATCGGGTTCAAAAGCAGTGGAACAGCACGTTTGAATTTAAATTCAAAACTAAAGTGAAAAATATTAAAATTTTTTTTTCCACTAAAAAATTTACGTATTTTCTCACATAACATCAGTTCAGCTTAAATCAAATCACGTCCAATCTGCCCAAATCAAAATCAACTGAAACATTCTTTTCTCCTTATCCCCTCCATAATTATAATGTCAAAACGTTTGGACAGTATTGCTCGTCCGACTACGCCCCTTGGAGCAGCTACCGCTGCAAAACCTGCACTTAAATTTAAGCCCAAGATTGTTTCACGAAAGACAAAGGAAGAACGGGAAAGTGCAGGCAGAATCAACACACCTGGTGTCAACAAGCTTTCGGAGAAGAACAATCGCAAGTTTGCCAAAAAAGGCGCCAATGCCACTGGTCCTGGTTCCTCTGCAAAGAATAATAAAAAACTTTCGGGTACCCAATTGGTTATCTCTGGGCCTCTATCTGAGGGTGCTATATCCCTTGGTGCCAACGATGGTTCTTCAACATCACGTTCGTCACGGAATGCCAATAATAGAAATGCCATCAACCCACTTTTGGAAAAGTTAAAGTCTAAGTCAAACACAAATAAAATTAAAGTCAAAACTGAAAATCAAAACCAATCACTGTACAACTCAAACGATGCTTTCGATTCGGATTCAGAACTTGAGGATAATGCCATTGATATGGGCAAAAATTCCATATTTGACGCAGGAAATACCGATGCAGACGGCGATTTGGATCTGGATAATATTGATACCGATCTGTTCCCTGTGAGAGCAGAAAGAAACGAACATCGAGAGTATGGAGAAGAAGCCAAATCCGATGAAACAATTAAAACTGAATTTCACAATGCACAATCAGTTCTTACCTCAGAGCCAACAACGAGAGAGAATACCACTGGTTTACATTCAGTATCACCAATCCCCCACCCGTTAGCAACAAATGCGGATACAACAACAATACGGAAGCCATCATCGGATAATACATTAGGCGTTGTTCATGATGAAGGTATGCAGTTGAATGATTTTCAAGAAAAACAGGAAGCCAGCCAGCTGCAACAAGATTATCAAATGTTGTCCAAAAGTCTCAAAAGTCTAGATGTTGGAGCCACGGGCAACAACAAGATGTTCTTCCTGCAGCTACCGTGCTCACTACCTATTTTAGAAGGCGGGCTGGATGGAATGATTGGTAAAATCAGAATACACAAGTCGGGCAGAATGACAATGAAGATTGGCAAGGTCAAATTCGACGTTTCTCGTGGCGGTTCTGCAGACTTTATACAAGATGTTGTGCTGGTTGATAAGGAAAACGGTAACTGTTTTCATGTTGGCAATATTCAGGAGAAAATTACAGCTACACCAAAAATATTATAGTGCTATTATAAGCTCTTAACTATCCGATTATCTAACTACCTAACTAACTACCTATCTATATATCTATCTCCGCATCCATCTCAATCTTGACCCTTTTAACTTGATCTGTGTTCTGATTATTTGTATCCTCATGTTCTCTTTTGACTCCATTGGTGAAACCAATAGCCGGCTTCGCTTCTGCCGTTGTACTTTTGCTGATCTTCTTGAAGTACTTCACAGGGTCAAGACAAAAATGTGCACGCAGAGACACAATCTTGGCCTCTTCCACAGTAGGATCGACCTTCTCCTGCATTTTAGCAGCACATTCTTTGACAACGCCAATAACCTTTTCGTAGTGTTCTAATGGAGTAAGCTTTTTCGCCTTTACCTGTGTCTTTTGCACATTTTGATCAAGATCTCCCATCTCTTTCCCGACATCATCCTCGTCTACGCTATTTTTCTGCTTCGTTACAGTCTCCACCGCCTGGTCATCACCATCGTTATTCTTCTCCTGCATCTTCTCAAGCATCTGCTTTCGCTTCACTCCAAACTTTCTCATAAGGTATCTCATGCATACCACATCGTCAACAATGTACAATGCCGCCAGGGCAATCTGTGGAGGAGCATACAAGAACTGGACATCATTGAATACCGCCTCGTTTACCAACGCTTTGCAGGACTCGTAGTCTTTGCACAATCTTTGGAAATCAAGTTTCGATAATACATTCTGTATATCGAGGTAGAATCCGTACAATGGCCTCACTGGATGATGACACATTAGCGTAAATCTCATAGTATCTAGTATTGTGTATTCGTATTGCAATATACTATCAGGTGTCGTCTTAGGTATGGCATTGGAAAAACTTTTTATTCCAATAAAATTGTTTTCACTTTTAGCACTCAGAAATAAGCATGTATACATAATTTGCTGCGGATAGTATTCCATTGTGCT
This sequence comes from Pichia nanzhaoensis, assembly GCA_030573035.1. Taxonomy (NCBI): domain Eukaryota; kingdom Fungi; phylum Ascomycota; class Pichiomycetes; order Pichiales; family Pichiaceae; genus Pichia; species Pichia nanzhaoensis. The sequence continues at coordinate 80,759 of JAJMCN010000010.1, forward strand.
ATGCACAAGGTAAAACTTGAAAAGGTAAGAAATTGCAGTCAGCCTGACTTGTGTGCTAAACTTGAAAAAATTTGACAAGTCCTTGCATTTTCTTGCATAGTACACTATAATCAATCGTTCATCATCTACTGACATGCTTTTGAAATTTTCATCTCCTAAAACGTATTTTTTGATCAATCCATCTGTCTCATCAGAAAGTGCAGAAATACGCTTGGTAAATATTCTCTGGCCCTTCTGGTTGACTTTCACACGTAAATCTGCCAACTCATCCACGCTGAATGACCAGTACCTGTATTGGGTCGATCTTCGGTACAGATCGTCATTGCTTAGGCGCTGAGGCCCATGATCTACCAGTCCATGAATTTGAGGCGTCAACCTCTTATCCTTGGATTCTTCTGTCATTGGGCTGTTGAAATGATTTGAAGTTGGCTGGAGAATAGTTGATTAATTAGAAGTGAAAAAAATCAAAAATCATGCCTTCACTTTTTTCCTCGCCCACACGCTATATAAATACAGTTTCTACATCACATATAGTGATAAAATGCTACGAGAATATCGTTAAAGCCATTAACATGTCAAATAATTTTGTATTGCAATTGAAATTTCTTTTATCTAAATAGAAAAATATCAATAGAAAATAGGAATATAAATATAAATAAATAAAGTGATATAACAATCAATTATCTTTGCAAAGGAAAGAAAAGAACAAGAGATATATTATATCAGCTTTTTATCATTTCATCATAAAAATAAATATAAATATGGAATAAATAATTTTTTTTAATAAAAAAAACTGTATACTAGCTTAACATCAACGTCTCATTATTAGATTTAGAAAGTTGCAACAAAAGATTCAGTTGCAGACTTTAATTTAGCCAATAATTCCTTTGATAATTGACCTTTAGTCTTAATTGCCTCTAAGATTTCAGATTCGTTAGCTTTTAAGTAAGATAAGAATTCAGTTTCGAAAGAACCAATCTTATCTAATGGTAATTTATCTAAGAAACCGTTAACACCTGCGTAAATAACTGGAACTTGTTCTTCAGCAGCTAATGGAGAGTATTGTCTTTGCTTTAATAATTGAGTTAATCTTTCACCTCTGGTTAAAGTTTGTTTAGTTGAAGCGTCTAAATCAGAACCGAATTGAGCGAAAGCAGCGACTTCTCTGTATTGAGCCAAGAATAATTTCAAAGAACCAGCAACTTGTTTCATTGCTTTAACTTGAGCAGCGGAACCAACTCTTGAAACGGACAAACCAACATTAATAGCTGGTCTAATACCCTTGTAGAATAATTCAGCTTCTAAGAAAATTTGACCATCAGTAATGGAAATAACGTTAGTTGGAATATAAGCAGAAACATCACCACCTTGAGTTTCAATGATTGGTAAAGCAGTTAATGAACCACCACCGTTAGCGACGGACATCTTTGCAGCTCTTTCTAATAATCTTGAATGTAAGTAGAAAACATCACCAGGGTAAGCTTCTCTTCCTGGAGGTCTTCTTAACAATAAGGATAATTGTCTGTAAGCAACAGCTTGTTTGGATAAATCATCGTAGATAATTAAAGCGTGTTTAGCATTATCTCTGAACCATTCGGAAATGGCACAAGCAGTGAAAGGTGCTAAATATTGTAATGGAGCAGCTTCAGAAGCAGTTGCAGCAACAATAATAGTGTATTTCATTGCATCATGTTGTTCTAAAGTTTGAACTAATTGAGCAACAGTTGATCTCTTTTGACCAACGGCAACGTAAACACAGTATAATTTCTTTGATTCATCTTGACCATCATTCCATCTCTTTTGGTTTAAGATAGTATCTAAAGCAACAGCGGTCTTACCAGTTTGTCTATCACCAATAATCAATTCTCTTTGACCTCTACCAATTGGGACTAAGGCATCAACAGCCTTTAAACCAGTTTGCATTGGTTCGAAAACTGACATTCTTGGTAAAATACCTGGAGCCTTTAATTGAGCTCTTGAAGTTGCAACAGCTTCAATTGTACCCTTACCATCAATTGGGTTACCTAAAGCGTCGACAACTCTACCCAACATAGCTGGACCAACTGGAACATCAACAATCTTACCAGTTCTCTTAACAATTTCACCTTCTTTAACATCTCTGTCAGAACCGAACAAGACAATACCAACTTGTCCTGGTTCCAAGTTCAAAGCCATACCTTTAACACCTGATGCAAACTCGACTAATTCTTCGGCTTGACAGTTGTTTAAACCGAAAACTCTGGCAATACCATCACTATAATATAAAAAAGTAAAAATAAAATGTTAGTATTTCATTCAGAACGAATAAAAGCATCCATAATATCATTTAATTATCCAAAGAAGTAAATGCAGAAGTCGCAATTTGAATCTGCTGTCAATAATGTACATGTGCACTAAAAAAATAGCGAAATTTATTTTCTCGCTTCCGTGAAAAAAACAACAAACAAATAGAAGCTCTCCACGGAAAGACACTTTGAGCAAAAATGATGATAATAAGACTAATCCATGAGTAATTATTGAAGCGTCTTTTAATAATATCTTGGCAAATGAAAAGAAAATAGAAAGTAAGATAATACGTACCCAACGGCTAAAACTCTTCCGGTTTCGTCCAAGTTAGCTTCCTCAGAAACACCTCTAATCTTTGATTCTAAGATTGAGGAGACTTCAGTTGGTGCAGCCTTTGCTGAAGCATAGGTTCTTGCAGCTAATGGTCTTGCCTGTAAAAAATAAAAATATAAAACCGTTGTTAGTATTTTGAATAAAAATCGAGGTTGAATCAATCAAATTGCAAGAACTAATAAAATTAATAATGATAAAGCAATCAAAGTTCAAATGAAAGCAGCTAGCAGCTAAATAGCAACTGTGCTTATATATAACTGAATAACCATCCATATACATACAACTCTTGGGACAATTTTAGCATTGACAGCTAAGGCTTGCTTAGCAGCAGCTCTGATAGTTCTAGCGGAAATCATTGTAATGTGATGAAAATGTCAAACAATTCACTGATTGCTGGAGAAAGAGGCCAGCAACAGAAGAGCAAGCAAAGCAGAAGGCAACCAGCTGAAGAAAAGGGAGGCAAACGCTGAGCACCACCACCACCACTACCACCACCAGCACCCACGCGCAGTGGCTCTCCTCCACCACCAGCGGGCTCCCACCACACGAATCGCTGCAACAGAGACGCCCATGACGGTTACGCAGCCCGCTCTGCCACCCACGCTCTGATTGGCCCGCGCCTTTGTGCTCCCGCCGTAGCTTCCTAATCGGGTAATCTGCTTACGAGGCAACATGTTTTAGGCCTTTTCGTATCGGGGATATCCCAATGTGGTGATTTCTGGAGTGTTGCCACCGCCGAATCCCATATCTTGCCTTCAGTTCTCACTCTACAGCAGCAATGTGGGCAATGTGGGCTGCACAGGCAATTCATCCCAAAGTTCCGTTCTCCATTTCCGAAGAAAAAGTACTCACTTACGAAAGTGCCAAAGGTCATTATGGGACCCCGAAATATCCTATTGTGCTATGCCACGGATTCTCAGGTTTTGACCATTTGTTTTCCCTGCCTATGTTCAACACATCCACACTTGCAGACACGTTTAGGTCTCTGCCGAAACTGAATTCTGATGACTTGTTTTCTTTGCAAAAATCTCACAGCAAACCGAGCCCTCATTCAATGGGCGTCGATAATGAAGCTATCACATCCATTGCATCTAACTCTAAAAGTAAGTACCTGATAGAATACTGGAATGGAATAAAGGAAAATTTAGAACTTCACGGCTGTACAATCTTGGTTGCAAAGGTACCTCCATTTGCGTCTATTGAAAACAGAGCAGCCGTCTTGGATGATTTCATACGCAAATCCATCCCTAGTTTGAGACAAAAACATCACGTGCCGAGTAATGAACCCATCAAAATTAATCTAGTTGCCCATTCCATGGGTGGCCTGGATTGCCGATATCTGATCCATCAGGTCAATGAAACTAATGAACAAAACCCCCCTTACCAAATCATGTCATTAACCACAATTTCAACTCCTCACAGGGGTACATCTGCCGCCGATTTTGCTCTACAATATACCCCAGCAACCCTGGTTCGCAATCAATTCCCCTCAGTTTTTCAGTTATCAACAAAATATGCTGAGCATTTCAATAATGCAATTAAAGACGATCCTGATGTCAAATATTTCAGTTATGGTGCAGAAATGCACCCTAACCCTGCTTCTATGTATTTCATCACCTGGAAAATAGTCAGCGCTCTGGAAGGCCCAAATGATGGACTTGTGAGCATCAAATCTTGTAAATGGGGTAAATTCATGGGATATTTAGATGACGTCGATCATGCAGATCTCATTAATTGGATGGGAGTAGTTAAAAAAACAAAAATGGCAATGGGTATACCCAACTTTAATCCCAAGTATTTCTACCTCGATATTGTCAATAACCTAGCGGAACACGATCTATAGTAATATTGCATTATTAATGTACAATAATATGTATATATACTTTATAACAACTTTTCATACAAATTAATCATTTCACGTTCAACATCCTCGCAATACGTTTTTATCTGACCATATGAATCTGAAAACAAATCACGTACTTTCTCACAATTGGAAATTTCAGAACTTACCCAATCCTTCCACTCTTTCAATATAAATTCTTTTTCAACATAATTAAGTAGGTTCAGCCTTGTCAACAAATCATTACGTTCAATCCTCAAACCAGTAAGTTTTTTTGCCAAGGCAATCTCCCGCTCAGCTTTTACCATAACAGCCTCGTAATTGTTTTTAAGGTCCTCATCCAATTTAGAATACCTGTTTACATCTAGCAAGTTTTCATTTTGTAAAAATTGCCAGTAGCAGTCCGTACCGTTTTCAGAAACAGACAAATCAGTTGTATTTGGATATATCATCTCATCAATTTCGGCTAAACTGATCGACCGCTCTACCAAGTAATGATCTCCTATTATTGTCTTCACATGCTTATTTATATTCTTTTCCCTCCAATATGAGGTACTTGTACGCCCAATTAAAATAAAATTTAATAACAAAGATGATCCAAATAAGAAAACCAAAACCATATTTGTATTGAAAAACTGAACTACCGATTTGATTATCGAAGCAAGTGATTTAAGTAAGTTAAATAAAATTCGTTCCATTTCAAAATTAACCTTTTCATAGTAGAATGATGAGAACAACTGGATTGGCAAAAAACTCACAGAATCATCAAACGTCGCCTCATCCTTTGTCCATGTATCACTATCGTATTTCGTGATTGATCCATAATTCTTTATTGCCGATGCAATTTTCCTATTTTCATTGCGTATTTGCGTAACAGAATCATGTAACCTATTCTGTAAGGTTTCCATCCTAAAAATCATAATTTGATGTATAACCTTTCGTGTGAACCAATTTAAAACATTATTACCACCATCTAATGAATAATACACCATCAGTTTACAAGACTTCGAGTCTAAACTGTAAATTACAAACCTCATGTATATTTTTCTGTTTATACCCAACACGAATCTCAAATATGGTGTTTCTTGAACAACATTATAGTACTTGTTATTTATCATTTGCTCGATTGTCTGTTTGGCGCATGGAACTTTGAAAACTGGATTCCAAACAACTCTAGTCATTTGTTGCTTAGAGTCGCATCTCCACAAACTGTGCTTGGAATTGTCATCTTTAAATATACTCGACGACAATGGTAACGTACATTGTAACAAAAATGATTCATCCCCAAACAAAATGTGAAATAATGCTTTTGCTGGGATTTTATACTTATTCATTAATAAAATAGTCATCTGTGGTGTGTAATTAATTTTATTTCCCAAATCTACATCACTTATTCCACTTGGATCACCACCTTTATCACTATTAGGAGGGAGATCCAACTTTATTCCTTTGAATTTATCAATATCCGCTTTATAGTTGGAATTTACCAGACCTAGTTGTTTAGACTGCTTCACTTTTTCAAGTAACTGTTCAATATGTGCCAATTGTGAAATTACCTGTTGTAAATTTTGAGACTTTTTTGACTTATTATTCTCTAGAATAAAGTTTATTTGGTTTTTGATTAAATAAATGTCATCCGCGTACAATTGCATTTTTATAGACATACCACTTATGAAGAATACCTTTAAGATACTACAATTTGTACTTTCCAGAACTTCAGCATCTAGGAAACTAGTCAATGAAATAGGAACAATTGAAATCAATCCACATGTATGACTATAAACGTAAAAACATTTGTTGGTGATGTATAATGTACAAAACAACTTTTGTTGAGAATTAGGTGACCATGATGCATTGAATCTTAGTAGTGTGTATTCATCATTGCTTATATAAACCTCAAAAATCGATCTTAATTCTGCATCCGCCACTCTTAAATTTTCAGGATAATAATCAGGATATCTTAAATTAATTATTGATCTGGGTGGTAAATCTTTATTTCTTTCGTAAATAATGGCTTTATTTTCATCATCAAGCACAAAATATAATCCCCAATTAACATAACCCCAAAAATTAGCAGTTGCAGAACATGGTATGGTAGTGGAAGTTAAATATAAATTGGACATTGAGATTTTTTCTGTCATGCTTGTCTTTAGCGGTGGATTAATAGATAAATTGAATTTTAGATTGGATAGTTGTAATTCTATCAATTTAGATGTTTTCTCAGTTTTTGCATCCGTTTTAACAACATCAATTAACTCTAAATCTTTGGCAACAACAGGAACAAGTTTGAATATGTCCAGGCATGGTGTGTACCTATTTAACGCATTTGTTGATTTTTCATCGGTCGCAATTTTCTTCACGTTTTTGAAAACAGTCAGCCAACTTTTCAATTCAATCGATGTTTCAACTTGAAGAACTAAATTAGTCAACTGACTGTTGATCTCAAAACAAAATTTCCGGTCCTCACTAGGCATATATCCAATAGAGCACAATAAAACACCAATTTTATCACTTTCTTGAACATATTGTCCATCTTGAGAGATAGATAAAAAACCGAAAACACCGTTTTTTACAAACATCCATCTTTTAATCCATACGTCACCTTTAGAATTTAATTTGGAAGATTTGATGAACACCCAGCCATGTTTTTCAGTTAAATGTACTTCCGATTCCAAATATATATTATTTTTGTTGAGGATCGAAGAATCAAAGTCCTCAACATTTACACTTGGCGTATACATTTTAATAGCTCCAGCTTCTGAATTGATTCTAGCACGAGTTAAATCTTTCAATAGTAAATTCATGGAATCGTGCTGTGCCTGTGCACAGAAACTCAGCTGCCTGATTTGATTAACAATTGAAGTAAGACCAATTGCATCTGATAATTTAATACCTGATGTTGTAATTTTACTGTCAAACGATTTCCAGAACGAACTCGAAATGTCCGTTACTGATTTACTTATTTTAGCTTCTAATTGTTTGACACAAATCCATAACGACATAGATGCATGAATATATTGCTTTCTAATTTCAAACAATTGAAGTGCATCCTGTCTAGTCATTGCTGGATCATAGCCTTTGGGTAATTGCATGAACTTGGCTGAGATAACATCATACTTGTTCTGAAGTTTTTCGAAATTTCTCCTCATGTCTAGATAATTTGGAATTTCAACCTCTAACAAGTTCTTTATGTTAATCAGAAATGTGTTGTCCAGGTTTAGAAGTGAAATTGTGCTATCAAAAATAAGTTTTTGACCTTCTAGAAATTTTTTAATACATGGCTTGGAAACATCATTACTTATAAATTGTATATCGTAAATGTAGGGCTTAAATAACTCCTCAATTTCCTTCTTAATTTTTACAAAATTGGACCAATTGATAGCGTAGTTCTGTAAAACTAGAACAGCTTTTTCCAATTGATGAAAACATTGAACTATGGAAACGTGCATATAGTTCATCGAAGCTCTGAAACTCGGAGAATCCATTGTTGCCTCTTTGAGACCGACCGAAACCAATCGAACTAAACGTTCAGCAACATAATCACTGGTTGTTTTTTGTGATGTAGCGGTTGTAATCTGTTCAAGTTTTTGCATTGCCTGCAAGAATAGAATAGAAGTAACCGATTAGGGATCAGGTGTTGGATATGAAAATTGAATATGCGAAATGCGCATCAAAAATTAAATACAAACAAAAGGAAAGAAATGAAATTATAATTTTTCTTTAAATAAAAAGTATGTACAGTAGCTATATAGAGTCTAAATTAGATATCAGTAAGGAGATGGCCAACTTTTTCAAAGTAAGATTTATCAACCAACTCCTTAATCTCTTCCTTGACCAACCACTTGTAATCAGAAACGAGAGATTTGGTAGATTTTTGTAAATCGAATTTTCCTGCAACAATATGAGACTTCATCAAAAATTCGTTTGCATCTGATTTGATTATAGCGGCCGGGGTGTTCGATACTGACCAAGTATTAATTTTGTCTCCACCAATGGTTCTCAAACCGTCTTCGGCGACTTGGTGTAGGCCCTTAGATTGATTTTCTTGGGTGACTGAAAAAGATGGGAACTTCCAAGATCCAGAAGAGGTTTCTTTGATCAATAAGTAAAGTGTTCTTGGCAATTTTCTCTCCAAAGAAGTTTGATCATTTGATTCATCAGCTTTGGTGATTCTTGGATTTGTCTTAATTGGTCGAGCAACATTGTCAAGATCAGCTTCCAACTCTTCCTGGATAGATTCACCTTCAGTAGACTCTAAATGTTTTTTCGGTAGTATCACGTCTTGTTTAAATCTTCTGTCTCTACCATGTTTTATATCAGGCACACCTTGAGGGAACCAAACACCTCTTTGCGCTGGAACCGGGTATTTTTGAGCCTCGGTAAATTCCCTTTCTGCCACGGTACCTTTTTTGAAATAATACCATTTAGGAAAAGTCCACATCAATCTTCTTTCAAGTTCTTCCTGATAGTTATAGAAAAGTCTATCGAATTCGGGAGTGTCTGGAGTGACAAGTGGTATTCTCGAGAGCAACAAGCTAGCCTTAACTGGGACTTCAGTAGTAGCAGTAGCAAAAGACCTAACAGATTGGCGTATGATGCTACTCATTGTGCGTTGTTGTGCTTAATTGCGTTGCTTATAGCAAGATCGCTTACTCTCTGTACTGCACTCAGCTTCACTGAAAATTCATTCAGTTCAGTTCCTTTTTTCATGCGTTTCCTGTTCAAAATCATAAATTCGAGAAAAAGAAAAAATAAAACCAAATGGATTACGTAACGCACATGCGTATTTATACACTTTCATCCTGCACAGCGTCCACGCGTTCTGTGTTGACATGCAGTCGATCGACTTACCGGGTGAAAGGCATTGTAACGGAAATAATATTGCGCTCACAACCGTTAAAACCGCCCCGCAACGGAGATCAGCAACACAGAAAATTTTCATCACCCCGCGTGCAGAACAGGGCTGATGGCACATATAACATTAACAAGATTATTATAAATATACCTGGCAAAAACGATTAGCTTGATTTATGTATCAGGCCCGTTCTTTCTTTTCCTGAGAACACAAACAATGGCAATTCCAACTCACTCTACTACGCACATCAACCAACACGAAATCATTCCTGCTAAAAATGACGTCGGTGCATTAGCAAATAGGATCAACAGCGAAACTCGTTCGTTACACAACCAAATTGATAAAATGGTTACACTTAAATTTGCAATTGCCGTTAGAAACCCTAAAATATACAGACAAGGTATTCAGTTTTTCTATCATGTCTTCAGTGCAATTGAAGATTGTCTTGAAAAAGAGCTAAATGGTAACAATAAATACACTGAAATGTTTAGAAACATCTATAAACCTGCAATGTTAAGAAGACAAAAATTATACAAAGATTTAATGTTTTTTTATGATGGACATTCTGAAAAATTTGAAAAACCAATTCTTACTAAACAAATTGAATTTACTGATTACATTCGTAAAACCACTGCGGAACATCCTTACCTTTTGTTGGCTTATATGCATGTCCTTTACTTAGCTTTATTCGCAGGTGGTAGGATCATGTCATCCCAAGTCGCTAAAAGTTTGAGACTTTTCCCACAGGTTGACGGTAAATCATATGATGAAATTGTAAGTCAAGGTACCAATTTTTACAAGTTCGATGTCGAAGATATGGAAGTTTTAAGAGTTTTGTACAAGAGGGATTACGAACTTCAAACAAGAAATTTCTTAACCGAAGAGGAAAAGGAAGAAATTATCAATGAATCTAAATATATTTTCAAAGAAACTGCAGAAGGTATTAAAGAAATTGAAAACCATAATCTACAAAGAATCAAAGGTTCTTTAGGCTATCACGTTTTCACCAAAGGTTACTATGCAGTTATTGCAGTTTTACTGGTTTTAATGTGTTATATTGCGAAAAAAATTGCAGTTGCACTAATTTTCTAGTTTCTTTTTTATTTGGATACACGGGTGCATTTGCGTTATTTTACAAGCCAAAGGTGGCTGGCTTTTTTTTATGTTACATGGGGGATTGGAATGGCCTTTTTATTTATTTTGTTTTAGCTTATCATACTTTTCATTTTTTTTTACTTGGCTAAATCTATCTAAGTTGTATACGAATCAATTACGTTTTGAAAACTACTGAGAAATCAAAAATTCTTTCACTTTGGCCAACGCCTTGGACCTTTGACTAATCTTATTCTTCGGTTCACCTTTCATTTCAGCATATGTGGTATCAAATCCGTCCGGCTGAAAAATTGCGTCCCAACCAAACTCGGTTGGCCCCCGAACATCGACAATCTTACCCTTCGTAATACCTTGAAACAAAATAACATCCTTACCTGGACCTTCACAATATCCAAACGTAGTTATTGCATTAGCCGATTTATCTTCGAATCCAGCAAGCATTTTCACTAGTCCATGGAGACCAACGCTTTTCCAAAACCATTTAATATATGGACCCGGTAAATTATTGTATGCATTGAAGCCAAGGGATGTATCTTCAACCAATACCGGTCCTCCCACAACTTCAGCTGCTTGTTTGGCCTTGTGTTCGGTAACTTCTTCGAGTGTACCTTGAACTTCTTCCAAATCTATCTTTTGGTTGGTTATTGTGAATTTCCCAACTTTGGCCCCTTCCGTAACACCATTACACAGGATAATGATTACTTCTCTCAGTTTATTTGCGTTGCCAGTGACAAACGTAATTGTGTCCGACATCCTTGACGCTATTAGTTGCTATATTTGCTTCTAAAAAACCCTCGTTTTGCAAATCTGCTAATAAACGAATGCAATCGTTTCTACGCGTTGCAAATTTTTTACCAGAATTGTTATTTCACTCTTTATTTTTCTTTCTCTTACTGCTCTTTCTCTCACTTTCTTTTACTTTATTTTTTCTTCTTTTCCCATACATATTACATAACACTGCCGGAATACCAGTGGTCCTTGCAATTCCTCCATCGAGAGACCATAAAAATGGCTGGCTGGAGATTAAAATCATTTAGTATGGTTTACCACTTTATAATTTACAATTGCTTGAATGAAACGCATTTGTGATTCGCTTTGTGGCATCATTTGCACTTAATATACTTAGTTGGTTGTATGGCGGCATGAGTTTTCATATCGTATGTAATTTTGCCTCCGGTATCTTCAACTGTTTGTGTAGTTTTGGTCCCTATCTAACGTCTTAGTATTTTGCCATCGACTTTTTTAAACGTACATTTTTAGGCCTAGTAGCTACTGAGTATGGTTGTAGTTAAACGGGGCAAGGGCTTTTTTTCAGTTTTATTTTTGCCTCATCATTTTTTCTTTTTCCAAAAAACTCAGAGTTTTCAATACACTTTAGTACTAACACAATCTTCATAATTAATCAAAATAATGACAATTACTGGTCTGAATGCACTTCTTTTTATGTGATAACAAAACTATTTACCACAACGCTTATGAGCAATCAGGTTACTGTTCATCACTCTTTCCGATTACATATAATAACCAGCTGTAATTTATTGTGTATGTACTAGTTGGTACTACTGTGATTGGCAGTCACCATCAAAATGCCTCTGTATTCTGCTATGTATTTATCTGCAAAATGATTAAAAATCTAGTCTGTCAGACTGGTTTGATATCATGTTGCAGCATAAAATGCCAAAGCATGTGACAGGTGTACTTGTAAGCTTTTTTTTTCATAGGTGAAAATCAAATTTTAAAGTCTTGCTTGAATTAACTAACACAATTATCTCCAACTACGTTATAAAATCCTAAAAAACGCCGAGCTCATCATTGCACCTATGTTATCATCAGCTTCCAGCAATCATGATAAAAGCGCAACAAATTTGATGTCGCTAACAGTAACTGTGGCGATGACATAAAACGAGCAGCTCCGCATTTATCTTTGGTCTTGCTGATAAGGTGTTTGTTCTGCCACCCCATTTGCTGCCTACGTACAGCTACTCACATTGCAGCATATTAAGGCAATGGATAATACACTTACATTGATAGCGCAGTACCTCTTTCAAAATAATCACTTCGAGATTGCTCAACAGGTGATTCAGTTGCCCGCATTTAATCCAGATCACAGATTGTATCTACAGACTAAAAATGAAGTTCTCAAAATTCTTGAAACACAAGATCTAGGTGCTCCGCTCATTTCTCAGGTTTTTGAACGTATGCGGCTATTGACCAATGATACAGAAGATTTACGTTATGAAATTGAAAGCACCATTTTGACAGTGATATTTTTAGAAGAGCTTTTTATCAACAAAAACACAAATAGAGCGTTGTCATTATTGAGGGCATTGCCATCAAATACAGATATATCAACTAGACAAAATTTATCTTCTTTATTATTGCAGAATGATATGCCTAATGTATTTTTATCTTCAATTAATTGGAAAAATATAGACTCAATTAGTCAATCGAGACGTTTGTTAGTTGATAACTTATTTCGTTTGTTGCCTTCGTCAACTTACTTGTTTCCGGATGGAATTGAATCTTTGCTGACGGATGCACTGAATTACCAACAATTAACAATACCCTCATTTAGAAGTCAATCGTTATTAAATGATAATTTATTGAATAGTGACAATCTCCCAACTCATTTAAAACGAACGTTGAAATTTCATTCAAATGAGGTATGGTTCCTCAAATATTCGCCTGATGGAAGCTATCTTGCTACTGGTTCAAAGGATACAAAAGTTATCATTTATGACGTTATCAATAATTATAAATTACACAGCGTCTTGCAGTCCCATACAGAAGCAATCACGTATATTGCATGGAACGCCTCGTCAACTGAGATACTATCATTGTCATTTGATCAGACCTTGAAAATTTGGTCAATTGAATCCGGTAAATGTATTAAAGAATTAGATAATAAGAATTCTCTAATTACACAGGCCAGACTATCAGCTGCAAAATTCTTGCCTGACTATGAAACTAGCAACCAAATTTTGGTTGCATCAAATGATGGTAAACTGTTTATAATATCAATCAAAAACGACAAATCAGCTGCTCCAGAATTAATTTCAGAGTACAGTAAAACTGTGATATCACCCCAAATTCAAGATTTTACAATCCAGAATAATTTTATATGGGGAATTACTCTAACGAACGAATTAATGGTTTTCTCCATTCCTGATTTGAAATTAATTTACAAAATGCAATTCAATCAAACACCCGTTGCGATTTCGTCGGTGTCTTCATCATTCCCCGGAATTATTTCCAACGAGGTGAAAACAAACAATAGTTACGTATTGGTAAATTTAAAACCAAGTTCGCTAGTTCTCATCAATACAATGGGCATATCAACGAGCGGAAACTTTACGGCACCAGGTGGAAGTAGCGGTGGTGGTAAACTACCATACTTAGAATCTTTTTTTCACTTACCTTCCACGAGTTCAAGCAATTTCATTATACGTGGATGCGCAGGTGGGAATTACAATCCCACCTACAACAAAATGGCGACTTCCAATACGGGTATCGTGATTAGTGGTGGTAGATCGGGTGAAATTTGGATGTGGGGATATGAGGGGAATATTGTTGGATGTGTGAAGGAACACGAGGGGTTGGTGAATTGTGTTGCATGGAGGGGGGATGGATATGCGCTGGGCATGGATGACCAGGTGGAATGGGCCAGCGGTAGTGATGATGGGAAAGTATGTATCTGGGGAGTTAAATAAACATACATCTAAAAAGAAGACCATGGGTAAATTTGTTGGCTGTGCAATTTGAAAAATTTTTTAGAATCTTTTTTCTTTTTATATGTAAATCTAAAATTTAATTTTCACACTATTCGAACTTCCCTGGTCTTGTTAGTAAACTAAGAGCAGCGTATACTACAGGGATACACAATGGCAGTCAAGACAAGAGTCAGTGGAAAAACCACTTTCAGTGCCCCAGTTGCGGATAGCTCTGAAGCATCAAAAAAGAGAAGCCATGCTGAAGAAGAAGAGAGCAGTGATGAAGAGTTTGAATTGAACGGATTGATCGATACAGGAGCAAGCGATGCCGAAGATTCCGAGGAAGACGATGGAGAGGTAGAAGAGGATTCGGATGCTGAGCTTAATGAACTACTAGCCGAGCAAGAAGGCGAACAGGACAACGAAGAAGACGAAGAAGACGAAGATTTTTCCAGTGAAGAATCTTTAGACGATACAAAATTTTTGACTGGTCGTTTATCCGATGTTAAACTACGCACTTTATCAAGCGATTCACTCAACAAACTTGGAGAAGTTCACACAACTTTTGCAGATGGTCGCTTAAGAATAATCAAACCGGAAATCGAGCCAATTTACGAATCGGATGACTCTGATAAAGAAGAATACAACACTATTGGAAACATTCCAATTTCTGCATACGAGGAATATCCCCATATTGGTTATGATATAAATGGTAAGAGAATCATGCGTCCAGCTAAGGGTAGTGCGTTGGATCAACTTTTAGAGAGTATTGACCTACCTGAGGGTTGGACAGGATTACTCGATAAAGATTCTGGAACATCATTAAATATTAGTGAAGAGGAACTAGAGTTGATCAAAAAGATCGAAAGAAATGAAAATACTGACGAGTCAACCAACCCGTACGAACCAACAATCGAATGGTTTACAAGTAAGACTGAAATAATGCCCCTTAGTGCAGCACCAGAACCCAAAAGTCGTTTTACTCCATCCAAACATGAAGCTCGTAGAATAATGAAAATCGTCAAGGCCATCAGGGAGGGCAGAATCATCCCACCCGACCAGCGTAAAAAAATTGAAGAGGAAGAACATGAGACGTTGAACTACAATCTTTGGGAAGGTACTGAGGATGAATTTTCCAATGATCATATCATGACATTACGTGCACCTAAATTGGCACCACCAACCAATGAGGAGTCATACAACCCACCAGAGGAATACTTGCTTAATGAGAAAGAACTAAAAGAATGGAATGAAATGGACCCAAGTGAACGTGAGAAAAACTTTATACCACAAAAATACGGTGCTTTGCGTAAAGTTCCAGGATATGGTGAAAACATCCGTGAAAAATTTGAAAGATGTCTTGATCTATATCTTGCACCACGTGTTCGTAAAAACAAATTGAACATTGACCCAGAATCTTTGATCCCTGAACTTCCATCACCAAAAGACTTGAGACCTTTCCCAGTTAGAACCTCGACGTTATATGAGGGTCATATGGGTAAAATTCGTACTTTATCTATTGACCCAACGGGTAATTGGCTTGCAACTGGTTCAGATGATGGTACTGTACGTATTTGGGAAGTTCTAACGGGTAGAGAAGTACATAAGATTGAAGTTATTGAAGATATCGAGGAAAACAATGAAGACCATATTGAAGCCGTAGAATGGAATCCAGATCCAGAATGTGGTATTTTAGCTATTTCATGTGGTGAAAATGTTTACCTTTGTGTACCTCCTATTTTTGGATATGAGGTTGAAAATGAGGGTCACAGAAGAATTGAGGATGGTTTTGGTTATGCCAAGACTCAAAGTAATAAGGCAGATGTCAAAGGTGTTGCCTCTGATGAAGAAGGTGATAATGAAAGCGGCACGACCGAGGGAGAGTCAGTTACAACTAAAAATGCTGCATCTTGGTTTAAGCCAACGAAGGCACAAGCAGCTAGTGGAATTTCACTTGTTATTACTACATCTAAAGGTGCAAGTACATCGGCATCCACCATTAAAAAACTCAATTGGCATCGTCGTGGTGATTATTTACTATCTGTCTCACCTGACGGTGGTAATAAGGCCAGTATTTTGATTCACCAGTTATCCAAACATGCTTCTCAATCGCCATTCCGTAAAAGCAAAGGTATATTAATGGATGCCAAGTTTCATCCAACAAAGCCAATTTTAATAGTCATGTCTCAACGTTACATTAGAATTTACAATTTACAGTTACAACAGTTAGTTAAGAAACTGTTACCTGGTGCCAGATGGTTGTCCTGTTTAGACGTCCATCCACGTGGAGGTGAACATTTGATTGCTGGTTCATATGATAAAAGAGTGCTTTGGCACGATTTAGATTTGGCTTCAACTCCGTACAAAACATTGAGGTACCATGAAAAAGCGGTGAGAGCAGTATCTTTCCACAAGGGTAACATGCCGTTGTTTTGTTCGGCGTCTGATGATGGATTGATCCATGTCTTCCACGCTACTGTTTACGATGATTTGGTGACAAACCCATTATTAGTCCCATTGAAGAAGTTAGCGGGTCACAAGGTGGTAAATTCGTTGGGTGTTTTGGACGTTTGCTGGCATCCAAGAGAGGCATGGTTGTTTTCTGCTGGTGCTGATGGTATTGCAAGATTATGGACCAGTTAGTCAGTTCGTTTTTCTAGCAAAAGGTTATAATAAAATCCATATATAAAATTAGATAGAAGAAGGAGAGTAAACACTATCAATCAATACATTTATGTTTTAACATCAGGTGTAGTTCTACCTATACATTCGTTGAATTTGAGGAATTCAAGAACATGGTTAATATCTTCGCCTAAGAAGTCTTCGACTGATAAACCAATCGTCGTATCAGATTTATTGGCTGAATGCTTTTCCAGATATAATCTGATAGTTGCACCAGATGAACCAGTACCTGATAATCTAACAACAAAACGAAGTCCATCCTCCAACTTGACAAACAATCCCTGCTTTGAAGAAACTGAACCATCAAGATCAGTATATGAGAAATTGGCAGCTTCTTTGACTTTGGACCCATTGATGAAGGTGGAACCGACAAATGAAGGATCATCAACCTTGGATTGTAAGAAAGAAACAATTTTGTTTGCCTTTTCGGATTCACAATTTTCAAAGTCGTAACGTGTAAAAAAAGTACGACCATACTTTTTCCAAAATTGAGTTTGAATATTTGCAATTGTTGGCTCAATAGTTGGATTTTTCTCTGAGAAGGATGCTAAAACATTCAGCCATGCAACAATGGCCCAAAGACCATCCTTTTCTCTAATGTGGTTTGAACCAGTACCAAATGACTCTTCACCGCAAATTGATAATTTCTTAGCATCAAACAAAGCACAGAAAAATTTCCATCCTGTCGGAACTTCATACACCTCAAGATTTTGATCCTTTGCAACTAAATCAATTGCACCGGAGGTCGGCATTGATCTAGCCAAACCGTAGACACCGTTTTGCTGAAAATAAGGAATGCTATTCGCATGTTCTGCGATAATCGCAACAGAATCACCTGGTGAGACAAATGTTTTATATCCATAAATCATATTTCTATCACCATCACCGTCGGATGCTGCACCAAAAGTAATTTTTTCGGAATCAACTTTATCAACTAATGTTTTCGCATAGGTTAAGTTTGGATCTGGATGCAACCCACCAAAATCAGGTAATGGATGACAATTTTGTATGCAGTGTTCAGACAATCCCAATTCCTCAACAAAAATGGCTTTACCGTAAGGACCAGTGACACCATTAAGAGCGTCAAACAAAAATTTGAAAGTTTTTTGTGTTTTGATAAAAGACTTGATTAACTCGAAATCGAAAATGGATTTGAGCATATGTACGTAAGCAGCAATAGAATCAATGATCTCTACTTGCAAAGGCCCATAAGTGGCGGAACCGACTTTTTGTAAATCAATTGGAGGTAAATCATTAATAATTTTATAGTGTGTTAAGTTTAATGAATTTTCATACATCTTGTTAGTGACAGATTCAGGAGCCGGGCCTCCGTTACTTAAATTGTACTTAATACCACAATCGTTCGATGGACCTCCTGGATTATGAGAAGCCGTTAGGATAATACCACCTGTGATTTTTTCAGAAGCGTAGGTTCTAATCACGTTTGAAGCAGCTGGAGTAGACAGAATACCGTTTCTACCAATAATCAACTTCTTAACACCGTTGGCCGCTCCAATACGGGCAATAATGTTGATAAAGTGATCATTATAGTATCTACCATCACCTCCAACAACTAGAACAGCTCCTTTGCTGCCCTCAGGTATGGAATCGAGCAACGATTGAATGAAGTTCTCGGTGTAATGAGCCGACTGGAAGACACTCGTTTTTTTTCTAAGACCGGAAGTCCCTGGTTTCTGATCTTTGAATGGTTTGGTAGGGACCTGTGAGATTTCGTAGTGTGGCATGGTTGTGTGCTAGTACCTATGTTGTGGCCAGAGTGATTCTTGGATAAATGTCAGGAAGACGAATGGGAGGAACGGTGGGGACGTGTAGAAATGTCAGAGCCGCCCAGATGCAAACAGCAGACGTTTGCTGTGCTTCCCATTTTTTATTTTCCTGGGTAGTTTTGCGCCGCTTCCCCGGGTTTTCACAGCATCAGATGATCGCCGGTTTGGCTATTTATTATTTTCTACATACATATTTGACTATATGCTCAACAAATAACATAACACTTCCTACATAACGCTCGCAATAACACTGGCAAGACGCCCCACATTGGACTCATTAATTCCGGCCACACTAATCCGGCCGTTCTTGGTCATGTAGATGCTCTCCCGCTGGAGTGCCGCCACCTGGGCGGCGGTGAGACCGGTAAAACAAAACATGCCGTGTTGGGTGATCAAGTGCTCCCATCCGGTAGTACCGTTGCCCGGACCGTGGCATCCTGACGATTCTAGCTCCTTGAAAAGTAACATTCTCATGTCCTTTAACCGGTCTCTCATAACACCAACCTCAGCACACCATTGTGTATATAGAGTATTATCACCAAGCACTTTTTCCACAATTTTGGATCCGTAACAGGGAGGCGATGAGTACATTGACCTAGCGATTTTCTTCAACTGGGAAGTCACATTCAGTTTTTCGTCTTGACTGCTCGTGATGACAGAGAAAGATCCGATTCTTTCACCATATAGCCCCATATTTTTGGCAAAACTCTGGGCTAGCATCGCGTTTTCAATTTTCCCACTTGTTGCAATCAGCTTGGATATCTTTTCAATCACATTCAAATCTTCAACAATGCCCTTACTAAATCCTTGATATGCCATATCGAAAATAGGCAATAGACCCCTATCTTCAATGACTTTTAAAATATCGTCCCATTCGGATCCTGTTGGATCCACACCTGTGGGATTATGACAGCAAACATGCAAAAGTACAGCATCTCCTGTCTGCATTTTCCACAAGTCCTCCAGCATACCGCTCAAATCTAACCCTTGTGTTTTTCTATCATAGTATCTATACTGTGATACCTTCATACCCGAATATTGGAAAATGGAAGCATGGTTTGCCCAACTTGGATTGGGGATAGCAATAGTCAGACCTGATTGTACATTCTTGTTCAAAAATTCTCCCAGAACCCTCAAGCTGCCGGTACCGGAAAGACCTTGACCGGTCACAATTCTTTTTTCATCATTTAGTAATTTTTTTGAATACTGCATGCCCGGTTGTAGGAAAAGAAATTTCTGTACAAGCTGGACAAACTCATTGGTTCCAATGATGGGGATATATTCATGGTTAACGGATGTATCTGTGGCAATGAGCTCTTCGGCAAGACGAACCGAGTCTAGCACCCATGGTTTGCCGGCCTCATCCCGATATGCACCTACCCCTAGATTGATCTTGTAACTATGCGGTTTCGGGTCGTTGATGAAGGCGGTGGTAAGGGAGAGTATGGGATCCGGAGGAGCGATCGGCACCTTTCTCAGCAGAGACAGCGCCCGAGTGGTGGTGACAGTACTACGATGCATTGAATCTTCCTGTGTGTCTAACCGTCTTTCTTCTTCTAAACAATATCAACTACTACCTATGGGTCTATACAGCCCGCAGGCGAAGCACGAGCCTTTTATCTTGCCCAGGGCAACAACAGCGGAGTTCCCCGCACGTCTTTCTCCCCCTCCCGCTATTTTTCTCGCACAGCGCCATCACGCGGAGCCGCCAGCACCCGCAGCCGTCGCGCCGACGTAGAGAGCGTCGATCTTCTGCAACGACGCGCCAAAACAGAGCCTCAGCTTGCGTCGATAGACGGGAGGAGAGGCGAGCTGCACGGGGTTGCCCTCGAAGTAGACGGTTTCAATACGCCTGCACTGCTTGAGCGCACTTTCAATGTTGGCGAAGTCGGCGACGCGGTTATAGGAGCACCAGAAGTCGGTGAGCTCTGTAAGTGTGTCCAAGTTGCTGAGCGTGCTGATCTGGTTGCCTGTCACATCAAGCACCTGGAGCTTCGTCAGCCTTTCGAGGCCCTCCAGCTTGCTGATTCTGTTTTGCGAAAGATAGAGCTCCTCCAAATTTTGCAAACCTTCCAAACCCTCGATCTTTTCGATCTTGTTACTTTGGATGCTCAAGATACGGAGATTTTTGAGCATTGTAAGTCCTTGTAGCTTATTGATCTTGTTTTGTCCAAGCCAGAGCTGCTTCAAGTCTACCAGTGTGTCCAGATTCTCAATCTTTTCTATCCGGTTACCACCCAATTCAAGATTTTGTAACTTCACCAGCCGTTCAAGGTTCTCAATCTTGCTTATTTTGTTCTGCACAAAATACAAGTTTTCCAACTTGGTCAATGTGTCCAAGTGCTTGATATGTTTGATATTGTTAAAACTCAAATCTAACATCTCAAGATTAGTGAATTCTCCCACATGGCTTGAAATGTGCTTGATTCGATTATCGTAGAAATCCAACTCCTTCAGCCTTAATTTACATTTCTCAGCAAGCTTTTTCAATCCATTCAAGCTGGTTATTAAATTATCACGCAAGTTGATTGTTTCAAGCTCCGTGAACCTCTCAAGTGCCAAATCGTCCAGTGACGAAATTTTTAGGTGGACTAAATCAATATAGTCTGTATCTAACGGAATGTCCGAAGTCAACTCATCGTCTGCTGGCAACGTTTCCATATTTGTATCTGGTATCGTTGTCAGTCCGTATGTTTTCTCAATGTGATCCAACGCATCCTGTCTCTGCTCATGAGCTGCTTGAGCCTTTAAATCGTCCTCATCCATTTCTTCGTCCATTTTTTCATCTATTTCTGCGTCATTTGCCGATTCATTAGAACTAGAAAGCTCCAAGTTCTTTATCCTATTAGCCAACTTATCCTCACTGTTCATGATGTGGATGGAAAGAAATAACTCACAAGGTTCAAGGAGATCATGTTACACCCAGGCTCAGTCTTTTCAAATTTTGCGAGAAATAATCTAATGCGCTACTATATATGCATGCAATACAATATTTTACTTAACACGAATAAATAGATTCAATTGAAATGCCAGTGATACTGCAACACTTTATAGAGAGTTTATACAGGTAATTAGGAATAATCAAAAAACTAAAGAAATACTAACGGATTTCCTTGTCCAAAAGGTCTTCCTCTGGCATATGATTTTTGGTAATGTACTCAACTGCCTCACCGACGGTGGTGATTTCATTGGCAACTTTGTCGTCAAAGACAACGTCAAACTCTTCCTCCAACGCAACAAGAGCATCGTTATAATCAAGAGAATCCATACCGAGATCTTTGCCGAACTGGGTGCTCATGTTAATTGGTTGTTCTGGAGTCTTTAATTCAAATGTCTTCAAAACAGCGACTGATCTCTTTAAAACAGCGTTTTGGTCAAGGGTGGACTGGAACCTAAATCCTGTGAAAGATCTAGCTGGTCTGATGGCGAGTCTAACTGCTTGTCTGAACATCCTTGCGTCTGGTTATTCTGGTGTGGTCTGGTACTGTCCTGATAGCACCTTCTGTGTCCACGCCTTAGAGGCAAACGGAATGAGTTTGTGTGCATTCGCTCAGCGAAATAACGAGAAACAGCGTCAGAGCCCTTCCCCGCTTTCGCGGCACGCGTATATTTCTGGCAGCGTCGGTCGGCGCCATCTTAGTTTTTTTTAGTTTTTTTTTTTTTTTTTTGTTCTCCATGCTACATACATGCTGAAAAACAGGCCCGCATCTGGGATGCCTTCGATCAACACAGAGGAATACATTCCTTTTATTTACGTTTGCAGGCTTGCGTTCATCTCTGCAGTGCAGACTATAGGCTATGTCTGACAGGGATACCCTCAAGAGAAAGAGAACAGACAGCACCAGTGGTTCCACTACCGACATCGGTATCGCTGGTATTCACGGTACCAAAGTCAGCTCGTACAGCATCTTAGACAGGAAATTGCGCAAGATTCTCCTGAACGAGAGGTCTGCTACTCCACTCGACACAGAACTTACCGCTAAAGGATGTCCGTTGACACAAGACGATGTCATATTTTTTCAGAAACAGGCTCTTTATAGACTTTTCCATTTACAATATCAGAAAAGTCTCTCTCTCATAGACACTTTGTCGTGTGTTAATGTCAGATATTCGAAACTTTTGCTCTATAATTCTATACTTGTACAGTGGTGGTTTCAAATATTGAATACGTTAAAAAACGTTTTTAATATTGAGTTAAACGACTCTGATGTGTTAAATACGCATTTGCTTGTCTCTCTTAATTCCTTTGATGATATGCACAACTTGACGAAAGATGAACTGGCGGTGACTTTAAACATTTTGCATGATAAGCTGGTCAACTTACTTGAAAGTATCTTTAAATCATCATCATCTATCACGGAAACATCCTCAAAGTTAGACAAAAAAATCCTTGATTTGGAAAACACCGTCTCAAAATTGATTATTGTCAAAAAGACCCTGAAGAATGAAAATTCATCTTTGAAAGCTGCACTTTCAAAATTAAACAAACGGTTAGAATTGCTTGTTAAAGAGAATGATAGATTTGCATCCAAATCGTTAGATCGTGTTAGCGATGAGAAAACAGAACTCAAAAAAGAGTCACCCCTAGGGTCTCCAACTAAAGAAGAAGATCCTACAAATGGAAAAACATCTCCCATTAGCACAAATAGCGAAAATTTATCACTCACTACAATACCTCAAATAGTAGATGATAACAAAATGAAAACTGAATTAGAAGATCTGAACCTAAAACTCGCATCAATGCAAGGTAATCAGGAGTCTTTGCAAAAACAGTTGAATGATAAAATAAACACTATTAGAACATTAGAAAAATCTGTATCCGAATTGAATGTCAAGTTGGAAAACCTTTCAGATGAGGAATTACGTAAGGTTTCACCTAACTATAGAAAGACAACTGATGATAATTTGAAGTTGAGAAATGAACTTGAAGAAATTAACTTGTCAAAGAAAAAAATAGAAAATCAAATGTTTGAATTAGAATCAAAATTTTCCATAAACAAATCCAAATTAGAATCCAAATTAAAATCAGAATTAGAGAATAATAATAACTATATTTCAAAACTTGAAAGTGACATTAATCGAATTAGATCTGATAGGGATGCACTTAATGCTAAAATCTCTATTTTGAAAAATGAAAAGGGCAAAAATGAACTAATTGAAAATTTCATGAAATTGATTGAAACTTTACAAAACCGTGTCTGCGAACTCGAGAAAATTCAAAATGATAATCTGGCATCTTTATCAACAACTGACCAGAACAAAATCCTTATTAATGAATTAAAACAAATTGAAGAAGCATTTAAATCAACTAGAGAAATATCCATATCTAAGTTACTGAAATCTTCAGAATCCGATATTATAATCAATAAATTATCAGTAGAAAAGGCAAAGGCAGATGAAAAATATTTTCAAGCAATGAGAGCAAAAGATTCGCTATCTTCACAGAATAAAGTCTTATCTTCCAATTTAACAAAACAAATGGAATTGATTGAAATTTTAAAGTCCAATGAGTCGGAATTGCTGAAAAAATTATCAATTGAGGAAAAATTATACGAAAATTTATCTAAGATTGAACAACTTTATAAGAATGATATCGTTAAACTAAACCATAAAATTTTCACCCATGAAAAGGGTTTACTGGCAAAATCTGAAACTGAAAATGATTTACGTTCACAAATAAGTAAATCCCATTATGAATTTCAATCCTTGGAAAAGAAATTTCTTGCTCTTCAACAAGACCTTAATGCAGAGACGAAAAAGAACGAGACGTATGAATCGCTTTTACATTCTTACAGAGACGGCAAGACTGAACCAATTGCTACGGCCTCTTCAAATGACTCCGAAATTCAGGAAGCATTACTTAGTATGACTAAATGCTCCCTATGTATGAAAAATTTCAAGAACGTAGCTCTTAAGACATGTGGCCACTGTTTCTGCAAAGACTGCGTGGATGACAGGCTTGCAGCTCGTATGCGTAAATGTCCGTCCTGCAACTCCCAATTTAGTCGTTACGACCTTCTTACTATACATCTTTAACGGAATGCTCTTTTCGATCAACATTTTTTTTATTTCACCCCTATGTATTATTATTACTTTCCACATTCAGATATTGTATATTCTTGTATATTCAAAAAAAAAAGCTATTTAACTGCAAATATAGATAAATACATCGCCGTTTCGCTTAATGAGGAAATATTATTTTTTCAGCATGAATATGTTTTTTCTTTTTTTTTCCAAAGTAATCAAGCACCAAAAAATGTCGAATAAGCGTCACAAAGCAAACTCAAAATTGACCCACATAGTCATACCTGATGGAGACTTTACTTTGGAGACCGCAATGTCCATTGCTCTCCTTAAGTTTGTTACCAAAGAACACAAGGTTCTTTTTTTGGATACAATCTCGGCTGAGTTTAATTCCCAATTTAATGCGTATATGCACGATATATCCACGATTGTCATTGGAGTTGGTACAAAATACTATCCACAACACCAGCTTTTTCATTGGTCTCCTGAGAGGAGGGAAAATTGGACCAAGGGCAAAAAGAACAAAACTACGGTGAAACAATATTATTTCAACGATTCACGCCGATGTAAGATTGTTCCGCTTGCAACTGTTGGTCTTGTGTACAAGTATTACGGGAAAGAAATTCTCAAATGTATCACTTCTATCACGGACGCTTCGCAAATTGAATGGTTGTACGAAAGAGCGTATTTCGACTACATTGAAATAATAGATGCCCATACACGAAAGATGAGACTCTACAACACCAATACCAAAACCAGTGGTAAATCGGCTTTAATACCTAGGTACAATGCTGACCAACATACCGTAGCTAACTTTGTGAAGTATTACAATCTACCATTTCACGAGTTCGAAACGCTAGATGACGAAGTCATTAAAGCGCATAGGAGTGAAAGACTTGATACACTTACCGACATTTTGAAAAATTCGTTTGCCAATTTTGTGAGATACTTTGCATTCGCATTTATGCATGGTAAATCAGTACTTAATAATGCATACAATGCGGCTATTAACGGAGACACATACCGGGCGTATAAAAAAGAGCTTGACTTTCTAGAGATCGATTCCCAGTCGTTGGCGGAAATAATGAAAAGATTAGTAGTTATTCCCGAATTTATTCCCTGGAAAGAACATTTGAATAATTATGAACACGACTTGCAAATGCACGGGAACTGTCTATATGTAGTATATCAAGATTCAAGCCGTGATTGGCGATTAGCGGCGGTACCCGTAACACCATCAAGCTTTGAATCAAGAAAAAAACTTCCACAACGGTGGTGTGGATTAGAGGAAATGAATTTGAGACAAATTACTGGTGTAAAAGATGCTAAGTTTGTTCATGTTCAGGGATTTATTGCAGGCGCTGATTCTTTGATTGGTTGTTTACAGTTAGCCATCAAGGCTGTAGCTTATAAGTAACGTGTAGTTAGGTGTATAATGTATTAGAAAAAAAGAATAATCAAGTAAAGAAATAAGGAAATAACGAGCTAAACCAACGTGGAACAAGATAACAAATTTCAACAAACAAACAAAAAAAATACTGCTCAGGATATAAACATAGCTAAAACTAAAAAGTGTAAATACATGAAAAAGGTGAACAGATTAATTAGAAAGATTGAATCCATTATTATGAATATTATCAAATCCCAAATCTCCGATACCAATGAATGAATTACTTTGGGATGAATTTGAATTTAACGGCGTACAGGAATAAGCTGCCATATTATTCATAGTATTGCCAGTACGATCCATTGTACCAAGAGCAGGATCTGTTAAATGTTGATCAGATCCGAGATACTGAGATGAAGAACGTGATCCAATAAATTGTTGTTGTTGCTGCTGTTGCTGTTGCTGTTGCTGCTGTTGTTGCTGCTGTTGCTGTTGCTGTTGCTGCTGTTGTTGCTGTTGTTGTTGCTGTTGCTGTTGCTGTTGAGGATAATGATGATGATGATGATGTGATTGTTGCTGCTGCGAATTCATGGATGCGTTACTACCATTCATACTCATACTCATTCTTGATCCGTTCATATTCACTGATAGTGGATTGCTCATATCATCAGCATTTTGAATACTGGAATGACCAAAATTATGGTTTGAATGAGTGTTTCCGTTTGACAAGATTGAAAATCCAGACACGTTGTTTGCCATAGAGTCCGACCCAAAAGGTTGGTTATAATAGTTGTATTGATTGATACTTGGAGAGGAGCTCATTACATTAACATTTAATATAGGTGAAGTTTGGCCATCATAAATATTGCTAAAGTTTGACCGAGATAATTCTGCATCTAATGGGTCACAGTTATATGAGCCTAATGATGGACTTAACATTGATTTATTTAATTGATTCATAACATTTGGCAACGAATAATTTGCTTGTTGTTGTTGCTGCTGTTGTTGCATTGAATTAGATCCTGTTGGCAATAAATTATTAGTTAAATCAGCCGACTGTGATGTAATTGATGTATTTAATGGTTTTGGACTAGGTATACTATTATTAGGTGCAGCTAAAATCGGAGTATGTGAGCCATTTGAATTACCAAATCCTTGCATGTATTGTGAAGAATTTAATGATAAATTACCCAATTGAAATTCAAGATCTTTGTTGAGAAAACTTACTACATCACTTGACGATCTATTTAGTGAATTTGGACTAGAATAGCCAAATGATTGCTGCTTGTTAGTTGAAAGTGAATGCAATGTTGGAATTTGATTCAATGAACCGCCAGTAAAATTTGCCATAGAAAATTGTGGGGTACTAACGTTACTGCTGTTTGTATTCCCATTTTGATATAAACTAGTTGGATAATCATTTAAAAGACCAAATGAATTAGATGAGGTTGAATTAAACTGTAATGTTTGAGAGTTTTGTGGTAAATGCTGAGGTGACATTGAAGATTGTTGGTTGTTATGATATGAATTATCAAATGATTCAATTGTGTGTGAAACCTTTTGATCTAATTGCTGTTTACGTTGCTTTTGTTGATTCGCATTAGAATTGGAATTGTTTCTCTTGCTATTATTAATATTGCTGTTATTGTTATTATTAACATTGCCAGAGTTCCTTTGGGAATTCATTCTTAACTGTTGTTGAAATTGAAAAACATTATTTGTCGGGCGTTCCATAACTCTACAGTTGTTGATTATAATATTCGAAACGTCACCATTATAACTTGGAACTTTTCGGAATGTACACATTTTAAATTCAATTTTTTTCGAGCTTGAAGGAATATAACTTAAATCTTTGAAAGTACACTTTTCAATCAAAATTTCATCTGAAATAGGTAATTTAAAATCTGAATCAAATAATGAATGCTCAAAATATAGTTTTCTCAAGTTTGGTAAATTAATAAAATTATAGTCCAAAATAAAGTCATTTAATGAAAGCAACTTAAGAGAACTTGGGAAATTAACTGCACTAAAGATCAAAGGTTTACCTATCTTATAATTATATCTGGAAATTCCTTTTAACTTCAAATTTTCTAGATTATTTGTCAGAATTTTATTAATTAGATTTGAAATTTTCAAAATATCATCTCTTGAAATTGAATATAATTCAGGGCCCGAACCTCCAGTATCATAACTTATATCAATGCATAGGTCAACAATTGAAGGTGGTAAAGGCTTAGCAATTTTTTTCAAAATATTCAATCTTATACTAAAATTCTGAATCAAGTTTTTAATGTTATGAATTGTAATCGATAATTTTTTCAAATTACTAGGCCAATGTATATTCTTAGCATAATTCAAGTCTTCAGTATTTTCATCTGTCAAAGATGGATCCTCATAATTTTTTTGATAGGTGAAATGAATTTTCAATTCTTGCAAGTTTCTACATTCACTTAAATCAAATCCATCATTGTCTAAAATGACATATGAAATTTTTGAATGTGTCAAGTTAGGAAAATATTTCAATTTATTCAAATCTTTTGAATCAATATAAGTATGAAAAATATTTAAAGTTTTCAGATTTTCGATTCTTTGCAAAATCTCAAACTTTATAATAAAATGCTCCTGAAATTTGATATCACAATTTTTTCTCAACTCCCAATTGTCAAAGAAAACATCCAATGAAGAGCAGCCTTTCAGATCATTGATAAAATTTAAATGATCAATATTAACTAATTTCATTACATTGATATTATTTTTTGTGGGAATAACTTTAAAAGTGCCTCTATTAACACCAAATTTGAGATAGTCCAAGGCAACACCATAATTATCAATTAATTCATTAAAAGGTTTCAACTTTGATTCATTTTCTAGCGATAAATGTAACATTTTTATTTTTGGTAATAGGGGTCTAATTAATGATAAATCAATTGGTTTTTGTTCATTTTTAAATAAAATTTTAACAACAACTAAATTACCATCATTTAAGTTTAGTCTTTTGAACTCTTTATAAGGCAAGTGGAAATCATGCTCCTTCTTCATTTCTTGAATTGTGAATTCCTTAAATGATTTGACGATAAATAAATCATTTCTAATTTGTTTGACTAAAATTTCTACTGGATTCATATAATTTAAACTATAAAAACCGTATAACTTAATATTTGAGGTTATGTCAAAAATTGAAAAAAAAGTACTAAAGTTCAAAATGTTAATCAATCTAATAATGAAAGCAGTCAAGCTATTGAAGCCATATATTAATTTGATTTTTTCGCATAACAAAATTCTAGTTTGTTCATCCAAAATTGACACAAGTTTATCAAATTCTTCAGGAGACAAAGTTGAATCAACATCAAAAAGTTTTAACTGGATGTTATTATACTCAGTGAAAATAATACCTTTTTGTTCGATAATTTTGTCAATCAAAAACTGTTTAGCCTTTATATCGAGGGAAGATATGTTATTCAAAATTGAAGAATCGAATGATGAAATTGAAGAATCATCATTATTATTGTCATTGACAATGTCGTCATTGTTAACACTATTATCATTGGTAAGAGTTATATCTTGAGAGTCATTCAAGACCATTGATTTCAATTGTAAAGGTAAGGTATTTATGAAACTTCTTTTAATCATAGTAATGTTTATTAGAAAAGACGATCAGCGAAGTAAAATAATGAATAATATGATATAACGTATTAGAAAAAATGTAGAAGATATAATTCGATGGAATGTGATAGAAACTGAAATAATAAGAAAAGAAGAATTAAATAAATAAAAGTAAATATACTAGTCAATTTTTAGAAAAGAAATTTTGATTTGAGCCTAGTGTAATTGGCAATGGAAATGATGTCAAATAATGATTAGAAAAGATTGGTTGACGTAAATAATATGATGACGAGAATAGGATAGAAAAAGAACAAGACAGAAAAAAAAGTGTGGTATGATGTTCCGTGAATGCTATTTTAAGGTGATACAAGTGCTATGAGAGGTGAGAAATGAGGTGATGAGGTGAAGCGTACTTATACTGTAGTGTCTGAATAAGGTGAAGTAATGTGTACAGTTTAATTTAGTGCCCAAGAAAGAAGGAAACAAAAGACGAAGGTATCAACACGGTTCGCCTTTGTCCAAACATGAATAAAGGAAAATCAATCTTCTTTCCGGCAACTTCGCTTCTTCTGGGTTTCCTGCAATAATTCGGGCAACTTCTTTTCCATCATTTTTTTTTCTTTTTTTTCTTTTTTCTATCCGAAAAAATAAAAAATAAAAAAATAGCTCAAACTATTACATAATCAGGAAAAACCTACACCGCTTACGTAACCAGAGCCAGAACAAACAATTGTTTTTTTCCATTTTCTGTTTTTTAACGGTATTTTTTACTTTTCTATCAGCGCACCGGCGGGCCGAAGCGCTGGCGGTTGACGGCGAACTCCAATAAGGCATCTTATCAGCCGTAATCAATGTCTTCAAGAAATGGCCTTCGCCGAACATCGTTTTCGTCATAATCTTGCATATATTTTGTTTGACACAAACATTTTATAAATAAACCCCGCTTCCCTCCATTTTCACTCTTTTTGTACTTCATTGATTTTTCTAAACTTGGTTCCTTCTTCATCCATCTTCATTGACATCCTTTTCTCAATCATTTAAACAGTGGTTAAATATTTCTCTCTCTCACATTTTTTATTACTGTTTTCTTTGGTTTCCATCTGCTACACACTCTAAGGCATATTATCTAGCTTATATTATACTATACTATTCATCCCCTTAAATTCTTCTAATATTTTAGTATTACTCTAATTACATTTATCCTAATTTAAATATTTGTAAGTACCTTTTTGCTAATTTGTTTTTTTTGCATGATACTAACACCTTTTTAGCCAGAAAATGAACACAATTGGATGGTCCGTCTCAGATTGGATTTCTTTCCACAAGGAAACTTCTCCTGTGGAATCTTTTGCCACCTTAAAGGCGTTATTAGAACATTTACAATCCACCGAATCAAATGATCCTGCTTGGATCTCAGTGGCAACAATCGAAAACTTAACTCATCAATGGAAAATTTTACAATCAAAATCAAATAAAAAGAATCTAAAGTTATACGGTGTGCCAATTGCCGTTAAGGATAATATTGATGCCTTTGGTTTCCAAACTACAGCTGCTTGTCCTTCCTTTGCTTATTCTCCTTCCTCCGATTCCACGGTTGTCTCTCTTTTAAAAGATGAAGGTGCGATTGTTATCGGCAAAACTAATTTGGATCAATTTGCAACCGGTTTAGTTGGTTCAAGGTCTCCATATGGTGTTACTCCTTGTGTTTTTAGTGATAAACACGTCTCTGGTGGTTCCTCTGCAGGTTCTGCTTCTGTTGTTGGTAGAGGGTTGGTACCTTTGGCCCTAGGTACCGATACTGCTGGTTCCGGTAGAGTTCCTGCTGCTTTAAACAACTTAGTTGGTTTGAAACCGACTGTTGGTGCTTTCTCAACTTATGGTGTCGTGCCAGCTTGTAAATCCTTGGATTGCCCCTCGATTTTTACATTAAATCTAGATGATGCGCAATTAGCCTTTAATGTTTGTGCAAAGGAAGACCTTGATAACTGTGAATATTCAAGAGAATTACCAAACAATCCACTCAAATCATATCCGTCCAACTTGAAAATTGCCGTCCCAATTGATTTTATTGGTTTATGGTATGGTGATTCTGAAAATCCCAAAATATATCAAACTGCAATTGAAAATTTCACTAAATTAGGAGCTGAAATTGTCCCTTGTGATTTTTCTCCATTACTGGATTTGGCAAAATGCTTATATGAAGGTGCTTGGGTTGCAGAAAGATACTTAGCTGTTAAAGATTTTTATGCAACTAATCCACCCGAAAAGGATTTAGATCCAACTGTTACTTCAATCATCAAAGGCGGTGCTAAATATGATGCTGCAACTGCCTATGAGTATGAATATAAAAGACAAGGTATTCTCAACAAAGTTCAAAAAGCTTTTGCTGATGTTGACGTTTTACTAGTTCCAACATGTCCACTAAACCCAACAATCGAACAAGTTCAAAATGAACCAGTCAAAATTAACTCAATTCAAGGTACTTGGACCAACTTCTGTAATTTGGCAGATTTTTCAGCTTTGGCAATTCCTGTTGGTTTCAGATCAGATGGTTTACCTAATGGTGTTACAATTTTAGGTAAAGCTTTTGAAGATTATGCTTTGTTGGATTTAGCAAAAAGGTTTTTCAAAACTTTGTATCCTTCAAACAATAGATTGATTGGTAATATTGAAGGTAAAGTTGCAGGTATTAAGGATAACCTAGATGACTCAATTCCTCAACCAAATTTGTTGAAATCAATTAAACTGGCGGTTGTTGGTGCCCATCTGGAAGGCTTACCGTTACATTGGCAACTGGAAAAAGTTCAGGCAACAAAATTATCCAAAACTCACACATCTGTTGACTATAAACTTTATGCATTACCTAAAACTGGTCCTGTTCAAAAACCAGGTTTAAGAAGAGTTACGCAAAACGGAGCTAAAATTGAAATTGAAATTTATGCTGTTCCAATTGAAAGATTTGGTGACTTTATTGCAATGGTTCCTGAACCTTTGGGAATTGGATCTGTTGAAACCGAGGATGGTGAGTGGGTTAAATCTTTCATCTGTGAAGAAGTGGGCTACGCTCAAAAAGGTACTGTTGATATCACTGAGTTCGGTGGTTGGAGAAACTATATGACTACTAAACAATCAGAAAACATTGTAAAAGGCAAACCTTTCAATAAAGTTTTAGTTGCAAATAGAGGTGAAATTGCTGTTAGAATTATTAGGACTTTGAAAAAATTAAAGATTAAGTCAGTCGCAGTTTATTCTGACCCGGATAAGTATTCTGAACATGTTTTGATTGCTGATGAAACAATCCCATTACACGGTACTTCCGCTGCTGAAACTTATATCAATATTGATAAAATGCTCAAAGCAGTCAAAGATTCTGGTGCTGAAGCTGTGATACCAGGTTATGGTTTCTTATCTGAAAATGCTGATTTTGCCGATAGGTTAACCGCTGCTGGTGTGAATTGGGTTGGTCCATCTGGTGATGCTATTAGAAAACTAGGATTGAAGCATTCAGCTAGAGAAATTGCTGAGAATGCAGGTGTTCCTCTAGTCCCTGGTTCTGGGCTAGTTTCCTCTGCCAAAGAAGCTAAGGAAATTGCAGCAAAATTAGAATATCCAATTATGGTCAAATCCACTGCAGGTGGTGGTGGTATTGGTTTACAGAAAGTTGATTCTGAAAACGATATTGAAAGAGTGTTTGAAACTGTTCAACATCAAGGTAAATCATATTTTGGTGACTCGGGTGTTTTCTTAGAAAGATTTGTCGAGAATTCAAGACATGTTGAAATTCAAATGTTTGGTGATGGTTACGGTAAGGCAATTGCAATTGGTGAAAGAGACTGTTCCTTACAAAGAAGAAACCAAAAGATCATTGAAGAAACACCAGCTCCAAACTTACCTGAAGCAACTAGAGTTAAAATGAGAAAGGCTGCTGAACAACTAGCTTCATCAATGAACTATAAATGTGCTGGTACTGTTGAATTCATCTATGATGAAAAGAGGGATGAATTTTATTTTCTAGAGGTTAATACTAGATTGCAAGTTGAACACCCAATTACTGAAATGGTCACAGGTTTG
This sequence comes from Pichia nanzhaoensis, assembly GCA_030573035.1. NCBI lineage: Eukaryota > Fungi > Ascomycota > Pichiomycetes > Pichiales > Pichiaceae > Pichia > Pichia nanzhaoensis. The sequence continues at coordinate 114,450 of JAJMCN010000010.1, forward strand.
GATTTAGTCGAGTGGATGCTTTATATTGCTGCTGACATGGCGCCTGACTTTGATCAAGATATTAAGGTTGAAGGTGCCTCTATGGAAGCTAGGTTATACGCTGAAAACCCTGTAAAAGATTTCAAACCATCCCCGGGTCAACTAGCTGAAGTGAAATTTCCAGATTTTGCCAGAATTGATACTTGGGTCAAAACTGGTACTGTTGTTTCATCTGAGTATGATCCAACTTTAGCAAAAATTATTGTTCATGGTAAAAATAGAGCTGATGCATTATCTAAGTTGAGAAAAGCATTGAATGAAACTGTTGTTTATGGTTGTATTACCAATGTTGATTATCTAAGAAGCGTTGCTAACTCATCAATGTTTGAAGACGCTAAAATGCATACCAAGATTTTAGATTCTTATGATTATAAACCAAATGCTTTTGAAATTACATCACCTGGTGCTTACACAACTGTTCAAGATTATCCAGGGAGAGTTGGTTATTGGAGAATTGGTGTTCCACCATCAGGCCCAATGGATGCATATTCGTTTAGATTAGCAAATAGAATTGTCGGTAATCATTACAAAGCTCCAGCAATTGAAATTACCTTGAACGGTCCTTCTATTTTATTTCATCATGAAACTATTATTGGAGTCACTGGTGGTGAAGTTCCATTAAAATTAAATGGCGAAGATATAAATACCTATGAACCAATTTCAATTAAGCGTGGTGATAAATTACAAATCGGTAAGTTAACAACCGGTTGTAGATCATATTTAGCAATCAGAGGCGGTATTGATGTTACCGAATACTTAGGCTCAAGATCTACTTTTGCTTTAGGTAATTTAGGAGGTTATAATGGTAGAGTTCTGAAAATGGGTGATGTTTTATTTTTAGGTCAACCTGGTTTAAGTGCAAATAGTTTGCCAGCACCGGTGGATGAACCAAAGGCAGCACCAAAATCATTGATTCCTGCAATTTCGACCAATAAAGAATGGACTGTGGGGGTTACTTGTGGTCCCCACGGTTCACCAGATTTCTTCAAAGCTGAATCAATCAAAGATTTCTTTTCTGAGCAATGGAAGGTTCACTATAATTCAAACAGATTTGGTGTTAGATTAATTGGTCCAAAGCCGAAATGGGCAAGATCAGATGGTGGTGAGGGTGGTTTGCATCCTTCAAATGCTCATGATTATGTCTATTCTCTAGGTGCCATTAACTTTACTGGTGATGAACCAGTTATTTTGACCTGTGACGGACCTTCATTAGGTGGTTTTGTTTGTCAAGCTGTTGTTGCTGATGCTGAAATGTGGAAAATCGGCCAAGTTAAGCCAGGTGATATGATTACCTTTGTTCCAATTACCTTTGATCATGCTCTTTCATTAACGCAACAGCAAAATGTTGGCCTAGCAGAATTAGAAGGTACTTCGACTTCAGTTGTTAAAGGTTTGAGTCAACCTGAAAACCCAGTTTTAGCTGTTTTCCAAGCAAATGAACGCTCCCCAATTGTTACTTACAGACAAGCCGGTGATAGATACATCTTGGTTGAGTACGGTGAAAATATTATGGATTTAAATTACTCTTATCGTGTCCATAAATTAATTGAAATTGTTGATACTCATAAAACTGTTGGTATTATTGAAATGTCACAAGGTGTCAGATCTGTTCTTATTGAATATGATGGATTTGCAATTCATCAAAAGACACTAGTGGAAACACTAATTGCCTATGAATCAGAAGTCGCCTTCACTAATAAATGGGCTGTTACATCACGTGTTATTAGATTACCAATGGCTTTTGAGGACAAGCAAACCTTAGATGCAGTTAAAAGATATCAAGAAACGATTAGAGCTGACGCACCATGGTTACCAAATAACGTTGACTTTATTGCAAATATCAATGGCATTGAAAGGTCAAACGTTAAAGATATGTTATATTCTGCAAGATTTTTAGTTTTAGGTTTAGGTGATGTTTTCCTTGGTGCACCATGCGCAGTCCCATTAGATCCAAGACAAAGATTTTTAGGTTCCAAATATAATCCATCCAGAACTTTTACACCAAATGGTACTGTTGGTATTGGGGGTATGTACATGTGTATATACACGATGGAATCACCAGGTGGTTACCAATTGGTTGGTAGAACCATTCCAATTTGGGATAAATTATCATTAGGTGAGTATACAAAGAAGTTTAATAATGGCAACCCATGGCTTTTGACTCCATTTGATCAAGTGTCTTTTTACCCAGTTAGCGAAGAAGAATTGGAACAAATGGTTGAAGATTCCAAACACGGTAGATTTGAAGTTGATATTGTTGAATCTGTTTTTGATCATACTAAATACCTTTCGTGGATTCAAGAAAACTCTGAATCCATTCAGGCGTTCCAAAAAACTCAAGGTGGTGAAAAACTTGAAGAATTCAAACGTTTAATCCAAGTTTCCAACGAAGAACTGAAAAAATCTGGTACAAAGCTCCAAGAAACTGTTGAAGAGTATCCGGAGGATGCAGAAATGATTTATTCTGAATACTCCGGTCGTTTCTGGAAATCATTAATTACAGTTGGCGATGAAGTCAAAGAGGGTCAAGGCTTAGTGGTTATTGAGGCAATGAAGACTGAAATGGTTGTCAATGCTACAAAGAGTGGTAAAGTTTTGAAAGTGTTCCATACCAATGGTGATATGGTTGACGCTGGTGACCTGGTAGCTGTTGTTTTATAAATGGGATGTTGAAACATAGACTAGAGGGTGAGAGCTTTAGCATGTTTTTTTAGGTCCATGATGTCCTTCTTGTAATTTTTATTTTATACTTTGTTTATGCTTTATATCTGATTAACTTCTAATCGATTTTTCAATATCTTTATTGCAGCATCTTTGAGCTTTGGCTACATCATATCAACTAAGCCTTCAGGAGGACACGGGAGCACAGTCAAAAAAAGTTATTGTTTGTTTGCTGCAAAACAACGAAGTCCATGTACATTCCTAGTTTGGTCCCAATTACAACAAATACTATTACAGACTGCATGGGAACTCAAATATGGATATTCAACTCGTTCGAGCTCTGAAGGATTCAAATATCGAGTATATCCCTATTGAAGAAAATGACAAACTGAAGTGGACCTCTTTACCAGAAAAAATTTCATTCATTCTGATTGAACAGTAACCAATGGCTGAAACGCATTTTTGTTAAGTATCCTATTGCATTTCCAACAAATGTAATAATCTATTCGATTGATTGAATACGCAAATATTAAATAGGCGTAATCATGAAAAACTAGATAGAAACTTATGATTTTAACCCTCATGATGATTTTCATCAGCAAAATGTCAAGTATTTTTTGCTATGCACAGCTAGTGTACATAAAAAACATTTTAGGGGTGTTTTTGACTATTCACTACAATAATAGATGTCGCCTTCATTTTCTGCTGTCTAAGTAATCCAACTTTTGGTTTGGTAAATGTGTTTTTCAAAGTTCTAGTTGCATGTTATATTTTTTGATTAAGAGGTGGTGTATACTACGTGACTGTTTCTGAAAACGTCATTATTGATATTTAATCTAACATGCTAAGTATTTATGTACTACTCACACTGGCACTAGGAGAAAAATAAAAATAGATACATTCGGAGTTTTCAACTTTGGGACCTTTGGAGTTGAATTGTTAGCCTCAAAAGTTTACTGTTCCAAAGATTAATGCACTTACTGCTTATAAAACCAACAGTCTTGCACAAACTTTGCATGTTATTTTACCATTTTGGCTAAACAAATCGGACACATTCCGACAGTTCCACACAATCCGCTGTCATCACAAAATTTTAGCCAGTCTGTAGCTCACCAAACTGAAATTTCAAACATTGCGACCTGAACCTTTTTTGCTGTGATCTTCACAAGGATGTCTTAGAGCTTCCTGTTGGCATATTACCTATAAAATGGCTTAGGATTTATCACCAAATTTATATTACAGCTAACCATTGTGTGCTGAAACTTTTGATTACTTGCAAATATTGTTCAGTTAATTCAAAAACAAAACAAAAAAATGATACTGTACGGTTTGATGCAACAATTAAGAAAGTTAGGATTCTCAGTAAGCGGTGCTGTAATACTGACAATTAGTTGTGATGTTCGTTGCGTAATAATGAATGAACATTAAATATTTGTGTCCCAAAAGAAAGACAAAAACCGAACTTCATAATTGTTATTGACGGTTGATCCATTAAACATAGAATTTCATGACATATATAGTATGGCATTGAAATACAATGTTTTATTGTAATAACTCCACACGATAGAGATTGTTTAAATTTTTATGTGAGGCGAATGTCGCATCTTAATTCATCACAGCTTCTTCCCCCTGATCACCAACCGAGTTTTGGAGTAGAAACTCCGTAATGCCTGAAAGCACTATTGAGACCATTGTTGGAATATTTGACAGTGGGCAAACCAGGAGTCGTTTTGAACCACAATCTGCTTCTGGGTGGGTACATTTTTTGGTTCGATTCCCATATAAACTGTACAGGAGCTTGAGATTCTATACATTGAAAAACTATACAAAACCTAGTTTCATTCTACCATTTATCGGAATAGGCATAGCGATATACATAATCACTCCGACAATACCGTTTTTTGGACAACCCAATAAGACTCTCACCAAAAGGCCGGATAAGTTCACGACTGGGTTTTCCAATACCGGCAACGATTGTTTTGCCAACGCTACAGTGCAATCACTCGTACCCCTATGGCGAATAAACCAATATTTCAGGGATGTGTTATTTTATCCGTTACCAGAAGATTGTATTAAATATCCAATGCCTCTTCACATAGCTTTATCAACTTTATTGCAAAAATTACAGAAACCAGTGTATTCAAACTTTCAACTTCGTGTGTGGGACTTGCTGCACTTGCTTGAAGATATACATCAAGGAAAAATATCTCGATCTCAACATGATGCACATGAACTGTTTCAAATGTTACTTGAAACTTTGACGGAAGAATACAATAGGTTCTTCTCATTCATGTCTAATTTGGATGAGAAGAAAAAACTTGAAATTTCCAAACCACCAGTTTTTCCATTCAGTTCTGTTGTGGAGTCAAAATTGGTATGTATGAAATGCAGTCAGACTTCATATCCAGCGAGGACTCCTATGATGATTTTGGAGCTAACTGTGCCACAAAATGAATCAAGTATTTCATTAGAGACAATGATATATAGGAATCAAAATGAAATTATTGAAGGCTACTCGTGTATTATATGTATTTTGAAACGAATACGTTTTTTACCTCAGAATAATTTGAGACTTACCGAAGAACAGCATGATTTAATTGACGAGTTGAATAGTAGGCTGGTTAAGGGAGAGCTTCGAATTAACGATCATGTGCGTGAAGATCCATTATTTCAGGCTATAATTTCCAGTAATCCAGAGTTACAGAAGGATAGCTTGAAAACGTCTGTATATAGAAAATTAACGTTTGCCGAAGCACCAGCAATTCTACCCATTCATTTGTCGAGATCAATATATGCGGGAATGGAAACATGGAGGAACTCGTGCAATGTCGAGTTTCCTACAGCCATTGAAATTAAAAGTATTGGATCACCATCTCCTATAGCATATACTCTTAGAAGTGTGATACGACACCAGGGAACGCACTCCATGGGTCATTATGAATGTTATAGACATAAACCAAACTTTTTCAAAAGATCCTCAGGAGAATATTATAACAATGTGCCTGTTATTATGGAAAGACCAGAATCTATGAAAAGTTTTAATGTCGGAATAAAAAACAAGGATAAGAAATTGGCTAGTGTTTTGAACAAACCATTTTGGAGAATAAGTGATGCTAAAGTTACTGAAGTGCACGAAAATTCTGTTTTGAATGATGGTAAGGCTGCTTATATGCTAGTTTATGAACGGAAGTTTTTGACAAAAATGTACTTTATTGATTGAAGAAAATACATTGAAAATGTAGCTACGAAATAGATGTTACGAGTGTACATTTCTGATTGCGCAATATACAGAACACTAATACGCACCATTATGAAACTCTAACATATGACAGCCTTCATATAGGTGGATAGACATGAACGGAATAAACTATGTATTCACAAACTCAAAACTTGATTCCACCGTTCCTATTTTTGAATTAAATATTTTCTCAATAGCTAAGAATCTGAGGTGAAAAATGGTTTCCGATCTCGTCCTCCAATGAAGGTATTTATACAGCTACATCCATTTTTGGAAAGCATGAAATTTTTTTGGTTTCAATTTTGATCCAACTGACGCTTTCTTTTATTCAATTGCCGCTGCCTGTTAAATTTTGCATAGGCGACATTCTGCTCATACCTAAAGAGACATAGTGCTCTATTTTTAAGGTATTGGAACATCAAACTTGTTTAGTGGAATCTCAATATTATTTGACATATACACGGAAACAATGTTAAGAATGCAGGAAAGTGGGAAGATGAACAAAAAGGGCAGAAAGTGTAAAGAGAAAAACCGCAAAAGAATGCGGAGACAAAAAAGAGAAAACAGGACTCGTTTACATAGAGATTGCGAAACGAAGCTCGTTCCACATTATGCACATCCGAAACATGGACTTGGGCTTGGACGTTCACAGATGATCTGTATAATTGCAAGTATTTGGGAAAAAGGAACTGTACTCATTGAATCAAAATCTTTTTAGAAGCTTTAAGATATAATGAACCCCATTAGTTTAGATTACTAGATAATGAATAGTAGTAAATTAAATGGTCAAAATCAACGGCTTGTTCAATTTTCGATGGACAACCCCTACAAATTGAATTGAGTGTTTGTAAAAATGGTTAATACAGGTTTCGACTTAAATATTGCAAAGTAGTTTGAACTGACTATAACTGAGACAAATGTTTTGAGATAATGTATTTTTGAAAAACAATTATTAATGAAGAACTGTGCATAATCCATTGCGTTACCTAATGTGAGCATCAAGAATACTATCACTCAACACAAGTCAGTTGATATGTTATTGTAATAAATGTCAGTTATCCATACAGCTTGTAAAACTACCATTTGGATGGACAAAACTTGATACACTATATATGATAATCTGGAAAACGTGCGTTCACATTAACTCACATCTCCTGTGGCACAATCAATACTAAATTGCTGCTTAACATAGACATATCGGGATGAACGTTTTAAAAAGTTCGTAAATGTTTGGGTTCACATTAAATATATCAATTCATGTGACTTTGACGCTAGGAACACGCTTGACTTGTTGGAGATTTACACTAACTTGTTTTTTTCGCAAAACACAGAATAAACGTTGGCAACCTAACATTTATAAATAGGCAAACAAAATGGTCATAAGGTACGGGAGCTTATATAGACTGACCATGGTATCGGTGGGAGACATTTGTTTTAGCAAATGACATAGTTTCATAGGAATGTCTGCCCCCCGATTGTGACTAAGTCCGTTGAAAAATATTATCTTCTTTTGAAAGCTAAGCAAGTTTCACTCTGATTCAAAACTGGCGTAGAAGGCAAAATTTCCCTAGAAACCTGCAATCTGAGAATATCAGTTGCAGTCAACAAGAAAAGTATAGTAATCAAAAATCTTACTTAAAATTAAAACTTATAAACTAAGTCGGTCATTATTAAAAAAAAGACTTATAAAAACAAATTAAAACAAAATTAAAGTAACGACTAAACTATATATCAAATATTATCCGAGTTTACCTTAATCAACTTCTTCCATTGCAGATTCAGCTTGTTCTTCAGCAGCTGGCTTTGCAGCTTCTTCACCTTCAACAGTTTCTTCATCATTGTCTTCAATGTTTAATCCTAATGCAATTAAAGAATTAACTCTCTTTGAAAATGAAGTTGGTTCTTCAAGGGAGAAACCAGAGGTTAATAACGCGGTATCATATAATAAAGTGGTTAGGTTCTTAACGACTCTGTCATCTGGGCCATTTTCTTCAACCTTAGTCTTCAATGCTTTGATGATTGTAGAAGATGGAGAAATTTCAAAAATCTTTTTAGATGACATGTATGATGACATGGAAGTATCTCTTAAAGCTTGAGCTTTCATGATTCTTTCCATGTTAGCAGACCAACCAAATTGAGCAGTACGAATAGCAGCAGGGGAGTCAACTAATTTATGTGAAACAACAACCTTTTCAACTTGATCACCGAGAATATCCTTTAACGCTTTGGTTAATGGTTCAAATTCCTTGATTTCTTCCTCACGCTTTTTCTTTTCATCTTCAGTTTCTTCTAATTCAAAATCTTTAGTGATATCAACAAGTTTCTTATCTTCGAATTCCTTTAATTGGTTCATAGCGTATTCATCGATTGGATCAACCAAGAATAAAACTTCAAAACCTTTATGTTTTAATGCATCTAAGAATGGTGATTTTTCAACAGCCTTTAATGATTCACCTGTGATGAAGTAAATATTTTTTTGTTGTTCAGGCATTCTAGTGACATAATCAGATAATGAGGTCATTTCTTCAGTAGAGTTAGTTGAGTTGAATCTTAATAATTTAGCTAAAGCAGGTCTGTTTTGAGCATCTTCATGAATACCCAATTTAAGATTCTTTGAGAATGCTGAATAGAACTTATCAAATTGCTCCTTATCTTCAGCAATTTCATTGAAAGTTTCAATACATTTCTTAACGACATTTTTTCTGATGACCTTTAAGATTTTGTTTTGTTGTAACATTTCACGGGATAAGTTTAATGGTAAATCTTCAGAATCCACAACACCTCTGATAAATGATAACCATTCTGGAATTAATTCATCAGCATCATCAGTGATGAAAACTCTTCTAACATATAATTTAATGTTACTCTTCTTCTTCTTTGATTCAAACAAATCAAACGGAGCACGCTTTGGAACAAATAAAATAGCTTTGAATTCTAATTGACCTTCAACTGAAAAATGCTTGACAGCCAATGGATCTTCCCAATCATTTGAAATTGATTTATAGAAAGCATTATATTCATCTTGGGTAATTTCAGAAGGATTTCTTGTCCAAAGTGGTTTAGTCTTGTTTAACTCTTCAGTTTCTGTGACCAATTCTTTGACGGTTTTTTCTTCCTTCTTGTCATCATTTTCGTCTTTGATTTCTTCAAGCTTTGGTTCTTTATCATCAGTTTCATCTTTCTTTTCTTCTTCTTCGGTTTCAACCTTCTTTTCAACTTCCTTGGTAACAACTAATTGAATTGGGTACGCAACGAATTCAGAATGTCTCTTGACAACTTCTTTAATTCTCTTTTCTTCCAAGTATTCCAATTGGTCTTCTTTTAAAAAGATTCTAATGATTGAACCTCTACCAATTCTTTCATTGGTTTCGTCTAAAGTGACAGTAAACTTACCACCAGCATTAGATTCCCAAACATATTGTTCATCATCATTTGATTTAGAAATAACTTGAACTTTATCAGCAACTAAGAAAACTGAGTAGAAACCGACACCAAATTGACCAATCATGGAAACATCGGCACCTGCGGTTAAAGCTTCCATGAAAGCTTTGGTACCAGATTTAGCAATAGTACCCAAATTCTTGACTAATTCAGCCTTGGTCATACCAATACCGGAATCTCTGATTTCTAAAACCTTTTCTTCTGGTTTTGGAGTGATTCTAATGAAAAGTTCAGGGTCAGATTCTAAAACTTTAGGATCAGATAAAGATTGGTATCTAATCTTATCAAGGGAATCAGAAGCATTTGAAATTAGTTCTCTTAAAAAGATTTCCTTGTTCGAATAAACAGTGTTAATGAAAAGGGACATAAGCTGAGAAATTTCAGCTTGAAACTCATAGGATTCAGTTTTAGCGGACATTTTGAGTAGTTGAAATATTTAAATAAAAGCGGGACTGATAAAATAAACTTTCCTGGTTAGAGAAAAAAGCCAAAAAACCAGATCTCACTAAGGAAAAAGAGAGAGGAAAATGAGCAAACAGTCAACTTATATATTCGGGTGGCAAACTCGTGTCAAAATGGATAAAATGGAAAATTCGAGGAGCTGAGCATGTTGAGCTTTTGCTAGAACTTTCCATGGAACAGCGCGGAAAAAAAAAGGCAATTGAGACTCTAGTTACGTAATAAAACAGAAATGCATATCACGTGAAAGTTATATGAATAATTTGTTTTTTTTTTTTTTATTCAGCTTCTAGCGACAGCAACAGATACATCAGATCTTGGATTCAAGATGTAAACAAACCGATTGTGTGACAAACAAACAAATAAACAACGAGTGCCAACGCTTTTTTGAGCCTTCCAGGTAGTCGGTATCACATACAAATGTCTCAATCTCTGTTTCCAGGGAAACCCACGAAGGCTGCTGCGCTTTTGAATAGAATCTCTGTTGATAACGAGACAAACGATTTTCCCGTTCTGAGACAAAGAAACTCAAATGATTCGTCTAAAAACCAGCATAGTTCCTTAATTACACCGACAGCTTCTCCAATAAAAAAGAGTGAACGGCCACAGTCATCTGTCCAACAGATGATAAAGGCAAGAGAAGCAGAAGCTAAAAGAAACAGCACTATAAATTATGTCCCAAGGCCTGACAATAAAACAGCGAACGATAAACGGAACGTTTTTGTGGCTCAGAGGCATTCGAAGGATGAAGAAGATGATAAATTATCCAAAAGTGAAATAAATCGTATGGGAGTTATTAATAATGCCATGTCTAACTCGCCATCTTTGAAAAATTTGAAAAAACTGAAAAATATCCAATCTAGGATCGAATCTTTAGCCCCCATCAAAGATATTGCTTTATCTACACCAGCAGTTTCCAAGCAGCCAATAACTAAAACTTTCAGCACAAAGAATTTAAACAATCAATTGACCACACCTTCATCAATAGCAATTAAATCATGGCTAGACACGGATCGTGATAATATAAAATTAGCTGCATTCGTTTGTCGAATGGTTGAAATCAAACGTTGGATTGAATCACTTCTTGACATAAACATTGGACTTGATGATTCAGATATTGGTCAGTTTCCAGATTATTTAACCAATGGTATTTTGCTTTCTCAACTAGCACAATATTTTGCTCCTGAAAAAATAACAAAAATTTACACTGGGCTAAAACCATCATCCGATGCTTCAACCTCTATGAACTATAAAATGACCATCAAGCAGTTCAAATTTACTGAAAATATTGTCAAGTTTCTAGATTTTTCACGCGATGTTAAACTACCCACCTTGTTTATATTTGAAACTAACGATTTGTATGAGAAAAAGGATGTACCAAAGGTAATTGCTTGTTTACATACACTCAGTTATCTGATGTCGATGTTAGGAAACTGCTCACCGGTGCAGCCACTTTATGAAGGTGATGATGTATCTTCAGCATTAATGAATTTGAAAGTTAATGTTGATACTCTAAAACAAATAAAACATAAAGTTGGCAAATTTAATGGAAACTTAGGAAGGAAATATATTGAAGGATTTGATGAAGCTGTTCGGGTCAATTCTGGTAACGATATTAGAAAATTACAACTAGTTCAACTTGAACAGGAAACTGACAATGCTGCTTCTTCTACTCTCAAACTTGAAGAAACTATTGAGATGAAACCAATAGAAGGTGATAAGCAGTTTGAAAATGATGACCGTAATGAATCATTTAAATCCAAGAAATTTTCACTTTTAACAATCAATGAACAGGACTCTACAACTGAATCTTTTTTAAGTATTGATGTAAGTAATATTGGGTCGGATTTTGATGTTGAAATTAACGAAGCTACCACTCTCGACTTATCAGACACTAGTGAATTTCAAATATTACACACTTCTTTATCTCCCGAATCTCCAATAATAAAACCTCCATCAAATGAAGATCAGGACTATACTCGTACCGCACGGTCATTATTCAATAATGTTTCATCCCTTCCTTCTATTCCCTCAGTTCATTCAATTTCAGCAATTCATGAAAAATACAAGTTTATGATTGATGAAGATGAACGAGAAATTTTAAGTCAATCAGCGAAATCATCTAATTATTCAGAATCAAATCAACCATTATTAATCATGTATAAACCTGATCTGCCAGAACATTCATCCCCAGACGAATGCCTTATAAACTTGCAATCTCGTGCTCGTGGTTATCTCTTACGCTATGATTTATTTGTTACTAAGCTTATGCTGAAGGGAAATACTAGTGCTGTAATATTATTTCAATCCATTTGTCGTGGGGTTATTTCACGTAAAAAATTTGAGTTGAAGAAATCTATAAGCCAACCACTAGTTAAAGCGTTACCCGATTTGATACCTTTGAAACTTGAAGAGTACGGGAGTTCTGATTTGATGAAAACTATTTTGAAAAACAAAACAAAACATGCACAGCTGGTTAGTAAACTGTCTAAATTACGCCAGCAAGCATCCGATGTTATTAATTTGCAATCATCTATTAGAGGGATGCTAGTGCGTGAAATGTACTGGGATGTTCGAAAGTCTTTGCTGCATGAAATGAATTCCATTATCAAATTACAGTCATTAATTAGAGGTAATTCAGTAAGGGAAAAGATCATAAATAAAATTTATTTTAAACCTGAAAAACAAATTGCCTTGTCTCCTCATAACAGGCAATCTAAAATAGTGCCTTTGACACATTCATCTATATCATCAACATTGCCGCCAAAGAAAGCCAGGGCACAACCTCGTCGTATCTCACATGCTCTAGATGATGAAAATCCATTATTAGCACCTTATGACGAATATGAACTATTTGAAAGATTTGATATTCCAACGACATCTCCAAAGAAGAAGAATAAAGATGATGGTGAAATTCCGCAGCCAGGAAAAGTTCCAAGAAGAAGAGAGGCAAGAAAGGAAAATGCTAAATACGTTCCGAATCTACCAATTTCAGAGCCATTACAAACTACACCAAAGAACAATCGATTAGCTTCAAAATTACAGCACTCACCAACTAAAGTTAGCTTGAATGATTTTGTTATTCCAACTGATAGATTGTCATCATCTGAAACTGTTTTATTTAATGAGATTAAAGCACCTGAAAAGATTGAACATAATATCATGACTAAACGGATGAATGAGTTATTTCAATTTACTGACCATGTTACTGCACTACAATCATTTGCTCGTGGCGCTTTGGTTAGATTGAGTTTGAATAAATTTATTGACAAGATTTATGCTAATGAAAATACCTTTTCAAATTTTGTGTCTTTAACAAGAGGAAAACTAATTAGAACCAGATATAATGAAATCAGGAAACGATTATATGATGCACAAAACGAAGTAATAATGATTCAAAGTATTCTTAGAGGTATTGAAACGCGTGTCGATTTTGACTGTTTACTAGAAGATATAGATGATTGCTCTATTTTGATTATAGGTTTCCAAAGCGGAATCCGTGGGTATTTGACCAGAAAACATATTCGGGATAGAAATGAATGGTTTAAAAAACCTGAGAACTTGACTAAAATCTGTCGTTTACAAGCAATAATTCGAGGAGTTCATGGCGTTCAAGATTACCGTGCTTTAATTGAGGAAAAAAATCCACCTGTTAGAGCACTTAAAAAATTTGTTGGATTGCTTGGTGGTTTAGAGGCTGAAAAGGCAACTTTAGAAGAGTTAAATATTATGAATCTTAAAAAGGAAGTCAAATCAGAAAAAAAGAAAGTTAGATCAGAAATTGATAAATTGTCCAAATTAAGAATTAAGGTTGAAATTTTGAGGAAAAACGGTATTGATTTTCAAAATCTTGAGGGTGGGCTGAAGAGTAATGTTGATTCAGGTAATGAAGCCTTGGTTAAGTTAAATAATATCGCAGATGTTATGGGTAATAATAGAAAAGATGATGAAATCATAATTAATAGAGATTCTAATGATCTTAATGAATCTATCGGCAACTTTTTTTCAATACTCCAGTCACAGCCTGAATATTGGGCCCGTGTCTTAAATTATATTGAGATGACTGGTGATCTGGTTGATTTTTCATATGGTCATGTTGAAGATTGGATTCTTAAATGTTTTAATTATGGTGATGTTGATATCAGTACATCTTTTGAGCAAACCAAAGAAGAGTACTTGTATATGAAATTGATTTTGTCTACATTTGGCCTGTTTATTTCAAGATCATCAGATGATGAGTTTAAAGCTTTTATCAAAAATAGATGGAATTTTGGAAGTGATATTAAATACTGGGAGCTTTTAATACATGCATATTTGAATTTACCACAGCAAAGAAATTTGTCTAAAACTTTATTAGACGATCTTGTGTTTTTGATTACATCTGAAGATGAAACATCCTTTGAATGCAATCCTATTAAAATTTATGAACGTTTGTTAGAAGTTTCTGATGAGATTACTGAAACTCAACAAATCAATGTAAAAATTGGCAATATTGATCCATTGGAAATTTCAAGTGTTGAATCAAAGTATATCAAGAATATGCAAAGTTTAAGAGGCTCTACTTACTCGATTTTTCAATATATCAGGAATATTGTTCCTAAATTACCTATGTTTATTAGATGTTTGTGTCGGGAGCTTTATGAATCTATGAAAGTCAACTCACAGTTAAGTGATACTTATTATTTAGGTATGACTGGATCGGTATTTATTCAATGTTATATATTACCCATATTTCAGAATCCATCTAATTATTCAATTGATTTATTTGCAATTAGTGATGATTTAGATGTTGTTGAGGCCATTTCAAGAAATTTAGAGCTTGTTTGTGTTTTATTGAATCAGTGTATTTTTATGAAACATTTTGATTTTGAAAAACAACCATACTTGACAAGCTTAAATCCATTCATCGAAGAAATTAGCAAAACTGTTAAAGATTTTATTTCTGAATTAATTGACGTACCATTATTTGACATCAGTTATCAGAAACTGTTGTTGGAAAACGATGGAAATAGTGAATTAAAAATTCAGTATGATGATATTAGTGAGTTGATTTGTATTTGGAAAGAATTTTTGAAAGAAATTTTTGGAGAACATGGTGATTTATTGTATTATAGTATTAAAAAAATTGAAGAATTCGGTGGAGTCGAAACAAAGAAAAAAAATTACAAGCTACCAATTGATTCATATGGGTATACTACCATTCAATTAGTTGAAAGTAATAAACAAGACGAGGAAACTATAATTGGTAGTGCAATAATGTTGGAAGTTAAGAAATATTTAGTTTATATACTTCAAGTTCAAGATGGTAAAGATTTGGTTGATTTGTTAGTTAGTGAAATTGAACCTGCAGATGAACTGAAGTTTAAGGAGATAGTTAAAGAAGAGAAAAAGTTATTGAGAGAAAGCAAGGCAAAGTTGAGTATCAAGGAAACGCAATCTATCAATATAATTCATAATTACAGTTTTCCACAACTAAAGAAACATGCCTTAGAACTTATATTCGAATTAGAAAATTTAGGATTAATTACCCAGAGTGACGGATATCAAAAGCTGTTAAATGAGATTGCCCATGATATTAAGAATAAAAGACAGCAAGAGAGTGAACGTGATACTGAAAAAGTATTAATTGTGGATACGCTGACTGAATTGAAAAGACGGAGTAGGACCTACCAGAAAAAATACGAGGAATATGATGGCAACATACGAGATGTTCTAAACCAACGGTTAATGAGAAATGCCAATAAGGACACGGAGCCTGAGAACAAAGCGTTTTTTGCAAAGTTATTCAGCAGATCGGGCAGAAAAATTAAGAAACATACCCGTACATTCCAAAAGATAAAACCAGGACCTAATGCACTTTATGGAACGTACAAGTACTCACTTAAAACTTTACTTGATAAGGGAGTTATTAAGAGTGTGGCGGAAGAAGTTGATATGGGAGGTAATAGTAGTGCGTTTAATGGGTTTACATCGTCAGGTAGGCTCGATAAAGTGTTTGTTGTGTTTAACTGCGACAAACCGGGATGCTTTAGGCTTGAACTGAGTGGCGGGAGAAAGAGTGAGTTTAATGTTACTCTCGACGAGCTCTTAGCGTGGAGGTACGAAGATCGGACGGATGTTGCTGCGTTTAATAGTGTTGTATTTGTGTGCACTGGATTGTTGAAAATTATCTTGAGCAGTTTTTACAATGTTTAATTTTATACATGACGATGTTTAAAATAGATTAGCTAATCATGTTTCACGATTTGGTGAAGCAAAAAAGAGGTTTTTCCAGGTGTCCCACCTTTTTATACATCGAAGGATGTTTCTTTTCAAGAGACAGAAATTATGACGTTGTCCCAGTGTTTGAGGATAACGTCTCAGACACTACCGCGTGTTTCTGTAACTTTGTTGCTAGTATGGTCCTACTGGACAATTACATTCAGAGTGCTATTTTTTTTACCGGGATTTCCAGACGGCTGGCACCTTACTGCGATTGCCTTGACGTTTGTATGGATACTTTCTCTGACGACATACTATATGGTGTGCCGTGGGCCAGGAACTCCTGCTGATTTTCCGATGCTTCGGGTCCCCGAATACACTGAGGACGAAAATGGGGATGCAAGGATTCCTGGCGGCGGACAACTGCGTCCGCCTGAAAGGTTTGTGGCACATTCTTTGATGGTAAAGAGCAATGGTGGGTTTCGGTTTTGTTCAAAGTGCAAATGTTGGAAACCTGACAGGAGCCACCATTGCAGTTCGTGCCAGAGGTGTGTCTTGAAAATGGACCATCATTGTCCATGGTTTGGCGAGTGCATTGGGTTTAGGAACTACCGGTATTTTATGCAGTTTCTCATATATGCTGAAATATACTTGGTGATGGTAATGTGGATAAGTGGGTGGACGTTAGTACAATTTTTTCTGCATGATCGTTGGGATCTCGGATTGTTTAGCTTACACGTGCTATTTGTGTTTTGCCTCGGTGTGGTGTTCTCACTCTCTGTAGGGGTGTTTGTTGGGTTCACGACGTACCAGCTGTTAAGCAACAAAACGACGATTGAAAGTTACGAGATGCAGAGATATCGCCGGCACCGTGGCCGTGTGAATGTCTTCGACATGGGCTGGCGACAGAATGCTGCAGCAGTGATGGGAAAGCACTGGTGGCAGTGGGTCCTACCACTGGCACTGACCGGAGACTGTTGGCCTCAGGGGGAGGACAGCGATTTGTATGCCACTGGGGTGTGTTTCCCACTGGCTGCCGGAGTGCTAAGTGGACAGCGGCTATTGGAGCGTCTTAGCGGAGACTTGGAGCGCGGTGTGTAAATGAGATGTATAAAAAAGTGTTGCAGATGAAGCAGATGGCGGCGAGCTGATTCATGTTGACGCTGTTGGATATTTGTGCTGTTTCTGTTTGATCTTTTAGAAAAAGTGATAGGCCGTAGTTAGAGCATGTTGTACGAAGACAAGCCATTTGGAGAGATCAAAGTTAATCCCCAGGACAAGAAGCGTATAGCGTATTTTTACGACAGTGATGTGGGCAACTACTCGTACGGTTCAGCACACCCGATGAAGCCCCATAGGATCAGGATGGCACATTCACTTATAATGAACTACGGATTGTACAAGTCAATGGAGATTTATCGTGCAAAGCCAGCAACGAGACAGGAGATGACTCAGTTCCATACGGATGAATATGTGGATTTTCTTGCTAGGGTGACGCCGGATAATTTGGACCTGTTTAACAAAGAACAACTGAAGTTTAATGTTGGTGACGATTGTCCCGTCTTTGATGGGTTATTTGAATACTGCTCAATTTCTGGTGGTGGATCCATGGAAGGAGCTGCTAGGTTGAATCGGGGGAAATGTGATGTTGCCATCAATTATGCGGGTGGGTTACACCATGCGAAGAAGAGTGAAGCTAGTGGATTTTGTTATGTTAATGATATTGTTCTTGGTATTATTGAATTATTAAGGTATCATCCACGGGTTTTATATATTGATATTGATGTTCATCATGGTGATGGAGTAGAGGAAGCATTTTATACAACAGATCGAGTTATGTCAGTTTCATTTCATAAATATGGTGAATTTTTCCCAGGTACGGGTGAATTACGTGATATTGGTGTTGGTAAGGGTAAATATCATTCTATAAATGTTCCACTGAGGGATGGTATTGATGACCAAACTTACAAGAACTTGTTTGAACCGGTTATGAAACGTGTCATTGATTGGTATCAACCAAGTGCAATTGTATTTCAGTGCGGTGGAGATTCCCTTTCGGGTGATAGACTTGGATGTTTCAATTTAAGTATGTATGGTCATGCTAACTGTGTTAATTATATCAAATCATTTGGATTGCCACTGATGATTGTGGGTGGTGGTGGGTATACAATGCGTAATGTTGCACGTACATGGACATATGAGACGGGACTACTTAATCAAAAAATTCTTGGACCTGAATTACCCTTTAATGACTATTTTGAATATTATGGGCCAGATTATAAACTAGAGGTAAGTCCAAGTAATATGCATAATGCGAATACACCGGAATATTTGAATAGAATAATGACTCAAATATTTACCAATTTAGAGAATGCAAAACACGCACCAAGTGTGCAAATGAATGAAGTTCCTAAGGATATGATTGATTTTGAGGATGATCCAGATGAGGATATGCCTGATGCAATCGATACGAGAGGGGGATCTTTGAAGCAGAGAGATGAACATGTTGTACCAGAGAACGAATTTTTCGATCATGACGAGGATAAAGTTAAAGTAAAGGATAACGATGTAAGATTAGTTGATTGATTGATTGATTGATTGATTTATTAGTTAGTTATTTAGTTATTTAACATGTTAGTATATATACCTTTAATTGTTATTTACGTTTTTGGAGGATTTGAAACCCAAGTTAAAACCAAGCATACTGTTGATACCATTAACCCAATCACCCCTACTTTGAACAACACACCATATACCGTCTCTGGTATTATCTACATTAATATCATCCGTCGTAGAGACATCATCACCTGTATCGCTGAAAGAATCCATTCTGGAGAAAGATTCGCTTATAATGTGTATTTCATCCCCTGGTACCATTCTCAACTGCGGTATACCATCAATGCTCAATTTGGCATTGTTTTTCTCATAATCGACTTTGACGTTTTTCTTACCAATGACTTTAATCAAGATATGGGAGTTAAACGGCAATATCAAAGGTCTAAAAGAAAGACTTCTTGGACAGATTGGAGTGAGCAAGATGCATTTGACAACTGGATGAACAATAGATCCACCTGCTGATAATGAGTAAGCGGTTGAACCGGTAGGAGTAGCAAAAATTAGACCATCTGCTGTTGTCCTTGTGAGGAAGTTGCCGTTGATGTATACGTCCAAGTTTAATAAACCTGGAAGGGACCCACGATGGAGGACAATGTCATTCATTGCGTGTACTTTTACTTTTTTCAAGGATTCAAGCTCAGACGTGACAGTCAGCTTATCAAATGGAGCATTCATTGCAGCAGAAAGACGTTTGAGTCTATCCACCTCTTCCTTGGTATTGATAGAGTGGGTGTTTTGATAAACGATGGAGTTAGAGTTAGAATTAGAATTAGAACTGGCATTGACATTGTCATTGGAGTCGGATTTCGACGCAGATGATGCTTTGACAATATGGCATTCTATCCGTTCCCGCTTGAGTATACTGGAACGAGATTCAAAGACTTTTTTAAAAGCATCTGCGTGGTTGTTAAAGTCGAACGGAAGTAAGAAACCCAAAGTTCCTAAAGAGAAAGACAGGACAGGAGGGACAGTTGTATTGGAGAAGAGAGATACACCTCTGAGAATGGTTCCATCCCCTCCAAGGGATACGAGAAGATCTGTTCTGGTGATGATTTCGTTGACAGGTCCGGTGTAAATGGGTATTGTTGGTTGGGAGGATTCGCTTTTCAAGGCGTTGAGTTCTTCCGCCACTTCTGGGGTGACAATAATGTTGATGGATGGGTATTGGAAGCGAAGGTGGTTGATGAACGTGAGAGTGGCGTCTAAGACTTTGTCATGCCAAGGCTTTTTAACGATAAGGACGTTCTGTGGCGGTGAAGACCATTGCAGGGACTTGATGATGGAGTTGGGATGGCCGACATATGTGGGCAAGTTTCTTGCTCTGAGAGTTGCCACAGGGTGCAACTGAACGAGGGGGGTCCTGGTGGAATAGAACCTGAGCTGTCGCAGCAACATTGGTGAAGGAGAGGACGGCAGAGAGAGAAGACGGGGCAACTACAAAGGATAAGATTGCTTTTGTCATAAATGGACAAAGGTCTTCCACACAGCCGTTAGCATTTATCCATGGCGCTGACGATAGGAACAGCGGAGGAAAACATTGTGTGGCTACAGCCACACGACCCAGGGAAAAAGAATAACATGCGACAACAATAGTAATGATAAAAATGCGAGCAGCGGTAGTATACAGCAGATTACTGGGGGGGGGGCTAGCAGTGCAAGCGTATGTCCAATCGGTCCTTGCAGTCGGGCCAATTTGGGCGTGCGAAGACGACACCATGGGACCCCACTGCACCCAAGACCGATTTCTTGGTCTCCAGCCGCCGGCCGTCCCCGTCTCTCCAAGGAGAGCCGGAAAGCCCCCCGTGTCGTGGACTTCATGGGTCGGCCCGCCCGAGGGCAGCCATCCTCGTCCAGACGCTGTGTGGGGGGGTGCGGCGACTGTGAAAAGCGTTTGTTGGCTAACGGAGTGGATCAGTACGCTGCGCGGAAAAGCGAGCGCAGACGGACGGACGCGGCTTTTTATACGTTTCGGAGCGCGCGCTGCTCCGTGAGGGTTACGCGCGCCCTGCGCTGAGGGTTTCCGTCGCTGTTGCGAAGCGCCTGTCGGCAGAGCACCGCCGCCACTGCCTCGGGCGGGAACGCATCGCCCGGCGTGGGGACCCGCACGACGTCCACGCCCGCCGCCTGCAGCTGCGCCTGCTGCTGCGCGGACACGCCAATTTCGCCGCCCGACGCACACACCACAACGTCCACCGCATCCGCTCCGCCCACGGCGTGGACAAAGTCGGCCACCGCCATCCCATGCGTTTCGCGGTCAAACCGCCCGTTGAGCAGCAACACCCGGCGGGCACCTCGCGACGCTTTGCGCACGCCTTCAAGACCCGCCACGGGCACAATGCTCGTCCACAGCGAGCCAATGCTGTACACGAGCACGTCGCAACCGCGCACAGCACGTACAACCGCAGCACTCGCCGGCGGCGCAGGAACCAGTTCCGCCCCGCTGGGCGAAATGTAGAACACGCGGTGGATCGGACTGTCCAGCGGAGTTTGCCCCGTCTCTGCGTCTTTGCAGAACTGCAGCTGCGACACGCGTAGATCGGCATGAACATCGTCGCCCTCGACATCCTCGTGCGCCGTCGCCGGAGACGGGTGCGATATCTGGCTCTGCCCACGCACCACGCGTCCGTCTGCAAGCTCCGCCGCAATGTGCAGCGTGCGCCCATCGTCGGGGTCAACGCACGCCAGCACGCGCTGGGAGACAGGAACACGGCATACCCGACAAACGTACTCGATCCCCGGCGCAAGCCCCCCCAAATATTGGCGGGCGCCCGCCAAAAGCAGGTTCCCCACACACGCATGTTCGTGTCTGAACCGCCCGCCCAAAAGCTCAGCATCTATATGCACGAGAAACCGCCTGAGCAGGTCCACCTCAAGTTCCAGAGCAACCGCTCTCCACAAATGATGCTCCCCACTAACAATGCTGCCCCATTCTCTCCTCGCATCACTGGCATCCCCTCCCAAACGGTAATTCAGTAACCTCTGCACGCCCTTCAGCGGCGTCAACGCAACAATTCGTGAACGTATGTCGCCAAGTGCACATCCACCGAGCACTCGAACTATTTCTGAGCTGGAACCGCCATTGTCACTCACAGGCAACACATATGTCGTTTCAAAGTCCTTGAATGCTTCGATAATAT
This sequence comes from Pichia nanzhaoensis, assembly GCA_030573035.1. Classification (NCBI taxonomy): domain Eukaryota; kingdom Fungi; phylum Ascomycota; class Pichiomycetes; order Pichiales; family Pichiaceae; genus Pichia; species Pichia nanzhaoensis. The sequence continues at coordinate 136,242 of JAJMCN010000010.1, forward strand.
GGTTCGTTGCCGTACCGCCTGATATAACGACCACTTTCATTGTCTAGCTGATGAGGAAATAGAAAATACAGAATAATAATAAAAAAAAAAATATAAACAACGTTGAAGTTTCTATATTTGGCGTATACAATATCTATGCAAGTGCGGTGGCAAATTGCAGCATGAGCCTCTCTTATCGTTGCCCTAGTTTTTTGGCTTGTACGTGTTCTAACTCCTCATATAGAGTACTTCTTACTAACCCCCTTGTACCAAATGATGAAACAAGCAATACTTTTCACAGATTGGGATGGTACTGTCACCCTGCAAGACTCTAACGACATGCTGACAGACAACTTGGGAATGGGCCACCCAGCACGCATGCAGCTTAATGATAAAATAATCGACGGATCACTCTCCTTTAGAGACGCCTTCAAGGCGATGCTTGACTCTGTCGCTGATAACGGCCATTCACTTGAGTACTGCATTGATTATTTACTCAAACACGTTATTTTGGACCCGGGATTCGAGTCGGCCGTCACGTGGTGTACTCAAAACAATATACCCGTTGTGGTCGTTTCAAGCGGCATGGATACCGTCATCGGCGCCTTGCTTACCAAGTTGCTCCATCACGATCTCCAAAAGCATATTACCATTTATGCCAACCATGTCTCGCCAGAAACGCCGTGGCGAATCAAATACAGGGATGACTCTTCCTTTGGCCACGATAAACACAAAAGTATCGAGCAAGTTGTTACCGAATACTACGGTGGCTTTGCTAATAAAAACAGAGGAAAACTGTTTTACTGCGGTGATGGAGTCAGTGATGTCAGCGCTGCTAGAAGCTGTGATTTGTTATTTGCCAAAAAAGGACACGATCTTGTCGATATCTGTATCCGCGACGGTATCAATTATCTGGAGTTCGACACTTTCCATGATATTCTCCAAGAAATTAAAAAGGAAGTATCCAGTCTTACTGCTTAGTTCTAGAAAAATCTTATATAATATTTAATCGCACTCCCATGTCAACTAAAGTGTCTTCTTTGCCGCTTGCAAGACATTGCATAGTATAATCGATCTTAGTTTACAAATATACGAAAACAATCAATTCGACTTGTGTGTAGATGTGTACATGATCTCAGCACAGTGTTGTGCTTTCTGCGGTTCTGTGTTTGGCTGAAATCAATCAAATTTAAGAAAAAGAGCTGATAGGAATGTTTTATTATTAGGATTTCTTTCTTTACCTTGATAGACGGAAGAAACAACAGCAGTTATGTTTTAAAAACTCATCTTGTTGATCCATGTTTGATAGACTTCTTAGCCCATTGAAAACTCCTGGTTAAAGTGTTCTTGAAACGAGTATATAACCAGAAAGGGGCAAACTTGAGCCCTGAAAACAATGGCTCAACAGTTTCAGATTCGCGTAAAGCTAGTTGTTGACACACCTGATGCTATAGTAGCCTATGAACAGTGATTATCTGACACACACAAAGGCAAAAGCTCGTTACCTGTTTGGAAAAAAACGACAGTAGAAACATAGTCTTGATAAACCGTTTTTCTTTTATTTTGTCAGCTCCCAAAAATAAGCAAGCTATAAGCACGACATAACCGAGGATAAAAATCAGGAAGACTACTGTTACTGTGACAGCACTATATTATCAACCCCTTTTACCACTACAATAGCAGAAACGTTGGCTACTCTAGCTCGTACCTCTACTATCGCCATCGGCAGCAACCTTGCAATTTGCACAGGCTTCAACATCACATACATTGCTGTTATCGCTGCTATTGCAAGCTGAGAAGGTACGGTTTTTGTCGGTGCACTGGTGCGCATCACGCGGCCTCGCTGTGGAGGTATAAGACAAAGCATCTCTCGGGTTCCATCTGGTGTTCCTTACCTAGGCAACCTCAAAGTGTCTTTGTTTTATGGATTTGCACACCATATACCACTTTAGATACAGCAAACCGTACACAGAATTAATGGCAGAAACATCTAGCAATATCAAAGAAATAGCCAAAGCTCTTTCCCAAGAATATCTCCATGCACCATACGCCTTCAGCAACGAAGATAACAAGAGTTTCAGCCTCTTCACGACATTCAGGTACGATCCTATCACTTACACCGGCACATTGCCACTCCTTGAAGCAATCGACACCTCTCCACTAGATGCTTCCTTTTTTTTCCTTTTAGATGAACATATTGCAAAATTGAGGCGTTCGGGTATTTTTTTCAAGTTCCCAACGGAAACACTTTCCGAATCAATTGTTCTTGAGCATTTAACAAAGGCATTATCTAAAGCTGATAAACTCATTGCGCATAGTATCAAATTAGTCGTTGCCAAAGATGGTACTTACACTATTGAACACAATCTACTCCCACCATCCCATATACTTACTGTGAGTGTTCCAGATTACGAAGATTTCCAAAAAAAATCACTCATCGATAATGATGATATTCCTGCATACCTTAAAGACTGGACCGGTTGGAATGTTTATTTAGATACGGTGGAAAGTCTACCAACTCCATTTACTTCATTCAAAACAACGAATAGAGAGGTTTACAATTTAGCAAGAGCTAGATTTGATGTTAAGCGTGGTGATAATCGTGAAGTAATTATCCATGATAACAACGGTAACGTTCTTGAAGGATCAGTAACATCTGTTGCATTCTGGAGACAACATAAAGATCCATTGACTTTAGAATCATCTTTCAAATGGACAACTCCTTATCTAGGTTTGGGTAACATGGACGGAGCAATCCGGAGATGGTTGCTTAAAGAGGGAGCAATAATTGAAGGTGTTATACCGGTTAAAAATTTACAGGACGGTGAATATGTGTTGTTAATGAACGGTCTTATGGGCATAAAAATTGGAAAATTGATCTTATAAATTGATTAACTGATTTTTTATTTATTTCAGTACTTCATAAGGGCTATGCAGCGAATGGTTTGATCTCCGATAATCGGTTCACTGCCTTGGTGACGTATTCATATGTCAAAAGAGTAACAGTTGATGAGCAACTTACTTTAACAAACCTAGGTATAGCTCCACTCCAAAATTTGGCAAATCCCTCCCTGAAGAATATTAGTGCGATACACGACATCATATCTTTATAAACAATTCTGTAATCCCTGGTTTGCATCCTTGTTTTGAGCACATCAATAGGTTGTGTAACTGCAACAACAGCAAGAGATGATGCAAATCCCATACCTAGCAACTCCAGTTCTGTAATCGAGTCCCTACTCGGATCAATCATTTGCTGAAATAATGAATATGTACTATACCATACCATACTGTTCATGCATTGTCTAACGATGGTAATGCTTGAACCTTGTGTAAATGATAAAATCCCACCAGTTGCATACATTTCACGGAGAATTTTGGTGAATGTAAAAGACGGATGATTGTGGTAATGCTGAATTGCTCTAATTCTTGGATTTTCTAGAAAGTCTTTGCTCAAACCACCACTTCCTTTAACCTCCGGTCTACTGGTCAATCTGACCTTTTTCTCCGCTGGGTTTGTATCAACTTTTGCCGGTTCATCAAGTTTTGTCCTTAAACCATATTTAATCATCGAATTTTCAATCATTCTCACCTTGATATTTTCAAATGGAATCGACCAAAATGATTCTAATACACCGGTCATTAAACCAGCAACTACAACCCTAGGTGCGTTGGTACGTCCATCGTCTTGAGCCATAAAGTTGGAAAACTGGTTGAATATAAACATCCTACTGGAGGCCTTTAATGCCATTCCAATGGATAATGGTAAACAACCCGTAAATAATGGTCTCATAGAGTCATGCGGAACAATTGATTCCTTGATTTGAATCGGTTTATTTTCAATCTGAGAAATTGTCTTGAAGAACTCCAGCGGATACGTCAAGGTCGTTTGAACCATTCCGGCGACGGCACCACCAAACATAGCCGTCGAAAGGCCTGTCGTATCTTTGTGCACAGGTAGCGGATCCATAATTGCAGCACTTAACCTTAATTGTTGGGTGTCTTAAAGTTGCTGAGCTGTAGTAATGTATCCTTATTAAAAGAAATTGAGACATTTCCATAATCAGCGAAACGTGATTATTTTCATTTTCCATTTTTCCAGTTTCTCTTCAGACGGTTCCAATGGTCTTTCAGATGTTCATTCTAATACAACCATGAGCTACGTGATCACTGCTATCGCTAAGTCTACAGCCTTTTCTAAGACAGACAACAACAACATTAGCGCTGTTTTGAAAAACTTACCTATCAAACTGGGAACCTTTGCTCCACTTTCCAGAGATAAAGCTACAGATTTCTACTTTGATATTGATTTGACCAAAGCCGATCATTCTGGTAGACCAGATGAATCTACCATTAAATCCGTTGAACAATATATTAATAAAAGTTTGAAGGAAAATCCCCTTGTTAATGTAGATCTTGTTTTTCAAAGAAATGATGCCCACAGAAAGGATAAGAAACTCATAGTTTTTGACATGGATTCAACACTAATTCAGCAAGAAGTTATTGAACTCATTGCTGCACAAGCCGATGTTGAAGAAGAAGTTGCTGCGATCACCACCCGTGCCATGAACGGTGAGCTTGATTTTAAACAATCATTAGCTGCACGCGTTGCATTACTACGTGGAATTAAATCACAGTCACTTTGGGATGACCTGAAACCTCAAATCAAACTAACTCCTGGTACAAAAGAGCTCTGCAAAGTGATGAAGGCAAACGGATGCAAATTGGCAGTTTGTTCAGGTGGTTTTTTACCACTTGCAGAATACGTCAAGGAACAGCTTGGCTTAGACTATGCCTTTGCCAATTTACTTGAAACAGAAACAGATCCAAATGGTGTGCAAATTCTCAGTGGTAGTACCATTGGTGATGTCGTCGACGGAGCCAAAAAGAGAGACTTGCTTGTAAAATTGGCCAAAGAAAATGGTATTCCATTGGAGAAAACTGTTGCAGTAGGTGATGGTGCAAATGATCTGCTCATGATGCATAGAGCTGGATACGGTATTGCATGGAACGCCAAGCCTAAGGTACAAAAGGAAGCACCATGCTGTCTTAATTCTGATTCATTGAAAGATGCTCTGTACATTTTCGGTTTCAATGACACTGAAATTTAGATATAGATAAGATTTATAATTAATATAACTCATAATACACATACCCCGGCGCGTTGGGAGTGATGAGCTTTTTTCTTTTATGCCCTGGCAGATCATGAAGCTTTCTGAGCTTAAAATAGCAAACGTGGAACATCATGGAACAGCAAACTTTTCACCCTATCAAATTATCAGTGGATGAACAAAAACAGCAGGATGATTGTGCACGAGAATTAGTCAAAAGTTTATTGGAACAGAGTGGAGGTGAACATTACAAAACCAAGAATACCAATGTCAGGAAAATCGAAAATACTATTTTCAATACAGATGTTCCTATTTTGAGCTGGAGGTTTAATGAATGGGATTACTATAGTAAGAAGGTGAATATGCTTACCTGTGCAAGAGGTTTATTTACATCACCTGATGGAATAATTATATGTAGGGGATACGATAAGTTTTTCAACTTGGACGAAATGTCATTAGTAAAGGAAGATGAATTGCGTGTAAAAACGAAGGGTCCTTATACCGTTACAGTTAAAAGTAATGGATGCATTGTTTTTATTTCAGGATTGGAATCAGGTCAATTAGTTGTGTGTTCAAAACATTCGACGGGTATTAGAAATGATTTATCTAGAAACCACGCCATGGTTGCACAGAAAGTCTTAGAATCTCAGCTGAAAAATATAAATGTCTCCACTGAGGAATTGGCATATATGTTGTACAATAATAAAATTACAGCTGTTTGCGAATATTGTGACGATGCGTTCGAAGAACATGTTCTTGAATATAGAAATAACAAAGCTGGACTATATTTGCATGGATTGAATTTGAATAACGTTCAATTCAAAACCTATCCAATGGAGAAAGTACATCAATTTGGTGAAATGTTTGGCTTCAAGAAAACGAACTTTGTGAGGTTTGATACGTTTGATGAAACTTTGTCTTTCATGAAAGATTCAAATAAAACGGGTAAATTTCAGGGCGAAGAAATCGAAGGATTTGTTGTGAGATGTTTAAAAGATAATGAAGACGAATACCATGATTTTTTTTTCAAATATAAATTTGAAGAACCTTACTTGCTTTATAGAGAACTGCGGGAAATCACTAAACAGTTTATTAACCAAGGTGCCGAAAACTTAAAATTTGGTAAACATAAACTAATTTGCATGGATTATATGAAATTTATCTTGCCTTACTTGGTGGATAACGAACAGTTGAAAAAAGATTATTTAGATAATAAAGGAATAATTGAATTAAGAAAAAAGTATTTTGAGAGTAAAAATGCAACAAGTATGCAAATGATCAATGATGAACTAAATATGGTTGACCTGGACCAAGAAATGAAAAAGCTAAAGTTTGGTGAGACGAAACCAAACAGATATGTCATAGCTACTGTTGCTACTCTTGGATGTGGTAAAACCACCACTTCTATGGGTCTGTCTTATTTGTACCCTGAACTAATTGGACATGTTCAAAACGATAATATTCAGACTCCCGGCAAGGATAAATTGGTGGCCGCTGCATTAGATGTTTTGGAGAGAAAACCGATCGTAATTTTGGATAAAAATAATCATAAAATGGTTGAAAGAAAACAAATGTTTGACGCTTTTCAAAGATTGAATTCAACTATTCCCAATTGTAAACTAAAGTTCATTTGTCTAAACTTTATTCAAAGCATCCCAAAAAATGATAAGTCTTTGTGGGAAATAACCAGACACCGAGTCATCAGTAGAGGAAACAACCATCAATCAATTAAGGTACTAAAAGATGGTGCAAAAAAAACAGAGAATATTATGAGAGGTTTTATAAGCAGATTCCAAGTTGTTAATCCTAACACTGAACCTGATTGCAATTTTGATTTTATAATCAATTTAGATGTGCACATACCTAATTCAAGTTTATGCAATTTGAAAATCATTGTTGAAGCACTCCATAAATATATTGAAGATATAGAACTCAAGATTCCTTCGGAGGATAACTACTTGGAAGCTTTTGAAAAGGCAAAAGCGTATAAACCTACGTTTACAAAACAAATGGCATCAAAGAATCGTAAACCGATTTATTTTAGCATAAGTATAGTTGACTCCAGTCTTTTATTAAATATCCTTGAATATCATGACATAGAGTTTTACAATCGGCTAAAACAAGGTAAAAGAGTTCAAAACGAGTTTCATATTACTTTAATTCATTCATTGATGAGAAGTAAAAATGACGAGCTGAAACAGCTGTGGCAAAAATACTGTGCGACATTCAACTCAGATTTGATCAAATATAAAGATATAAAAGCTACCATTGCTGAAAATAGAAAGTGTCTATTATCCTCAGAGTACACAGCTACTGTTCAACTTGAAAAAATTGTATGGAATACAACGGTCATGTGTATTCAAGTAAAAATTATTGGTATCTATTTTAACGGTAAGCCAGTTAGGTTACCTTTTGGAAACGAATATGCACATATAACAATTGGCACTATTGACAAAACTTTTCCCCCAATGTTGTCCAATGTGATGTTGAAAAACCTTTACAATGAGGAAGACGCAGACAAACGGAAGAATATCCAGTGTATTGAATTGACGAATAAGCCAATACTTTCGAGTCTTCCGCTATATGTATGTATGAATTGAGATAGGAATTTTTTAACTTATATACCTTGCATAAAAGTTTATTTTAAGTAGTTCTCAGGAATCCAATCGATTGGAAAATTGCTTTAAAGAATTCTGAAATTGTATTTGGTCTTCTACGGATAAATCAACCTCGTCAAGAGAACTATTCAATACCCGGAGTAATTTTAGCACAGTTTCATCTTTTTCTTCTTCTTCACCTGATGAGTCCGATTCAATATCAACCATATCTATATCATCGGCACCATTTATTCCACTATTTTTTGTATCTAATGAAATATTGATTTCATGAAAATTTTCACCTAAATTTGCCCTCTGTCTTTCCAGTCTTTTTTCTTTATTCTGTTTCCATCTAGCAATCTTACTTTTTAGCTGTCGAAGATACTTGCGTTCAGCTGTGATCTCGTCCTTTTCTTTTACTAACTGTAAAGAAAGCGAGTCTAGCTGTTTAGTGTTGACATCATAACTGGACATTAATCGCTTCTGGGTCTGAACTGCCATGCCTAGATTAAAATCGCCAATGCGATTATGCTGTGACTGTCGGTGCAGAGTCTTGTGCACCGGTGGAAGATACACTTTTGAGAATTTTTCAGCCAAAGGACGTATCAATATCTGTTGAAGTTTGTCAGCGTATTCTGAACCTTTTTTGTTAGCACTTGGTGGAATTAGGAGATGTAAGAGTGTTGATAACTCAGAATACGCTCGAGGTGACAGTTGTTGCCAGTTTTTAGTGTTTAACGGTACTGTGTATGTTCTGAGCATATTAACTTTTGATTTCAAATTACGTTCAGGTATTTGTTTTGGTGTATCATTATCGTCATCTTCCTCTTCCCCTTCAAATGACGAAGATGAATTGATTTCTATATACTCTCCCTCTTTTTCATTTTCTTCACTTTCAAACTCTTTATCCAATTGATGTTTATCCACATGAATATCAGGTTTTTTTTTTGGTGAGAATATACTTTGGTTAACCTTAACTAATGCATTCGGAGCTTTGTTACGCCTCACCGGTGTTTGTTTTCCTGTATTTTGGTGGGTAGATTGTGATTGGGAGAACTGGGAGGACAGCAGATCTTTGTCAAGTTTCCGTACACGAGTTTTAGCGGATGGACGTTTTTTTCTCTTTGATGTTGAGGGCATTGTACTGATGATTTGTCTGTGTATTTTGATAAGACCAAGAGAATGATAGGTTTGAGAAGACTCGACACACGCGTCACTAGTTTTTCTGCTGAATTCGAGTTTATATCACATCATTTGGCGTTTGCGTTTGTTCAGAACTTTTATGTAGGACAAGCATGGTTGTCTCCGAATTTGAGAAGCAAAGACAGGCGAATATTGCTCGAAATAAAGAGCTTTTGCGGAAGTTAAATCTAACGGATCTGGCTAATGAGTTTGGAAAAAACTTGGATGCAGGAAAGCCAAAACTTAAAAACAAAAACAAAAGTAAGAATCCCCATATCAAGGTTGAAAAAGAACCTATACTACCCTTACGTCGGTCTCGTCGTATTGCTGGTGTTAGTGCAGGAGACCCAGATACAAATGACAAGCTGGACAAATTAGATGAAGATAAATTAGTCAAGGAACGATTAAAGGAATTAGAGTCAGTACGCCTTAGTGATGATTTAAAGTTATCCGAAGTAATTAGTGATCTTTCTCTTTTGACCAAATTGGGTAAATCTTTTTCAATGGGTGATTTTTATGATGAAATCAAGAGCAGGCCATTGTCATCTAAAACTGATGAACAAGCAAGAGCTGAGTTGGAAAACCTTCAATTGTACGAAGACTTCCATCCCAACCAGATTATGCTAACAAGTTCACGTATGACTACAATTGAATTTCATCCGTCTAGTAAAAGAAAAGTTGTCTTTGGTGGTGACACAAATGGTATGTTGGGAATTTGGGCAGTTGATGATGACACAGACGACGAGCCAGCAATCACCAGATTTAATCCGCATAGGAAAAATATTGCAAGAATTGCTGTCCGTCCTGAAGTTCCTGAAGAAATGGCCAGTTGTTCATACGATGGTTCTATCAGAACAATGGATTTACAAAAAAATATATCGAAATGTGTTGTTGAATATGATGATCAATGGGGTGATGCATCTGGTGTGTCAGACTTTCAGTTCATTGACAAAAATGTAGGATACCTTACCACATTGGGTGGAGAGTTTGCAATTTTTGATTTGAGAAACTCATGTGTGAAACGTGAGTCATGCCAAGTTTACAGATTACACGATAAAAAAATTGGTTATTTTTCAGTTTGTCCGACGAATGAAAAATTGGTTGCAAGTGCAAGCTTAGATCGTACAATGAGAATATGGGATTTACGTATGATCAGAGATCAAGTTTGGTCCGATTACGAGGGTGCCACTGGACCGCAATGTGTTGCCGCTTATAGAAGTCGATTGAGTGTTAGTTGTACAGACTGGAATAGAAGTGGAGATATTGTGTGTAATGGATACGATGACAGTATCAGAATTTTCCATATGGACAAGGGTATAGGCATGGCGGACACTTTAAGTGGATTGGTAAAACCAGGAGACGGGGATATTGCAGAAAATCTTGAGCCAGATGTTACAATCAAACATAATTGTCAATCAGGAAGATGGGTCTCTATTTTGAAATCTAGATGGCAAATTAACCCCAGAGACGGTGTTGAAAAGTTTGTTATTGCTAATATGAAAAAATACTTTGATATATACAGCAGAGATGGTACGATGCTAGCTCATTTTGATGATGAGCGCATGACCTCCGTTCCCGCAGTTTGTGCTTTCCACCCAACTGAAAATTGGCTGATTGGTGGTAATAGCAGTGGTAAGACGTTTCTTCTGAAATGAGCACGTTAGCCAAAAATGTACATTAAATTTTAGAAAGGAACTTTATATACTTAGACTCTTGTATTTAATATCCTTATTCCACAGCCAGCCTTCACCGCCCCTAAAAATTCCAAGTGCAATCAATACACACCCGGCAGACTTCACTGAGGTTTTCCACCATAATGGAGGTTTCTTAGTTGACTTTCCAGATTCAGTGAATGGGAGTTCGGTGATAAAATATGCACCTCCGGCCAAACAGGTGAAAGAACCCAAAATTTGACAGATGAGGCAGCTCTCCTCATCAGAAATAGAACGGGATTCTTCTGGCTGCTTGAACAAGCTTAGGATATTTGATGGAATCATGTCTATCGGTGGAAGCATTTAGCAAACGGAGGCAAAAAGTAAAGTGTTCAGCAGCATGATTTTTTGGAGGCACTTGCCTAATCAAGCAATTTAGGCCTGCAAAAGTGAGAATCGTAATATAAATAGTTTTCCCTGCAAAAAGGGACATTCTCTAAAGACTTACTACTTCTTTGTCTTCTAAAAGTAGTTCCTAAATTAGTTATGAGAATGAAAGCTCTGGAGCTTTTTCTTTTTATCTGTGGGTTACAAATAACAGAAGCACTAGAAAGTCAAATACAACCAGCTTATTTCTTACATCGAAGAGCAAATGTAGTATATTCGCCAGAATTCACTGCTTTTTACAAAAAGAATGGTAAGATTGAAGAATCCGATAGAAATGCATATATTTATAACGATAAAGCACCTCATGTTCAAGTTATGAAATATTACAATGAAAATGATCAGGCAAAATTTATAGAAAAAAAGGAAAAAAACGCTTTTACTCCAATCAATAAAGACAAAAAAATGGGCAAAAAAAAAAAAAAAAATATATTCAATCAAAAGCAAGAGGAAAGGATTGAAAGTGCAGGCGGTGTTTTACCAAAATTTAGTTACAGAAAAGGTAAAATAAACGGTGTAAATTTAGGTGGTTGGTTAGTTACTGAACCTTTTATCAGCCCTAACTTATATATAGATGTTTCAACAGACGGTACAGAAAACGGGGTTCCTGTTGACGAGTATAATTTTTGCAAAACATTAGGTCCAAATGTTGCACTTGAACGCCTAACAAGGCATTGGGAAACATGGATTACAGAGGCCGATATTATTAAGATTAAATCATATGGTTTAAATGCGGTTCGTCTACCAATTGGTTATTGGGCTTTTGCAAGATTAGAAGATGATCCTTATGTTTTCGGACAAGAAATCTATTTGAATAAAACAATTGAATGGTGTAGAAGGCACGGATTGAAGTTGTGGATTGATTTACATGGTATTCCAGGATCACAGAATGGCTTTGATAATTCTGGAAGAAGAGATGTATTTATGTGGATGAATTCAAACGAAAACTATAAAGTTGGAATTCAGGTTTTACAGTATATCTACGATAAATACGGAGGTTCTGAGTATGACGATGTGATTATTGGCTACCAAAATCTAAATGAACCAAGACACGATGTCTACCCAGTCGAAAAAATTCTAAAGTTCGATGAAAAAACTTACAAAATGTTTAGGGAAAAAAGTTCCAACTATTTCGTTATTCATGATGCTTTTTTGCCCGCTGAATTTTGGTATAACCAAATCTGCGAACCTAAGTTTGTGAATACCGTATTAGACCATCATAGGTATGAAGTGTTTGATATAGCACAATTAAGGCAGAACGTTGATCAGCATATCCAATCATTAAAGCTTGCAACAAGTCAATTTTTGGCCGTTCCAAGGATTCAAATAATTGGTGAATGGTCCGCTGCAATGACTGATTGCGCTAAATGGCTAAACGGAGTCAACAGAGGTGCCAGAATTGACAACACGTTTCATGGTAACGAATTTCTTCAAAATTGTAGGTTCAGTAATGATTATACTAATATGACAGAAGATGATAGGGTTAATACAAGAAAACTCATCGAGGCTGAGTTGGATATTTTCAATCAAACTAACGGGTTTTTCTTCTGGACGTGGAAAACAGAAAATGCCATTGAATGGGATATGTCTAAATTAGCTGAAATCGGCTTGTTCCCAGTTCCATTAGACAACAGAAAATATCCAAGAGTAGTTTAACTGATTCCAAAAATTAATTATTGTTTTATAATGTAAGCCTTTCTACTATCAAACTCTAAATTATGAGAGAACTTAGTGTTAGCGAAATAAGGCACAGTTGAACTCTGTTATGGGCCAACCTTTGAAAATTCAGCAGCTATTGCAACAGCACTGGAATAGCACGTCGAACTTTGGTCCTAAGCATAACGACGAAGTCCATGATAAAACTCCAGAACGGAGCCTTAACGTTTCCTAAGACGTCTTCAGAGGAGAAAGACATTCCAAACCCAAGCAGTTGCTAACAGTGAGTCATATAGGCCAGCCATACTAAAAGAAAAGGAGAAAAACATAATAAAGCAGTAAAATAAAGAAAATATTAAAGAGAACATAGTTCTGAGAAAAAATTAAAGTGTTGGTTTTTATTTTTTTTGTTAGCTGGGGCAAAGGTTTAACGCTGGCGTTTGAGGGTTTTCTAAAACGCAACGGGAGGCTTCTAGGCAGAATTTCAGTGATCAGTCAAGGGATAGGTTGAAACTACAGCATGTCCGGGGCAGGGTTTTTGATGGATGTGGAGGATGTGCAGATTGCCATTCTCGATGAGAACATTAAGACGACTACGGAGACGTCTACGGACATAGCCTCTCAACTAGCACTACTGGCTCGAATCAATAAACAAGCGGTATATTCGATTAATCCTTTAATGCACAGAATACATGAGTTGAAAACATGCCAGGAAAATTTACATGCTATTGAAGACAGGGTTTCAGAGGTGAAATCATACGCTGGACGTGTACGTGTGTTATTGAACATACTCTCTGGCACAGGTGATCTCAGTGGAAGCAAAAAAATTCAAGAATATATCGATGCATTAAATGGACTGGATAAAGTTAGTGACGAGTTGAGGAGCCAGGGTCTTGGCGGATTCGACGGATTGAAGGAGAGTTTGGGCGAAGGTATTCTGGATGCAGAGCTATCCCTGAAGGCGTCCTTAATTAATAAAGCAAAGCAGGTAGGCGATTTACAAGCCACCGGTAAGTCTAATGATAATTCAGTCATTCAAGGTATGGTGAGTGATATCAGGTTGATATATGCGTATCTTAGCGATGGAAGAGAAATGACGTTAGAGGATACGCTTCTTAGAGAAAGGGTTTTGTTTATTAAAAAGGAGATTATGGAGATTAAACCCGTCAAACCCATATTAAACAAAGACCAGAACTATATTTATGATGGTACTAGTGTCGGAAGTTTTCCAGACTATACGAATATGGTGAAGGGGATTATTAGAAAGGAACTAGACTTTACTACGCAGTTATTTCAAGGGCTTGTCAGGTCAATGAACAATGTTTTGTTTAAAGTTTTTAGGCCTATTAGTGATGCCTATATATATGAGTTAAATGGTTTGATTGATTTTATTGAATTGAAACGGTTATCGTATAATACAATGTATTACGAGATTGCAGTTGGTGCTAATATGATGGTTTCGTGGTTGTATGAGAACAAGTTAGAACCTTCAGATACATTACAACAGCTGGCAGTAAAGTGTACGAAGGAAGCGAAGAAAACCTTTGCTGAGTTTTTCGATTATGTGAAAGGCAGGTATAATGAAGTTGTTGTAGGTGATAATGTTGAAACATTGAACAATACTTTTATGCTGGTTGCAACTAGGATTCATAAATTAACAGTATTCCGTTTGCATCAGCTGGATTTTATCTCGTCAATGACAATCAATGAATGGTTGCCTGGCAATCTACCTCTTGGGTTTGTTCCAGAAAAAGAATCATCAAGCGATCCGCAATTTTTATTAAGCACATTTTACAGCGATGTTATTGAATACTCATTCTACTTACTTTCAAATGAGTTTCAAAATAAAAAAAGCGAAGAAGAAGTTGGCATAATGCTTTTGTTCAATTTAGATGGGTTACAGAATTTACTCGAGGGTAAGTCTACATTGAAGCAAATCATTGGTAAGAGGGGAATTGAAAGATACGAGAAGTTAAAGAAGAAAGCAATGGACAAAGCAGTTTCACCATGGTCTACTTTAACTGCCAAAATTATGACAGCCAGTACAAAACAAGGAGAACAATTGAGTATGGGTAACAAGGAACTAGGTAAGTTTATTGACGAGTTCAACGTCCGATTTGAAGAGCAGTGTGTCAATTTCAGGCGCAAAGAGGTTCCAACCTTCTTCAGACAGCAGATGGTCTCCGACATATCAAAGACACTTGTGCCTTCCTACAAAATTTTTTACAGCTACATCAGCATGAACGGGGGCAAGAGCGTTGCCAAACACCTCCAATACACCCCGGAAGAACTTGCTTCTCTGCTTGCCAAACTCAAGGAAGTTGGCATAGCGAGATAAAAATAAACAAACAAACAGCCGAGACCCGGAGAAATCGCATCGCGCAGAGTTACGCCGAGAACATCAGATGGTGCTGTGTTTGTTAACAATCTCCTTGACCTACCTGACGGATAAAATGTGTATATAATTTCTTTGGTTTCACTTTTGGAAAGCAAGCTTGGCTTGGTTTATGCTTTTGTTGTTTATACTTTAAGAAAAAGTGCATTTTTGTTGTCTTTCGAAGAAGGAATGCCCGGCCCCGATTCTTCAAAAGTTGATAGCAGTATCGACAATGCTGAAAAAATTGATTCTAGAGGCATTAACAAAGATGAAATTCAAGTGTTTCAACCAGGCACAAATGAATATTATCAAGACTTGAACCAAACAATCTCTAGATCATTGACGAATGACAATCCAAGTCAGAATGTCATGACAAGATTATCTACGCTTTCCAAGCAGATGTCGCATATGACAGCTGACCAGATGGAGACTTTTCAAATCGATCCAAATGATTTAGATTTAAATAAAATTTTAAAGTATATCGTTAGTTTTGATTCTAAAAATAATGCATCAAGACCTGAAATCGACCTTATTTTTAAAGACCTAACTGTTATTGGTAAAAACACTTCTGCTTCTGTTTTGAAAGATGTTTCTGATGTGTTTTTTGCACCTATCGTTTATTTTTACAATCGCTTTCGCAAAAATCAGCACGAAACTTATGATTTTTCCAAGTTATCCAAGAAAAGAAAAATCATTAAGGATGTATCAGGCTATGTGTCTCCAGGTACAATGACTTTGGTCTTGGGTAGACCTGGTGCAGGCTGCTCAACACTTTTGAAAATTCTCGCTGGTGAAACGAAAACTTACCTCAGTACTGAAGGCTGCTTATCTTTTAGTGGAGTCTCTTCAGAGGATATGGTGAAAAGTTACAAAAATTTGCTTATTTATAATCCAGAGCTAGACGTTCATTTTCCATTTTTGACTGTTGGTGAAACACTAAAATTTGCTATTGGTTGTAAAACTCCTAATGTTAGAGTCGATAATCAAACCAGAAGTGAATACGTTGAGAATATGAAAGACCTGTACGAAATTTTGTTTGGTTTAAAGCATGTTGAAAAAACGCTTGTGGGTAATGATTTTGTTAGAGGGATTTCGGGTGGAGAAAGAAAAAGAGTGTCAATTGCCGAAGCTATGGTTTCTGAAGGTAGTGTTATTTGCTATGATAACGCAACTAGGGGATTAGATGCGTCGACTGCATTGGAATTTACTAAAACTTTAAGAACAGTTACAAATGTTACAAGGAAAAGTTCACTTGTTACAATTTATCAAGCATCCGAACAAATATTTCAACTGTTTGACTATGTAACTGTTTTATATCTTGGCAAGCAAATATATTATGGTCCGATCAATGAAGCTGTTGAATATTTTAAGAACATGGGATTTATTAAAACTGATAGACAAACAAGTCCCGAGTTTTTGACTGAGATTACTGATCCTTTTGCCAGAAAAACTAAACCTGGTTTAAAAAATATACCTAATTCAGCAAATGAGTTTGAACGTTATTGGAAAAATTCAAAAGAATATTCTCTTTTGCGAGACAAAATTGACAATAAACTAAAACAATACAATGGTAAAGAAACATTAGATAATCTGCAAAAAAGTTTTGAAGTATTAAAGCAAAAGGGTACAAGTAAACACTCAATTTATACATTGAACTACTTGAGTCAATTGGACTTATGTTGCAAAAGGCGTGCTCAAAGTATTTTAAATGATCGTGCTTATACTATCACGTTCATTTCTGCATCAATTATTCAATCACTTATTATTGGTTCATTAGGTTACAATACACCATTCACTACATTAGGTGCATTCTCCAGAGGTGGTATTATTTTCTTTGCGTGTTTGTATTTCAGTATTATGACGTTAGCTGAGACCCCTACGTTGTTTGAAGATAAACCAATTTTGAATAAGCAATATGCTTATTCCATGTATTATCCATCGGCTGAACTTATCTCCAAACAATTGGTTCAACTTCCAGTTCGTTTATTTGCAATCACCTTATTTACGATTATTATGTACTTTCTTTCAAATATGAAACGTGAACCTGGTCCATTTTTTCAATTCTTATTAATGACAGTTTTGGTTGTTCAAGCAGTTAGTGGATTGTTTACATTATTTTCTTCTCTGATGCCTGATCTGTCATCTGCAATGGCCTTTAATGGTATCATTATTATAAGTTTGGGAATATATTCGTCTTATATGCTTCAAATGAATTCGATGTATTGGTGGTTTAAGTGGTTTGCATATACAAATCCAATTTTGTATGCATTCGAGGCGATGATTAGTATGCAATTTCACAACTTGAGGATGCCATGTTTTCTGTCCGATTTGATTCCGTTTGGTCCATTATACCAGAATATTGATCCAAAGTTAAATCAAGTTTGTGGGTTTGTCGGTGCAGCACAATCTAAAATTTTATACGATAATTCCAACGATGTCAATGGTGATATTTACTTGAGACTCTCTTTTACTTATACGTTTGGTCATGTTTGGAGAAATTTTGGATTTATGTTCATTTTTATTGCAGGTTATTTAATCATTAATGCGCTTCTTGTGGAAGTTTACAACCCTATTCCGTCATCTTCAGATAAATTGTTGTTTACTAAGAATGCAAGAGTTAGCCAAGCTTTGATTGATCATTTCAAGCAGATTTCATCTTCAGATGATGAATCGGTCGAATCAGGATCCCTTGATAGCAATCAGGACATTGAGAAATCAGCTGACTCCTTAAATAATTCAGAAGGCACATCGGATAATGAAAAAATGGCTGCAACAGCTTTTCAGAAGCTTGGTTCCGATGATATATTTGCGTGGAAAAATGTTGATTATGTTGTCCCTTATGCAGGTTCAGAGAAAAAACTATTAGATTCAATTCAAGGTTATGTTCTGCCTGGTACAATGACTGCATTGATTGGAGAATCTGGCGCTGGTAAAACCACCTTATTGAATGTTTTATCGAGACGTGTGGAAGTTGGTGTTGTTACGGGTGATATGTTTGTAAATGGTCAACCAATTCATTCATCTTTTGAGAGAAGGACAGGATACGTGCAACAACAAGATTTACATATCTCCGAATTGACTGTCAAGGAGTCGTTACTTTTTAGTGCTAGATTACGAAGACCCAGAAGTGTTCCTGATGCTGAAAAAATCGAATATGTGGAAACCGTTATGAAAATTTTACATATGGAAGACTATTCTGATTCAATTGCTGGTGTTCCAGGTTATGGATTGAATGTAGAACAAAGAAAAAAATTATCAATTGCTACAGAGCTTGTTGCCAAGCCTTCATTATTGCTGTTTCTAGATGAGCCAACTTCTGGCTTGGATTCACAATCTTCATGGGCAATTGTTCAAGTTCTGAAAGATTTAGCAAAATCTGGTCAGGCGATTTTGTGTACTATTCATCAACCATCTGCTGTTTTATTCGAACAATTTGATAGATTATTGCTGTTAAAAAGAGGCGGACAGACTGTTTATTTTGGAGATATCGGTAAAAATTCAAGAGTAATGATAGATTATTTTGAAAAACAAGGGGGTAGAAAGTGCTTACCTTCGGAAAACCCTGCTGAATATATTTTAGATGTAATTGGTGCAGGTACAGCTTCAGGGGTTGATAAGGACTGGAATGAACTTTGGGTAGAAAGTGAAGAATATCAAAATCTTGGTGCCAAAATTGATGAATTACTTGCATATAAAAGCATTGCCACTTCTGAGGCCGATGAAGAGTTGACTGATACTTTTGCAACCCCATACATGTATCAACTTTACTTGGTAAATCAAAGAACATTTATGCAGTTATACAGATCAGTTCCATATATTCTTCCTAAATTTCTTTTAAATGTTATTGGAAGTTTAATTACCGGTTTTTCATATTGGAATGCAAAACATACAATCATTGGTATGCAAAATGTTTTGTTTGCAAATTTTCTTACCTTCGTTATCAGTGCTCCCATTATGAATCAAATTCAAACATATGCTATAGCATCAAGAGAATTATTTGAAGTCCGTGAATCCAAATCTAACACTTTTCATTGGTCATGTTTATTGATTGCTCAATATATAAATGAAGTTCCATATTCTATTATTTTTTCAACGTTTTATTTTATTGGTTGGTACTTTCCTGTTCAATTAGATAATTCGCCTGAAAGGTGTGGTTTTTGGTGGTTTACTTATTGTTTTTTCTATCAATTATATTATCCTTCACTTTCATTAGCCGTTCTATATCCATCACCAGATTTGCCATCAGCAAATGTTATTATGGGATTACTCTTTAGTTTTACGATGGCATTCTGTGGTGTTTTCCAGCCCCCTGCATTGATGCCAGGATTCTGGAAATTTATGTGGAGAGTTTCGCCGTTAACTTATTTTGTTAGTAATTCATTGAGTACCTCAATTCATGGTAGAGGGGTTGAGTGTGCAGTGGAAGAGTACAATTACTTGCAACCTACTGATGGTCTTACATGTGGTGAATACTTAGCACCATATTTTGAATATAGTACCGGGTATGTGAATAATCCTAATGATACAGCAGATTGTGCAGTCTGTAAATATTCTGTTGGTGATCAGTATTTGGAAAGTATTGGTATCAAGTACAGCCACAGGTGGCGTAATATTGGCTTTTTTTGCGTTTATATTATATTCAATTTTTTTGCAATGATTGTATTTTACTATATTTTCAGGGTTAGAAAATGGAATTCCCTTGCACCAACCTTAAATAAAATTCAATTTTTCAAAACGAAAAAAAAATGATTGCTCATTATATTATAATTCAATATTATTTTTTTTTTTGTTTTCAAAGTATTAATTAAATGTAAATAATGAATTTAGTTTTTTTCACAATATTTATTAAACTTCTATAACACGACGAAGATCAAAAAAAAACGTATGTAGAATAAAGCAAGCTATAAATCATAAACGAAATCTGGATTTTGTAAATCAGTTAAATCAGCAAATGCAAGCTTATCTGCTGGGATGATGTTTCCATAATCTTTCCTGTTACTTGCGCGTTTCTTATTTCTCGCTAGATAGATGAAGTAAATAGCAGCAAGTGCAATTGCACCGGCGATATAAGAAACTAGCATACCGGTCTTTGCACCAACATAGCCTGGTGCCTGCTCGGCACGAAAAGTTTGTGGACCAATCATATTACCAACACAATAGCCAACTAATAAAACTGTACTGACAGTGATTTTTTTAGTATGACCAGCAACATTAGAAGAAACAATTGAGGCAGCACCCGCCATAGCTGTTGTTGAAATGTATAGCGTATAATATCCTGTAAGCTTTGAACCTCTATGATCAGTAAAAATTAAAAGACAACTACCAACAACACATAATAAATTGACTATAACAATGGAAGGGATTTTAAACTTTTTTAAAAAGTAGTGGTTGAGTAGGGCTACAGCAGGTGGAAAAATAATATCAAGACCCCCACCTGGCATGTTCATCAACATTGCTTGTTGTGATGAAAATCCAAAATCTTCATTTAATAAAATTGAACCGAAATTGTTTAGACCACCATTTGGAATTGCATATGACATTGCATAAATGAAAATACAATAAGTTACTGGATCTGTGAAAGCTTCGATTAGTTGATTTTTTTTGAAATGTTTGTTACCAAAACCTTGTTGATTACATTTGGCTCTTTCCACAACGTACATTTTATCGGTTTTATTCAAAAACCAAGCTTTGACAGGAACATCCGGAATGTGAAGAGCAGACACAAATCCAAGAAAAATGGTAATTGAACCGGTAATGATATAGAATAACTTCCAAGAGGCAAAGGCATGATCACCAGATCTATGAATTTGCAAACCATAAGCAATAGAGGCACCAACTAAAGTTCCCAAACCTTGGAGACCATACCAGAGGCACGTTCTCATAAATTGTTCTTCTTTTCTGTACCACTGACTGGTCATAATTATATATGCTGGATTCATAAAACCTTCAAAAATACCCAAAATAGTCCTGCAAAGTAAGAAAGTTGCAGCACTTTTAGCAGCCGCATGACACATCAACACAACACCCCAAATAACAATTGCTGCACCTAACGTTTTGGAGATTGGTAACTTTTGTAATGCTATACTTGCAGGGTATTCAAAGACTAAATAACCAAGGTAAAATGAAGAACCAACCCAGCTGTACTCTTCAGCGGACATTTTCAAGTCCTTTCTCAAACCCATCAAAACAGCATAAGAGTTTGTTGTTTTGTCCATCATCTGAACTGCCATTAAACCACAAATAACAGGCATAACATTAAAATCAATTTTTCTCAACAGTTTTTTTTCATACGCAGGGTCCAATACCAGATTTTCAGTTTCTTCGTCTAAATACTTATATGCCTCGTCCATATCACCTACATTCATGTGATCAACTTCATTACGTAAAGAAATAATATTTGAAAGTTGTTCATTCGTTGATATGTCTTTCACTGAAATTTCATATTTGGAGCCTTTCGAACTGACGTTGACAATGTTATTTTTATTTTCATCCATGTCTGAAAATTTCATTGGCTTTGAGTCTGGCAAACAGCTAAACATGCTAATACAGAAATCATGAAAATTGATTTGGGGGGGGGGGAGTATTTATATTTTAGTTATCCATGTCAAGTTTGCCAAAAGCTTCCTCGAGTACTATAATCGCGGAGATCTGAAACTAAAAGATGCAACTGGACGCGCCCAATGCGGCTGTTACTGTAACGCCGATAAGCGCACCTTGCAATGTGTGCACAAGCAAAAATACGTCACAATAATCACCCCAACAGTAGAGGGTGCACAGATTACTTTGACTCGCCCAAACCATTTTTTCTTATCGGGAAATTGAGCTATAGCAACTGGACCCGTGCGCATCGAGTTGCCGGTACTCCCAGTGTCCAAGATAGGGCATGGAATGGATCAGCAGAACGGCCTACACTCCCATGAAAAGCGGGAAATGTAAGATAGGAAATATATTGCTTACTTACTATACGAAAATATTAAAATTATATTAATGCATATATTCTATTTATATATACACTACGTCAAGGATAAACGAAATCCATACTCTCTGAGAACGGTTCTCCAGTCAAAAAATGCGGGTGTATCATCGTAGTCGTTTTGCAATATATCATAAACCTTCAATAAATTGACGTAGGCTTTCTTTATTTCAACAACATTACTGAGTGGCCAATTAAGTTCTAGTAAGCTCAAAACTTGCAAACTCTGTACCCTCCTATCGTCCTCCAAATTACCTAGCTCTGTTGTTGCCATAATGAAGAAGCACCAGTTTGGAAAAAACAGACATTTTTTGCCGGAACTTAAGTGGGTCAAGTTGTTCCAAAGTTTCGGAATAAACACTGCTGCATCGTCATCTAAATATTTTTCAATCTTATGATATTTCAATATATTGTAAAGGTATATCTTAGTTGCACATAAATAACTTGCTGCACTCATTGTAAGCTCAGTGCAATTTGAAATTTCCTCTTGTTTGATTCCATCCAAAATATACCATACTTTATTAGTTTTAGCAATAAATTCATGCCGGTAAATGACATTTGTCTCATAATTGTGCTGCAACATTGTCAACTCATATATTACATGTAATAATTTAGGAGAACATCCAAACATTGGATCTATTACACTACTTTTAAAAAAAAAGTCAATCATTGGCCATGGTGAACTTTTCATAAATGTCTCTAATGAATCACGATCTAATGTAGTTATCAACAAAAGGTATCTCAATGAAAAGTACTTGTATGCAAATCTGAAAATATCACGGCTTATGATTCTTTCCTTTGTTAGGCTGTTAAAAATGAATCCAGTTTCACTTAAGTATGTAACCCAACCTTTGTTCCCCAAATTAGTAATCTCAATATTACACAAAATAATTAAGGTAATTATTAACTCTTCAAGCATTTCCACATCTCCATCAAATCCGTCAAGAATATCATGTAAATAATTTAACGCATCATTTTTGTATTTCAAGAATAGTGAGTTATAGATTTTAATAAGACAGTTGTCTTGATTTATTCTAGGTTTTCTCAGCTCTGTTTTTATTAAATCTAATGTGGACAACGCCAAAACTGAACAGTACAACGCTGGAAACCTTTCACATCCGGGTATAACCAGAAATATAAAATCATTATGCGCCATGTCATTTTTTGCAAAAGTCTTTGTACGACTCAAGACATCGGTGTAGTAGCTGAACAAAAATGTTTCACTGATTTTGAAGTTGAATGATGTGTCTGATTGTAAAGACTGAAGTTCATCCGTAGAAATTATGTCTTTCATATTAACAACTCCATACATGTGCTCATCATCTGGCCTAATAATTTTTCTTTTGGGAAATTCCAATGACGATGCAAGACTATAACTTATTGCAAGATCCTGTGCATAGTAATTGATATAATTTCTTATCGGTGTTTTATTTGAAAAATTGGCTGCTAAGGTTTTCTGGTTTTTTTCCTGCCAGCTTAAACGAAACAAATAACAACACTGTAATCCTAGTCTTTTACATGTATTGCAAATTGGTTTTGAGCCGTCACACTTTTTTTTTCTTCTCTTACATGTATTACATCCTGAACGAGTTTTCTTCAAACTTCTTGATGACACAGTACCAACTCTTGTGTTACCTTGCTTCGACATCCCCAATTACAGGCATCAACCAACAAATAATGTTTTGTTTGTGCCTTTCCTCGCCATACAAAAACCAAATGTGGGTTGATGCGTGGCGTTAAAACCGACGGAATAAGCAATAATAGCAACGTAGGTTTGTTACAGAGTTAAATGCTGGCGAGGTTAAGAAATGTTATGGGAAAGCGAGCAGATCGTTATGAGTGGCTCTCGTAAAAAAAACAGCGGTACTGTGGTTAACAACGCTATTCTCGTCTTTTATCACTAAACTTCTGAGACTACCAAAAGTGCCTTTGTTATTAACGGACCAATTGTGTGCATGAATTTACGTTAAAGAAGCAAGAGTAACCATGTGAAAATAATAATAATCACAGAAGTTTTGAAGTTTCTGGACTCTCTTGGTAGAGATGCTGTCAAAGAAAGAAGAGTTACTATCTATAGAAAGGAAAAAAGGGTAAATTTAAAGTGTGCAACTGGGTCCGCGCGGATCGAGCTGCCAACTGAAAAACTACCATAACTGGCTAAAATCAGCCGACAGGAACAGTTGGGTCTAGCATATAAAGGAACAGCAATACGTGTGTCAGGGATGGATGTTAGGGTTTGCCATACAATGGTTCTTTGTACTTTTATGAAAGACAAGCAATGGTTGAAACAGTTTTGATTGTTGGATGTGGGATTTTTGGCCTCTCCACTGCGTTGGAGTTGGCGCAAAAAGGATACAAGGTCACTGCGATTGATGCTTACAAACCACCATCCCCATGGTCTGCTGCGTGTGACTACAACAAGATTATTAGGGCAGAATACGATAGTGAGATTTATACAAAGTTGGGGGTTGAAGCTATTGAACTTTGGAAAACTGACCCAAAATTTAAAGGAATCTATAATGAATGTGGACGGGTTATGATTACACCATCGATTTTCAAAGATAGAGAAGAATTCGAGCGCATTGGTATCAAAAACTTGCAAAAGTTAGGCAAAGGATTAGATATAGAGTATTTTGATGGACGTGAGAAGCTTGCAGAAAGATTTGCATTTCTGAAATTTAATGGCTTGGGCAAACATGAGAACACAAAATTTAATCCGTACGGTGGTCTGGCACATTCTTCAAACGCAATGATTGCAGTCTATCAACAGGCCAAAGAGCTGGGAGTTAAATTCATATTTGGTCCTCAAGGGCATGCAATCAAACTAGATAAGGAGAAAGGTAAATCAGTTGTTAAGACTCAAGGTGGTTTGGCACTATCTGCTGATAAAATTCTTGTTGCTTTGGGAGCAAATACTGGCAGTGTTGTCGACATGGCGTCACAACAATCTGCAAGTGCACTTTTTGTTACTTTTATCAAACTTTCCAATGCTGAATACGAAAAATATAAAAATTGCCCAATTTTATTTGATGCAGAAATGGGTTACTTTTTTCCGCCTGATCCTGAAACAAAATTATTGAAAGTTGCCTTACCGGGATGTGGTGCAACTAATCATATTCCAAGTCCACATGATTCTAAAAAGTCGATTTCGCTGCCAAGATTCAAAAACTTGAATCCAAGTGATACAATTCCTGAAGCTTCTGTCACTGACGCCAAGTTGTTATTAGCTAAATATGTTCCTGAACTTGCATATCATGAACTGAAATACTCTAAATCATGTTGGGTTGGAGACACACAAACTTCCAACTTTATTATTGATAAAATTCCAAATTTTAGTAATGTGTATGTGGCATCTGGAGATTCGGCACATGGTTTTAAATTCCTGCCAAATATTGGAGGGTACATAGTCAAAAAACTAGAGGGTACTTTAGACCCGGTTTTGGAGGAAATGTGGAAATGGAGAAATTCTAGTGGATTCGATCCAAGTAAATGTGCTTGGAGGGTATCTAACGACTATCCTGACTTTTCCGAAATTAGTTTTCTGAAAGAAACAAAACCGAAACTGTGATTTTCTGATAAGCGACATTTTTTTAATTTTTAAATAGGCGAAATAACTTTTGTAAACATGGGTTATCTGTTTTTGGTGTTAGAAGTAAAAATTAGTCAAAAATTAGTTTTCAAATTTTTTCTGAGCAACCGTTATCAGGATGTTACACTTCCAAGCGCAAAAGTTATTATTATACGCGGGCAAGAAGAAGGATGTAATTATCGTGAAGGGTAGTTAATTTAGAATGCCTTCATGCTTTGTTGGTCGCTCGGTTTTTGAGTTGACAAAGTATTGACTGAATATTGTTTGAATTTAAATAGTAAAGCTAAAAAATGGATATGCAACATAAACTACACAGACACGTAGATATTGTTTAAAGCTGTAACTTCCGAGTCACTCAGTTCGACACAGCAGTCCGCAACTTCCTCATTATCCAAAGACCACCAATCACCGTAACGCCCCTGGTGCCACGAATGCACGACAACCGGTACACTGGTATTATGCAAAGCTGCAATCAGTTCAAGTCTTTTCACAAACTCGTAGTTTCTGCGCTGAGCTCGTGGTCGGTTGCTCATATAGGTCTCCATCCGCTGCATTTGTGCCGGAGATACTTGATAAAGCCTGTTCCTGTTAAGTTTGTTACAAGAAACTATTCCATCTGTGTGGATGTGTTCGGTTGTGTGTTCAAGTGAGGACGGCCTTCTACTACCCTCCCCTAGTGAAATAAATGATTCTGAGAATTCTTTCATATTTGTTGACTCCGGATCGGACATGTAAAGAACCGCCCCTTTGCGCTGAGGAAACGACAGACAAGACATTTATTGTACGTTATGGAGCGTATCACATTTTGTGTATTCAAAGAACCAGGTAAAAAAGTACGGAACAATTTATATTTAAAGAACTCCCTGTCCCGATCATTCCAGCCGATCCTGTTGATGTACATTGACAGCTCACTTCCTGTCCTCCATCTCAATGCATAGTTCCTTTCCCAAAACAGTTATTCTGCGTCCGCTAAAGTCCGCGACGCATGAAACTGGGAAGAATATGGTGCAATTCCCGAGAAAAATAGTTACCAGAAATTCCAATAGATTCCAACGGCTTCTAACGGCTTCTTCCAGGTTTTCCAATTGCAGTTTAACCGTAGTCGCATGCATATAACATTTCCATGGAATCTATTTCTATTCACACTACCTATATCTATCTATATATATTACATATGAATAATTCTTTATTTGCCGTCGGGATGCAGCAGCTTCGGGTTCTTCAACCTTCCCCACACAGCGCCCTTTCCCTCATCATGAATTCCCATGCTGGTTATATCCATTTCATCATTATAGTTGTCAATGTTATTTCCCAGGTAGTTCAACTGTACTCCATTACGATAATCGGACGAAGGTACTGTATTGAGCGTATTAACACTCCTGTTGCTGTTAAGCATGATGTCTAGTGTGTTGAGCGTGTTAGAATGTAAATTGTAGGATTCGCTTAAAGAGCTGGTGTTATTGTACGCTTCGTTTGATGAGTCTGATAAATTTATCTCATCGTCATGTAGTAAAGGCTCATTGATAGTTTCGTTATCCCTCAATGTCGGAGATTCTGTTGGCGTAGCTTTACTTGAAGGGGTACTTGATCTAGAAACAGATATTTTCGGATTGAGCGCTAACATGCTGCCTGGTTTGGAATCACTAATTGAAAACCCTGGCATGAACTTTGAATTTACCAATTTGTTCAGGTTTCTATCAGTTGCAATAAATGAAGCTGGTGATGCAGAACGGATAGGACGGATTGATTGATTAGATCTTTGCGGTTTCAAACTAGGTGAGCTGGAATTACTCATAATAGGTGTGATTTTTAACTGTATATCCGTATTTTGAGCCAAGTCAAAAGATCCATCGGTCCTGTTTGACGTGTCACGAGATTTTGTATCCTGATTGGCAGAAGCTGCTGATTTCGAAAATTTGTGATCCCTCTTCTGGTTGGATTTAGCTTCCTCGCCAATGGAGAGCAAATCCGGCTGTGACAAAGGTGAGCCTAAAAATGAAGAAATGGAAGGGGTGAGTTCATCACTTGTACTTGTTGATGAATTGGTTATCCCGCCAAATGAATTCATCTTGGGTAATTGAATATGACTATTATTTAAAGAATTTATTCCATTCACACTACCCATTGAGGCTCCTAATTTTAACGATATTCTGGTAGGTGCATTGCCACTTTCAGATCGAGTTACATTTGGACGAACTGAGGGCGAAGCATTATGTAGCTTCTTGATAATATTATGAGGGGTTGGAGTAGTGGTAGCATTATGAATATTATTTTTATTGGTAGTATTGTTTGCCGTGAATGATATATGTGAATCTGCAGAATTTCCAGAATTTAAAGATTCCATTGAAGCATTTGAACGTGTAGTTTCCCTTCGGTTGCTGGAAGGCTTTGTTGAATTGGATTTAGTGGCTTCATCATATGATGGTGGATGTTCAATAAATGGAGGGGGGGGGGGGATATTTGAGTTATTTGATGATGCTAATCTAACTAAAGATGGCGCTCTTGCATTTGGAGATAAATTTCTATTTGTAATTCCTGAAGCCTTTGAATTCGATCTGGATCTGGATCTGGATCTAGATCTGGAAGTTGATCTTGATGCATTATGTGGAGAAGCAATTGGTGATAAATCTAATGATCTAATGACTGGACTTTCACGTAGTTCAGGATTAATAGCATTCAGTTGTGGCGACGCAATAGGTGAAAAAGGTTTTGCTTGTGGGGACAACATTTCAATTGGAATATTTGAATTTGGTTTGAATAAATTTGAAGCTAAAATTGTGTCATCCCTTGGAGACATCAGTTTATCAAAAGATTGTTTATTTGAGTTTAGCAGGGGAGTTAAAGTTTTATTCGAGAGATGTGGAGTTGTTGATGAATTGTTTTGATTTAAACAATCAAATTTAATTTGATCGTCATACGATGGTAATAAAGTATTAGCATGAACACATTTAGAACTTAAAATGTGTATTGGAGAATCAATTGATAATTCATATTGTTTCCTCTTATCGGGATCTTCAGGGGTTGGTTCAGATTTAGAAATTCTTATACAAATTTTAATCCAATGATGAGCCTGGATATCTTCACTTGTTGTATCTGGGTGTAAATGAAATTTTTCGTTATAGTATTCAGGCACAAAAACTTGAAAGTCCAGCTCGACTCCACCTATTTCATCATTTCCTAATGCTAGTAAATTATCTAAAGAACTTGGTGGTTTATGTTCCAATAACAAAATTTTCTTTGGTGGTTCGGTTCTATGAACTTTTTTATTACAACAATAATAGTCTAGATGTTCAGTCACATAAACACGTAATCTATGAACTTTTATTTTTTCCAGTGGTATCATTCTGAATGAAATTGGTAAATAAGAATTTAAAATAACTTGTTTGGAATAAATAACTATATCATATTGTAATCTATTCTCCCAATCACGATTAATTATAATTGGTTCATTTTCTTCATTTGAATTCTCAAAAGGTACACGAACTATCTCCAAAGGACGCCTTGCCGTTAAACTTGATTTAAAAGTACCACTTCTTTCCACGTGTCCTAATAAAGTATAAGAAACAGAACCAAATGTGACTTTAAGTGTTTCAGGTAATGAAGATTGAATTGGTAACTCAAATGAATAAATATAATCACCTGCAGGAAAAAATTTATTTACATCGTTACTTGGATTTGATAAGGTTGAATGTAAATCTGAATTTTGAGCAACCGATTGATTGCTTCTAAAAGATTTTAAAATAGATATTGGTGAAAGAACTGGCTTTATATCATTCGAACTACTCGCAACAGGCGATAAGGTATTAGTTGTACTATCCAATGAAAAAGTCGTAACATCTGAATCTGTTTTCGGAATATATAAATCGGCGTTATTTCTGGAGTTGGGAGTGATAGGATATGAATTTAGATAGCTGAAAAATGGCCAAGTATGATTCATTATACCTTTTGATTCGAAATGATCAACCTTTTTTGGTGGTATACCTTCAGGCCATTCAGTTCGAGAAACTCCTTTTAACTTCAAAGTGATTTCCTTGATTTTAACAGGATGTAAAACTCTAAGGAAAAGACAGCCTCTGAGAACTGCAGGAGGACGAGAAAGTACTTCGTCCTTTGTAAAACCTTCTAAAAATAAAGTTGGTTCAGCAAGAACAATATATAATCTAACTGATTTGGATTCTGCATGTGGATTTTTCGGTAATTTGACAAAAGTTTCAGTTGACAATTCCTCTACTGGGAACAATGCTGAACTAAGTAAATCATGCATTTTATGATAAATTATTTAGTAGATTGATTGAAACTCAAAAGCGGAAAAGCAGGGAAAAGGGACAGTGAATGGATGAAAAATAAAGAGAAAAGGAACAGATAAAGAATATCCGAGGTGGGCAAACAAAATGAATGGTGTCCCACAAACCTAGAGAGATATTGAAGAGGCAAAACCCAAAAACCAACCAAACAGAGCAAGAGAGATGCCGTGTTTCAAGTGGCTAGATTTTGCGTGTATATTTAGGTACGTACAACCAAGCACATTAGGCTCTATATTTTATGATGCTTCGCTGCAAACGCTAACATTAATTAATTAATTAGATGTGGTGTTAATGTTCAGCTGTGCGGTATAAATTTCCACGCGCCGCTATACATAATTTTCAGCGGAAAAAAACATGCATCTTGCTGTTGGTTGAGGCGTCGATCGTCGAGAAAATGTGATTATGTAAGTTTTTTCAAAAGATTTTTCCTTTCTTTTTTTATTCTTTTATTTTTTTTCTTGTTTTTCTTTTTTTTTTTTCTTTTTTTCCCAATGAAAATTTTTCACGGCAAGAAAACAGCCAAAAACCGCAAAGGAGCACATGGGTTGTCCACTTTTCCTCTTTTCATTCCTTCTTCTCTTCATTTTTTCTTCTTTTTCCTTTCTTTCTCCTTCTTCATATCAAGGTATCTCATACATCCACAAATGTCTGCTGCTGCTGCTGAAGAAAAACAATCTGTTGAGGTTCTTAACGAACTTTTCAACAAATTAGCAATCGCAACTCCTGATAATTTAGATGCTGCTGCAGCTAATGTTGCTTCTTTCTTAAATGGTGAAATCATTGAACACGATGTTCCAGTTGAATTCTTCCAAGAATTAAAGAAGGCAATCAAGGATAAGAAAGCTTCAGTTAACGCTTTAGAAGCTGTCTCTCACATTGCTTCCGCAACCGATTTATCTCCTTCTGTTGAACCATATATCGTGGAATTAACTCAAGATATTTGTGAAAAAACCGGTGACAAACAAGCAGAAGTTAGAGTAGCTGCAGATAAAGCTTTAACTGCTATTGTTACTGCTATCACACCTGTTGCTCTTAAAGATATCACTCCAAGATTAATTGAAAGATTATCAACCACTTCCAAATGGCAAGAAAAAGTCTCCATTCTTAATGCAATTGCTGTCTTTGTTGAAACTGCTAAAGCTCAATTAGCTTTAAGAATGACTGATTTAATTCCAGTTTTATCTGAAGCTATGTGGGATACCAAAGTTGATGTTAAGAATGCTGCAACCGAATGTATTACTAAATGTACTGCAACTGTCCAAAATAAAGATATTGAACCTTTCATTCCAAAATTAATTGCTTCCATTGCTAATCCAAAAGAAGTTCCAGAAACTGTTCATGCTTTAGGTGCTACTACTTTTGTGTCTGAAGTTACAACCGCTGCTTTATCTATTATGTCTCCTCTTTTATCTAGAGGTTTAGCTGAAAGAGATACATCAATCAAGAGAAAGGCTGCTGTTATTATTGATAACATGTGTAAATTAGTCGATGATCCTCAAGTTGTTGCTCCATTCATGCCAAACTTATTCCCTGCTTTAAAGGCTAACTTAGATGTTATTGCTGATCCAGAAGCAAGAGCTGTTACTGAAAGAGCATTAAACACTTTAAGAAGAGTCGGTGCAGTTCCAGAAGATGATTCTATTCCAGAAATCTCACATGCTGGTGATGTTAAAGTCAACTTGGATATTTTAGAAAAGCTTGTTTCTGATAAGCCAGCTAGATTCAATGCCGTTAAATCTTATGTTGCTGCAATTGCAGGTGATTTAATTGATGAAAGAAAGATCGATCCTCAAGCTTGGGGTCTGGCTTTAACTCCTTTCTTAACCATTTTCTTACATGAAAAGGAATCAAAGGAAATTATCGAAGAATTCAGAAAAACTTCTGTTGATAACATTCCTCAACCTCCTGTTTGGGCTGATGAAGATGATGAAGGTGAAGATTTATGTAACTGTGAATTCTCATTAGCTTATGGTGCCAAGATCTTATTAAACAAAACTCAATTAAGATTAAAGAGAGGTAGAAGATATGGTTTATGTGGTCCAAATGGTGCTGGTAAATCTACTTTAATGAGAGCAATTGCAAATGGTCAAGTTGAAGGTTTCCCTACTCAAGAAGAATGTAGAACTATCTACGTTGAACACGATATTGATGGTACTCATGCTGAAACTGCAACCACTGACTACGTTGTTGCTGAAGGTGATACTGGTGACAAAGAAACTGTCAGAGCTAAATTAAGAGAATTCGGTTTCTCCGAAGAAATGTTAGACCTGCCAATTTCCGCATTATCTGGTGGTTGGAAAATGAAGTTAGCCTTAGCTAAGGCTGTCTTGAAGAATGCTGATATTTTATTATTAGATGAACCAACTAACCATTTGGATGTTGTCAATGTTGATTGGTTAGTCAACTACTTATGTACTTGTGGTATCACTTCAATTATTGTTTCACATGATTCTGGTTTCTTAGATAGAACCGTTCAATACATCATCCATTATGAAGGTTATAAATTAAGAAAATACAAGGGTAATTTATCTGAATTTATTAAAAGAGTTCCAGCTGCTAAATCTTATGAAGAATTAGGTGCATCTGATCTGGAATTTAGATTCCCAGAACCAGGTTT
This sequence comes from Pichia nanzhaoensis, assembly GCA_030573035.1. Lineage (NCBI taxonomy): Eukaryota > Fungi > Ascomycota > Pichiomycetes > Pichiales > Pichiaceae > Pichia > Pichia nanzhaoensis. The sequence continues at coordinate 168,723 of JAJMCN010000010.1, forward strand.
CTTGGAAGGTGTTAAAACCAAACAAAAAGCCATTGTCAAAGTTCAAAACATGAGCTTTCAATATCCAGGTACCACAAAACCACAGATTTCTGACATCAACTTCCAATGTTCATTATCTTCAAGAATTGCTGTTATTGGTCCAAATGGTGCTGGTAAATCCACTTTAATCAATGTTTTGACTGGTGAATTATTACCAACAACAGGTGAAGTTTACGTTCACGAAAACTGTCGTATTGCATACATTAAACAACATGCTTTCGCTCATATTGATTCACATTTAGACAAGACACCATCTGATTATATTCAATGGAGATTCCAAACTGGTGAAGATAGAGAAACTATGGATAGAGCTTCAAGACAAATTAACGAAAATGATGAAGAAGCAATGAACAAGATTTTCAAAATCGAAGGTACTCCAAGAAGAATCGCAGGTATTCACGCTAGACGGAAGTTCAAGAACACTTACGAATATGAGTGTTCTTTCACATTAGGTGAAAATATTGGTATGAAATCAGAAAGATGGGTTCCAATGTTATCAGTTGATAACGCTTGGTTACCAAGAGGTGAATTAGTTGAATCTCACTCAAAGATGGTTGCGGAAGTTGATATGAAGGAAGCATTGGCATCTGGTCAATTCAGACCTTTAACCAGAAAGGAAATTGAAGAACATTGTGCTATGCTGGGTCTAGATGCTGAGTTAGTTTCACATTCCAGAATTAGAGGTTTATCTGGTGGTCAAAAGGTTAAATTAGTTTTAGCTGCATGTACATGGCAAAGACCTCATTTAATTGTCTTGGATGAACCAACTAACTATTTGGATAGAGATTCCTTAGGTGCTTTGATCAAAGCATTAAAGGCATTCGAAGGTGGTGTTATTATCATTACTCACTCTGCTGAATTCACCAAGAACTTAACTGAAGAAGTTTGGGCTGTTCAAGCGGGTAGGATGATTCCATCTGGTCACAACTGGGTTCAAGGTCAAGGTGCTGGTCCAAGATTATCAAAGAAGGAAGAAGAAGGTGATAAATTCGATGCAATGGGTAACAAGATTGCTGCTACCAAGAAGAAGGCTAAGTTATCATCTGCTGAATTAAGAAAGAAGAAGAAGGAAAGAATGAAGAAGAAGAAAGAATTAGGTGATGCTTACGTCTCTTCTGATGAAGAGTTCTAATCTTGTATTTGCTTTTCCACACGACTGTTTTATAACTAGCTTACTATTATAAAAACATATTTATAATTTTCTTTTATCGATTATTTTTTAAATTAATCTCAAATTTCTTCATCTATTTATCATTAATCATTGTAAAAAAAAGGGGAAAAAACCCTAAGCCCTAAAAAATGAAGGAACATTTTCAAGTAAGATAGGCTTACGGATGTTATACTTTTCATGTACAAAATTCTCTTCATGATCATGATTCTGTTCATGTTCAATTTCATGGAAATGATGTAAAAGTTCATGCTCGATATCCTCTTTGTGCATGATCTCAACATCGGGATCACTTTCCGCATGATATTTTAACCAATGATGTTTTTCGTATTCTTCCTCAAAGTCATATTCATGCCCAGGTCCTAATCCAAAATCAGGGAATTCGCCACCACTAGTTGAATATTCTAGCCACTCTTTCATATCAATTCTCTTATCTGCATTCAGATCCATCAAATTCATAACAGTATCGATAATGTTCGCCTTGAGCTCAGGCGAAATTAGTTCACTATTGTCATGTCCTCCCATACCATCGCCTTGACCGACAATTTCGTCCCTTTGTAATCCGTACATTCTTAGAATATCTTTTGCTGTCAAAACGTTAGGATTTTCCGAGACCGCATGTATTTGAAAAAATGCGTCTGGAGTAAAATCAATAACATCATGTTCATGCGCCATATGCCAGCGTTGCCATGATCCTTCAAATTCTTCAGGAATGGTTTCTTTGTAGTCTTGCTGTGCGTTATATGTGGTATCATGATGACCTGAGCCATGCGCATTGGCCGTTCCAAATAATGCCAATGTTATCAGTAGCATCGACGCCATTGATTTAATACGCTTGCCGTTCGCTGACATGATTCAAAAAATAGAACATTTGTAGTCCGGCAAAGTCGAAATTGCTCTAACAGTAACAGAACGAAAAAAACATCCCTGGATTGAAACATTTCACCCAACCTCCGCGATGTTTCGGAATGAGATGATTTATTTCAGTTGACTGCTTTGCATTGGGGTTGCTCTTGGTCCTTTACTCTCAGCACTTGGCTGTCAACATACACCCGGCGTTAGGAACCAAAAACTATGTCCAAAGGTCCTCCCCCTGTCATAAAGCCAAAGCCTAAAGGATTAGCTCCACCAGTGGGCAAAAAACCGCAGCTCGAGAGTTTGAAGAAGGACTCCATGGACCATGCAACTCATGACGACAAAACCTTTGAAACTACCAAGGGTACATTGAGAAATAACACTTCTAAAATGTCATGCACTTCCAAAGTTGTCAAACAATCTACAATTGACTCTGTTGTTTCCAAACCAATCACAATGACATTCGACCCAACTGCTCTCGATTCAGACGAAGAACCTGAAGTTGCAGTACATGATGCACCTCGGGTCAAAAGCCCATCTAAAAGTGGCTTTGGCGCAGTTTCAGGATTAAAGTCGTTTCCACCCCCTCCTCGGAGAAACAAAGACGCAATTGCAGCTACAATTTCAGGCATATCACGTACATCATCCGTAACCAACGACTCTATGGATTCAAACATTTCTGCGCCTTCATTACCTTCAAAATTAAATAGAGCTGATTCCAGGGCTACTATTGATTATGCTGAAGGTATGCGGTCTCCGTTAAAAAAAAATACCAGTGTATTGGACGTTCCGCCACTACCTACAAGAAAAGTTGTTTCGCCAATCAAGCGTTCCCATATTCATAAGGAGAATAACGTTGATTTTGAAAAAATGCCTCCTGCTTTAGCTGCTGCTGCAATTTCTTTTAGGGAGTCAAACAACAGACCACCCTCATTACCTTCAAGACGTAAAGTGTCTGGTCTACCCAAAAGCAACGATGATAAGTATGAAAACAATGGAAATGAGGAAACAATGGGTAAAGGTAGGGTTAAAAGTTCTCCACACTTGAAAAGTGAAAGAACATACGAATACAATAATCACGATGGTACAAGAAATTACACTGGTTATGGAAAAGACGCATTCAACGATGACATTCAAGATGAATACTACGCACGTGACGAATATACTTCTATCCGTAGAACATCCTCGCCAAAAAAGTCATCTGATGGTGGGTCAAAGTCATATTATGGCTCTGATGGAAATGGAGTTAGAGGAAAACACGCTGATTATTCATCAGATAATGATGATTATGATGAAGATAGAGGCAGTACAAATAAAGTATTTCAAGATTCTTCACAACTGTTTAACTCAGCAAAATCATTCTCCAAAGAAAGTTTTAATATCGCAAAGGAAAAATCCACCCCATTTGCGAAACAGGCGATGGGTGGATTGAATAAAATGAAGGATAAGTTGAAGAGCAGTATGAGCTCTGATAACATTAACGACTATGATTCAAATAGTGATGATGATAGCAGATATAGGAGAAGAGAAAGGCCTGAAAGGCCTGAAAGGTCTCAAACAGAATCAGGCAGTTTGCATACGCTTGAGCCTCCAAGAAGACCTGATAGACCTGATAGACCTGATAGACCTGATAGACCTGATAGACCTGATAGATCTGAAATACATGGAAGACGTGAACGGGCTTTAAGTAGATCGCAAACCCCTGAAACCCCAGAGAGAACCGAGATGCCTGCAAGACCGAGAAAGAATGAATCCTTTGAGGCTATCGAAATTCATGATACAAGTATAGATGAAGACAGACCTCCATTACCTGCCAGAAGAACACCATGTTTCAGTATCGGTGTACCACATACAGGTTTAACTGAAGATAGCTTATGCTCTTCACATAATGTCAAACCGGCACTACCTCCAAAGAAAAGTGAAAACTTAAAAATGCTGCAACCAAAGTCTTCCTCAACTTCACTTTTATCTGCCGATGTTGCTACGGCATCAGCTTCACGTTCTAGAATTTCATCAACCTCTTCTTCGGGTCCTCCACCTCCTCCACCATCTCGAGGAAAAGCTCCTGCGGCTCCACCATCAAGAAGTGTTTCAACCTCCTCAGGCGCTTCTACCTCTGCGTGGAAGAAACCTGCTTTAAATTTCGAACTATCATCACTATGGTTTCTTGGTGACTCAGCTTCAAAATTACCAAAAGATTTAGAAGGTTTAAACTACCAATTAAGTCATGGATTTGCTGGTGCCAAAGAGTTTAAGATTTATGCATTTAGGTTGAATGACTTGTCCACACTTAAATTAAAACTTCTTTGGAAAAAAGATAGCTCAGTTCCGTTAGATTCCTTGACAGATGAACTTGAATTTATACCACCACCCGCTGCGACAAAAAAATTATTAGTTGAAGGACATGAGAAATACGGTGAGCATATCGCTAACTGGTGTGAAGTCAAAGAAGGTCAGACTGTTGGTAATGGTGAATGCTGGACCTTGGCGCATGATGCGCTTGAAAAATCATGTGGTAAACATGCTTTTGTTTCTACAGGATTGAACCATGGTGCAGTCATTGCCAAACTTACAGGCAAAAATGAAAATAGCATTCCTAATATATCCATTCCATCAGTCAGTGACGACATTCGTCGTGGTGATATTTTACAGTTTAAAACATGTGTTTTCAAGTCTTCTCAGCGCACAATAACGTTTGGTTCACCCGATCATACAGCTATTGTGCTTGATGTGAAGCCAAGCGATGATGCGGTCGTGGACAAACGCTTGAAATGGCTAGAGATTATTCAGCAGAACATGAACGGTGTTAAGAAAGTCAGGGTTTCAGACCTTGATCTTGGACAATTATTTAGTGGAGAATTAACTGTTTTCCGTCCCGTAGATGCTGAATGGATAACAGACCTAGGAGAACTGGTAATTTGATTGTATATAGTCCATGTAGTAGTATATGATACAACTTTTTGCGCTGAAAGATGAAACATAAATCATAAAACCTTAGAATAGATGTTACAGATTAGCTTAAACACGCGGCGGAAAAGTAAACACAGACATCTTTAAATGTTCCATGTTTCTGCCTATTTGGCGTTGGCCGATTCAAATTTCCATTTTTTTCTCTTTTAACTTAGGTTAGCATTGACTACTTTAAAATTTTCTTTCAAGTAGTTAAGTACACAAAACAGCAGGATTCATAATGTCCATATCAGAGGCGTATCATCTTTCGCAGATGGCACCTTTGCCGCCGATTAAACGTGTAACGTTAGGTAAAACTATCGGACATGGGGGTTTTGCGATGGTGAAATGTGCAGAAACGCATACTAGTCCTGCAAAATTTGTTGCTATTAAGCTGGTCTATATACCCTTTGCCATGGAAAAGGGTGTAACCCCTGAGGATATTGCTCGAGAGGCATACATTCAGAAGCATGTTCGTCATCAAAATGTCATAGCAATGCTAGATTTTGGATATAACAAGGACTGGGCCTGGATTGCATTGGAACTTGCAGAAAATGGTGAACTGTTTGATAAAATTGAACCTGATCTAGGTGTAGATCAAGATGTTGCACATTTTTATTTTACGCAATTAATTAATGCAGTTGGGTTTTTACACGCTCAAGGAATTGCACATCGTGATATCAAGCCCGAAAATTTGGTTCTTGATCGTAAAGGGAATCTAAAGTTAACTGATTTTGGCCTTGCTTGTGTATTTCAAAAGAAAACAGGTCCTAAGAGGAAATGTAATAAATCATGTGGATCACCTCCGTATGCTGCTCCTGAAGTTGTCTCTGAAAGTTATGATCCATCAATGTGTGACATTTGGTCCTGTGGCATTGTCCTGTTTGTGCTATTAACGGGTAAAGTTGCATGGGAGATGCCGGTTATGGAGGATAAAGATTTTGCCTATTACATCAGAAACAAAGGTGAAATTTTAATCAGTCCTTGGAATAAAATCGATTTGGGTGCACTAAGTCTTTTGAGGAAAATATTGGTACCCGATGTTGATGAAAGAATTAAAATTGATAAGATCAAACAACATCAATGGATGGTTAGAGAGCGTGGGCTATTAACTGGAAAGGGAATGTGTAAAGATCCAAATAAATTGAGTGCAAGACTTTTAGTTAACTTATATATCAATATGAGTGATGGTGAGTTCAAGAAGGTTACAGAATATTCAGCAACACAGCGAAGTAACAGAAGAAAACTCGAAACGCAACCAACTGATAAGCATATTGTTGATGATTTGGATGATGATGATACAAGTCACATTTATTCTGACATCTACTCTGTTTCACAACAACCCTACAGTGAGCGTACAAAGCGTATGAAATTAAAAAATAGTAATGATTTTAAGCATCAAAGGGAATTAGAGTTAATATCCATGGATCCAGCATTACTACAATTTTACAGAGAAGAAAATGGTATCGATTTTGAGATGAGAAAGAAAATTGTTGATCAAGAGATAAACGCAAGAACAGAAAAATTGCGAAAACATCCTGAATTGTATGCCGATAGTTTTACCAGATTCTTTTCATTTGCATCATTAGACTCTATTGTGTCGTTGTTGACCGAAGCGTTAATGCAGTTAAATTTGATTGAATCCGATGATGATATTGAATCAGAACGAATCACTCAACAAGTGTTGAAAAACTCCAAGTACAAAGGTATTATCAGGTTTAAGATCGATTTCATTGATGATTATAATGCTAGATTATCGGGTGAAATTGTGCTGAGTAAAGTTGCAGATAATCTTGACGCTAGGAAGATTGATTTTATCAGGAAAATGGGGGATCCATTAGAATGGAGGCGATTGTTCAAAAGGGTTACGATTCTTTGTAGAGATGTGGTCTATTACCCTGAACACTGATATAGAATTTATAAATCAATAATGTTTACAATACATAAAGCATATTGTATATAAGCAAAGTAAAACTCAATAGTTTACTGTTTGAGCGTATCAATGCCGCTATTGAAGAAACTAAAGTAAACTTTATATATCTTAAATTTCTTAAATATATTTATGAAATTATAGTTGAAAGAAATTGAAAGTAGCTTTGTAACCCAATCAACAAATTCAATATCGTAAAATTCAAGACATTTCGTGTTGAAAACGGCATTATGTACTGATTTAATGGGTCAAACTCGTTGTACCAAAATGAGCAAAAGCGATCAGCAAACAGTTTCAGTCCAGAGTAAAAAACTTTTTACGATCAAGTCACACTCCAGCTAAACATCAAATGTGTGTTTTAAGATATGTGATTTTTCTGCATGATAAGTACAGTTTCAATAAAAACAAAACAACCTCATCCAAAAAATTCAGAAACATTACTACAAATTTCGAGCAGAACTACTAATCACCACAATTTTGGTTGTAATACCAATTAAATTCAAAGGATTTTTGGGGAATGTATTGTTGATACATACCTAGGATTTAGTATGACCTCAAAGGTGACCTATGTCCTAACGAACAAAGAAAAAATTCACGGGGCTTCAAGTTTTAAACCTTTGACATAGTGTTCCCGTTTGCCATCACTGAAGATAAATTACCATGTTACACTTTGAAAAATACGCTGCAAACATTATAGTGTATGGATTCTAATGTAATTATTTTACAAAGATATGCTTGAACAATTTCCACTTCCATTACTCAATCAAGTAAATATTGTAGCATGCAAACGCGCCGTAAGTGTAAACTTTATCGATACGACCAAACCAAAAAATCATGATATTGTTGGCTCAGAATTCGATATTACGTGAAACAAGGTATGCCGGAAGTTTCACATATAGATCCAGGACCAGACACATTTCGGATATTGCTTACAACTGACAACCATGTTGGATACATGGAGAATGATCAAATTAGAGGCGATGATTCATGGAAGACGTTTGCTGAGATTTTGAGTATTGGCAGAGAACATGACGTTGATATGATCGTTCAAGGGGGAGATTTATTCCATGTGAATGCACCAACTAAAAAGTCGTACTATCATGTAATGCGGACCCTTAGGGAGCGTTGCTGGTGTGACAAACCCATTGAATACAAACTGGTATCTGATCCAAGTGATGCAATGGCTACTAAGCATTTTATGTATCCTGCAGAATACGATTCAAACGTTAATGTTGGTATGCCCTTATATGCAATTAGTGGGAACCATGATGATGCAACGGGTGAAGAATTGTTGTCACCATTGGATGTTTTGAGTGTTGCTGGACTTTTGAATCATTTTGGCAGAGTTATTGATAATGAGCAAATCACAGTTTGTCCGTTATTGTTCAACAAAGGTAAAACAAATTTGGCTCTCTATGGCTTGCATAGCGTTAGAGAGGAAAGGTTGATGAAGACAATGGCAAGTGGAAATTTGGAGTTTTTAGAACCTGATACTAGTGATGATGATGAAATTCAGTGGTTTAATATAATGTGCCTACATCAAAATCACGTCCATAGACCTGGTGTGAAGGTTGTTGAAGAGACATGTTTACCATCTTTTTTGGATTTTGTTTTGTGGGGACACGAGCATGACTGTAAGCCTGTTGCCATAAAGAATGATATAACTGGATCGTATATTTTACAAGCTGGTTCATCCATTGCAACATCCTTGAGTGAGGGTGAAACATTGGATAAGCACGTGTATATTTTGAGTGTTAGAGGAAAGAATTTTTCCTTGGAACCCATTAAACTAAAAAGTGTACGTTCATTCGTGATGAAGGATGTTATACTGAATGAGACAGGATTAAATGCGACCAGTTCAAATAAGAAAGAAGTTTTAAATTTCTTGATTTTACAGATTGAATTGATGATTGAAAAAGCAAATGCAATATGGAAACAAAATAACATAGATTTGTTTGAAACCGGTTTGCTGACTGAGGATGAAATACCGCTACCATTGATTAGATTAAGAGTTGAGTATTCAGGCGGATACGAAGTTGAGAATCCAAGGTTTTTTTCAAACAGGTTTGTTGGAAAAGTTGCTAATATTAACGATGTTGTTTTATTTTATAAAAGGAAAAGATATGGCAACAACAAGCCAAACAAATTACTACTATCCAAGGATGAAATTGCGGATGATGGAGAAATGGCTACTGATGTTGATGTAGCTGGTACTACGGAGCATACTTGTGAACATAATATTATGGAAAAGATTAATGAAAAACTTCATGATACCGATTTAATCATGTTGACGAAGAAAAAAGTGTCGCAAGCACTGGAGACTTTACTAGACAATGACGAAGATAGGAGTATTTTGACAAATTTTGTCAAGAACGAAGAAGAAGATCATATTAGTTTATTACAGCAACTGCATTTGGATGAAGATCTTGATGATGACGAGGGGAGTCTTTTGGTTACTGATAATGTTAAGGATGTCAAAAAGAGCTTTCGTGAATTGGCCAAACGGATTAAAGCTGAAACACAATATTCTGAGGTAAGGAATACGCCAGCGAATGCACCAGTTATGTTTGGCGGTGATGCATCAGCTACAAGTACACAGAAAAATAGCAAGTTTTCTGAGAGTTTCATGAATAAGAATGCTAAATCCGAACCGTATATTAATGAAAGCGACTCCGACAATAAGTCCGAGCCAGATTTATCCACCGCAGAACCAAAAAGGAATGAATTGAATCTTCTGGATATTCCCAAACCTGCAACAATTGGCCTTAATGGACGTGGTGGTCGTGGTGTTCGTTCGGGTACCCATGGTGGACGTGGTGGACGTAGTGGACGTACCGGTTCCCGAGTTACGCAGAGCAGACCATCTCAAATAAGCAACTTGGATATGCTCCTCGGCCGGGGGGTGTAAGTCACGTGATATTGTCTTCGACGTCGATGCGATTTGTTTTTCGACGAGGAGGAGAATGTGAATTGTTTATGTGAAATAAAAGCAGATGGCGTTGTTGTGATGGGTTAGGCTGGTTTGGGGTTCATTTGTTTATCTTGCCAAACCACTATGAGCTTCTTCAAGAACATTAAAGAGTTTTTTCACAATGTCACTACATCTGACCACTATGCGCCTTATGACGATGGCGCTTCATCCCCAAACCATTCAGGTACACCAATTGTAGGTAGGAATAGTTCGCAATTATCATTGCAAAACAATGCATCAACAGTTTCCTTAGGTCAAAGTAGACCTTCAACTTCTTCATATAACAATCTTAATAATAACGGAAGTAATACCAATCTTAGTAGTAACGGCATCCCAAATAACAACGGTCGAATTCCATATCGCCCAGGAATGCGTTCACAGTTGCATAACGATTCACAGATTGAGCTCAATAATTATGAAAACGGACAGCCTGTGCGAGACATTTTAGATATTTGGGATAAGATTGACAACTGGCTTGATACCGAATTTCCAGAGTTAGGTGATGATTTGCAAGGAGGTGCAACTGCAAATGATTTGAATGCATTTGAATTGGATTTAAGTGTCAGTTTACCATCCACTTTCAGAGATAGTTATCAAATTCATGATGGACAAGTTAGTATGGGTAAAACTCGTGGTCTAATCTATTCTTATCAATTAATGGATTTAGAAACAATTGCAGCCGAAACAAATATTTGGAGAAAAGTTTATGAAAGATTAGAAAGAAATGAATCAAGTTTCAATAATTTTGGTACTCAAAGTTCCTGTCCGCCAAATTTTGTTCATGAAATCTACTATGATCCATTATGGATACCTTTTGTTAAGGATAATGTTGGTAATAATATTGCAATTGATCTAAATCCAAATGAAAAGGGTAAATGGGGCCAAGTTATTTTATTTGGTAGAGACTATGATACAAAGTTTGTCGTTGCTGGTTCATTCTCTGAATTTTTATCAAATTTAGCGGATGATTTCGAGAATGGTAATTTTGAAATTGATGAAGATGAAGATTTGATTTTTATTTCTAACAATAAAAACTATAACTACTTTGACGTTTTAAAAGCGAGATCTTACAAAAAAGCTAGGACAATTGATGAAAATTTCAAGCTACTTGAAAATAACACAAAAGATTCAGATCTATTAGTCAAAAAGCAAAGGCTACAAAACACAACCCCCGCAAATATGAAATTAACATCATCGTCAATTTCAGTTGGGGGTGGTGGTAAGGCTGAAAATTTACCAAAGGAGACTCTAATCTCGCCTGTTTATCCTCAATCTACCAAAAGAGATTTCACTCCTAGTAAGGAAAATGTCGCAACAAACGATTCTTTTGTGATAGATGAAGATGAAAACGAAGAAGGAAAAACTGAAGTTGAAGCACCAATAAAAGCGGTTGAGGTACTTGTGTTGGACGACAAAAAAGCGCATGAAGACACTAAAGAAGACATTAAAGAAGATGACAAAGAAGATTTGAAAAATCCAGCTGTCAAAGAACTAGAAGTTGAAGGAGCGAAAGACAATACAAACGAAAAGCTGGATAGCGATGAGAAAGAGCCAGAAGTTATCGAAGAAGTAGAAGAAATTGAGGACAAGAAAGAACCTATTGTTGTTGAAGAACTTGTTACCGAGGTTGAAAATCCAGCTGAAAAAGAATTCAACGCAGCAAACAAGGAAGCTCAAGCTGAAGAAATCAAAGAAGAGATCGAAGCAAAGGAACAGCCTTTTGATGTAGTTCAGAATGAGTACGAAAAGGCAACAGAGGAGGCCGAAGTCGAGGAAGCTGAAGAAGCTGAAGAAGCTGAAGAAAGTCAAAAAGAGGAAGAACAAGGTAAACAGGAAGCGGCATCCAGCAATGCTGGAACTCCTAAGAAGAACAAGAACAAGAACAAGAATAAAAACAAGAAGAAGGGAAAGAAATAAACTTTTTTTTACTAGTTTAAATATGTAATTTTTTGTTTACCATTACTATAGGTTGGCACTTTCAGTAATTCATGCATCATATATATTGTGACATACGTTTCTAAGTATGTGAACACATTTATATATATCTATCTCGATCCCTGCAGCTCTAGTTTAAGGCCCAATGCTCTATCAGCGCATTGATCGACGCGTCGAAGTTTATTGTGCTCCTATAATAAATACATAGCGCGTGAGCTGAGAAAAAGAGGCTCCCATAAGAAAAATGTGATTTTTAGCTCACACACAATGTTGATAAATTTGTTTCGCAAAAGGGTGAGATAGTTATCAGAACGAAACTGGTGAAAAGCCAGAGCAAGAATCTAGTTTTCTGTGGTAAACAGCTTCTTTTTGCACCACTACAAGTTCTCTGTGACCCTTCTGCTCCTTCCTTTTTGCTGTCAATGTCTGAGAACACCACACCCACCGACACGGCCCAACAGGTGGCAGTTTCTTCTACTAGAAATATTGAAAACACAGCCACTCAATCATTGGAAGCAAATAATATAACAAATTCAGAGAATAATAATCCTACTCCTACAAAAGTCAAACCTGACAGCACTGAAATGGCAGTTACGCAAAAATCTATGACCACGGTCAATTCTACCTCGAATGGACAACCTAAGAACCGTTCACAATCGACCAATTCAAATTCGAATTCTCATTCAAACACTAATGCGGCAAGTTCGAGTTCGACGTCAAACAAAAATAGAAATATAATTGCTTCACATTATCAAATTGCACAAAAAATAGGTGAAGGATCTTTTGGAATTATTTTCAAAGGGTATGACTTATTAAGATCGAACCAACCAGTTGCAATTAAATTTGAATCACGCAAAAGTGATGCCCCTCAACTAAAGGATGAATTTCGGGCCTATAAAATTCTTAATGGTGCAGTAAACAATTATTTTAAAAATGCAGACAGAGAACGTAACAAATATCTATCTGTTGATGGTGTACCAAAGGTTTATTATTTTGGACAAGAAGGCTACTATAATATATTGATTATTCAACTGTTAGGGCCATCATTGGAAGATTTATTTGAATGGTGCGGTAGGAAATTTTCAGTTACCACGGTTGCTAGGTTAGCAATTCAGATGATTGAAAGAATTCAGTTTTTGCACGAAAATAATCTAATTTATAGGGATATTAAACCCGACAATTTTCTTATTGGCGCAACAACGAATGATAACACCATTTATATGGTTGATTATGGGATGGTTAAACAATATAGAGATCCTATCACACACGTTCATATACCTTATAGAGAAAGAAAATCATTATCAGGTACTGCTAGATATATGTCAATCAATACACATTTAGGAAGAGAACAATCACGTAGGGATGATCTTGAATCATTGGGAAATGTATTTGTCTATTTTTTGAAAGGACAGCTACCATGGCAGGGATTGAAGGCGCCAACCAACAAATTGAAATATGAGAAAATTGGTGAAAGGAAACAAAAAATTCCAATACCTGAGTTATGTAATGGTTTGCCAATTCAGCTGGGTGAATATATACGGCAAGTAAGATCCTTAAAGTTTGATGAAACACCAGATTATTTAGGGTACGTTAATTTATTTCGTTCCATACTAGAAAATCTTCAACGTACAAAAGAATCAGTAGACAATTTGGAAATACAACAAGAACAGCATTTAAAAAATTATCAACATTCGGTACATCCGCATTCAATGCAACTAGATTTAGATATGTATGATTATGACTGGATGAGGTTGAATGATGGAGCAGGCTGGAGTTGGGGCAAAAACAAAAAGATAAATTTAAATGGTTATGGATCCGGTGTGCGTCATACAACGACACAACAAACGCATATCTCACAACCAAATCAGCAACAGCAGCAACAACAGCAACAGCAGCAACAACAGCAACAGCAACAGCATCAGCATCAGCATCAGCATCAGCAACAGCATCAGCAACAGCATCAGCAACAGCAACAACAGCAACAGCAACAGCAGCAATTACAGAATCAGCAGCAACAATACTATTACCACAAACAGGCAAATTCACGTACATTGTCACAATCAAATGGAAGCTACCATAATAAGGACATTATGGGATACAATAAAAATGTGAATAACGGAAAATCACGAACAGTTTCCACCTCGATGGTAAATGAGCATACGGGATTACTAAGAGGATCATTCTCAAATGGCGGTCATGGACATGGGGGCGTAACTGGGTACATACAGAATATTCCTGCAGAGGAGAATGAGTTATTCGAAAGCCAGAATGTTGGAAGACCGTGGTTCGGTTGGTTGTGCTGTTGGTGGTGTTGATAAGGCTGGATACTTCAATCAAAAAATACAAAAATAAAACAAAACAAAAAAAAACCAATTATATATATTTTTCAATTCATAAATCCTATTAGTATAACACAACGTTATATCTTCATCGTTCATATGTTTTTCATAGTTTGTTCATTTTTTTCCTATCATATTTTTCTTTCATCTATTCGTTTTCTTTTTCTGTCTTTTTCTATCTAATTTTTTTCATAAGTCGTATATTGTAATGTATTAGTGTTATATAATATCTGAATAGCAAAAAATAAAATATACTACCTAATTTTTCCGGCCCAGAAACTATAATTTACCTTTAAGATCTCTCTTTGCGGCAAGAATGGCTTGCTCTAAATCTTGTTTCAAATCGTCAATATCTTCGATACCGACACATAAACGAATCAAATCTTGCGGAAATTTTCTTTCAGCCAGAACTTTTTGATCAATCGATGCGTGGGACATTTTCAAGGGTAGTGATATCAATGAACTGACAAAACCAAATGAAACGGTTGTTGAGAATAATTGACAGTGCTTGATAATCAATTCACTAAAGCCGATGTTGCCCGTTTCGAAAGATAAGACTGCACCTGGACCTTTACATTGACTGAAATGCAAATCATGTTGTGGATGAGATTTCAAACCTGTGTACCTAACTTTAAAACCCTTTTCAACCAAAAATGCAGCTAATTTTAGGCAATTTTCTTGTTCCCTTTCCAGACGAATCGATAAAGTCCTTAAACCTCTGATTAAAAGCCATGAATCAAAGGGTGCCAAACCTGAACCTGTGGCATTAATAACATAAAACAATTTTTCAGCCAAATCTTTCCTATTGGTGGCTAAAACACCGGCCATAATGTCGTGATGGCCATTCAAGTATTTAGTCGCAGACTCATAGTGAATGTCAACACCTAATTCTAAAGGAGACATTAATAAAGGTGTCATCATAGTGTTATCAAACACCACAATACAATCAGGATTGACGGCATGTGCGTGTTTGGTAATTTCACGAACATTTACGACATTAATCAAAGGATTAGTTGGACTTTCTAATAGAACTAAAGTAGTTGACTTTGTAATTACTTTCTTCATTAGTTCGAGATCGGTGGTATCATGATGATGAATATTGACTTTGTGCTTACGTTCAATAAAATGTAATAAACGATCGGAACCACCATATAAATCTTGACCAGCAACAACTTCATCATTTGGATTCAAATTTGATAAAATGACATCCAAACAAGCCATACCTGAGTTGACAGTATAAACATAATTACAGTTAATTATTGAGGCTAGATAACTTTGCAAAACAGTTCTAGTTGGGTTACCTGATCTAGTATAATCATATTCCGCATCAGCTAGTGCATCGATGGAATCAGCTTTGAATGTGGTTGATTGATAAATTGGAGGAATCGATGCGTTATTACCATCTTCGTGGAAAACTTTGACTACCCTAGTATTAATATTATATTTGGACATTTTATCCTGGCAAATTTAGATGATACAAACAAATCAATAGATGAATTCAACACCGTAGCAGGTGCATATATTGTAGGAGTGAGAAGGATTACCAGGAAAAAACTGTGGCGCTTACATTATGCTCATGAATATGACTCAGCTTCATTAGATGTCGTCTTATGACAATAAATGGGTGTTGTTAGCTGATTATGTGGTGTACGGATGCATCATGAGAGACTGCTTATTTTTCCGCTGTTCTCTTTGGATGAGAGTGGGTGAGAGGTTAGTTTTGAAAAAGAGAGAGGGGAAGAAGTAGTGGTGGATCTACTACTATTGACAAAGAAGAGCTTGCACTATCAGCACTCCCACTGCCAGGACAAGAAACGATGTTTGCCGCAGCAATTAGAAACAATACCAGAAGATTAGCATTATCGCAATCTAAGACTTTCCAGAGATCTGGACATATTATGGCAGTTCACAGAGACTCCAAG
Source organism: Pichia nanzhaoensis (assembly GCA_030573035.1). Lineage (NCBI taxonomy): Eukaryota > Fungi > Ascomycota > Pichiomycetes > Pichiales > Pichiaceae > Pichia > Pichia nanzhaoensis. The sequence goes on from JAJMCN010000010.1 coordinate 184,831, forward strand.
GAAAACAATCCAGAGGTTGCATTTGAATTTTCACCTGAAAATCAAAAGAGAGCAGAAGTCATTATCAAAAAATATCCACCCCAATATAAAAAAGGTGCATGTATGCCATTATTGGATTTGGCACAAAGACAACTTGGATATACATCGATTTCCGTGATGAACTATGTTGCTAAATTATTAGACATGCCGCCAATGAGAGTCTACGAAGTTGCAACGTTTTACACAATGTACCAAAGAAAACCTGTTGGTAAATACCACGTTCAGGTGTGTACAACCACGCCATGTCAACTTTGTAATTCTGATCAAGTTATTAAAACTGTTATGGAAAGACTTAATCTCAAACCCGGTGAGGTAACTAAAGATGGACTTTTCTCATTAGAAGAAGTTGAATGTTTGGGTGCATGTTCAAATGCTCCAATGTTACAAATAAATGATGATTATTACGAAGATTTACAAACCAAGGAAGAAGTTTTGAAGATTTTAGATGGCTTCGCCAATGGTAAACCGCCAGTTCCAGGTACTTCAAGAAGAGAATCTTGTGAACCATTCTCCGGTCCAAACACATTAACTGAAGAGCCATTGGATATTTCAAAGGTTACTAGAAGTGATTTATAAGTATGGTAGAGTAATTATTTATTCATTTATTCATTTGTTTATTTATTTATTTATTTATTTATTTATTCATTCATTCATTCATTCATTCATATTCATTTATTATTCTATTTATTTTATATTTTTTATAGTAATTAAAAATCCGTTATTTATTAAACTAATTAACATACATCAAATTACGTATAGATTAAAAAAAAGAGGTATCAAAAACTAAACAATCAAAAAAAGTCGCTCCATATATTTTCTAGAAAATACATCCAGTGTATTGAAAAGTAGGAAAACGATAAGAAACCGCAATAGCTCACACACTTAAACGATCTTTAAATCCCATATTGTGAAAGTAATGATGGTGTGAATATGTTTTCATTCTTTCAATCTGAGCAGGTGATATGTACTGTATTTTATGCGAAGCTCCCCTGCTACTAAGTGGAGAGTCGGTTTTATTTTTAGATATCTGCACTATTTGGTTGAATATTCTTTCGGTGTGAAATTCGGTTGAATCACAGGATGTGCACTCGGAAACGGTTTGTGGCATTCTGAGGATATAATATGTTTGAAGAATCAAGGATAACCACAAAAGAGATACGTCCACCTCTTCAGACCCCAGAAAAAAAGGGCCGGAGCTCCGAGTATTTATACACCGCCACTGCACGGATGAGTAACCATTCCAGTGAGCAAGCCCCGCCAGGCTAAAAAAAAAAGAGGAGGCCCCGTTTCCGATAGACCCTGGATTACTCAGCTGATGTTTGGTCTCTGTGCATTCTCGGCGACAAAACAGGCTAGCGGCGAGCTAATTCCGACATGCCCGAGTGGCATCCTGTGGGGGGAATGTGGGCTGCTGGATGTAGACTCTTGGCAGGTTGTTGTTTGCGGGGGAGTATGTAGAAAAACGCATTGACGGTATGCAGAACATGGAATATGGAAGTCACGTGATGATTGTGGGCAAGCGTGGATTTCTCGAATCATGTTTTTGAGTCAAAATGCTCAGGTCCATTTAATGTTGACGCTTTTCCTTTGATGGGTTTCATACATTTCTAGGTTGCGTAAATCACACTGAACGAAAGCTGTTGTTCTGTTTAGCTGCCACACCATCAGTGAATTGGGTACTTTACTACACTTTGACGTAGACAGGCTCCTTCACACCAACGACAGAGACCTAATTCACAACACAGAATCCGTCGCATAATTACGTAAAGCCAAAAAAGAAAAATAACGGTTTGAGATCGGATTCTGTTTATTTGTGAACATGCCCAATCTGGAAAGAACTGTTTTATGGTAGTTGTTGATTGCATAGGTGGCTTCTCCACGAGAAGGGTTGTATTGCACTTGGATCAGTTATTGCAACAATGTTAGACATACTTACAAGCAGAAGGATTCGTCGCCTGTTGCTGTTTGCAACAATCATTACTATAACGATGTATGTTTTGTTTTTCCCGAATCGGTCCAAGAACTCACTCAAGTATATGTCTGAATCGACAAAACACACAAAAGGAAGCCCCACCAGTCAGTTGGATATAAAAAAGCTTAATTTTGACAGTAAGACTATCAAGTTTATCAATCAAGAGACGATTTTTCAAACCCACAATTCAATGCTTATTGAGAATCCAGCAGCTATTGATTGGAGCAGACTGGCTTACGTTTTTTATGCTACTGGTTCTGATCAGTTACTGCCAATATTAGTCAATGTGCGTCAATTACGTAGGATCAAAACACACGCACAAATACATTTGATTTGCTCCTTCGATATAAATAAAGATGTTAAAGATGAAAAGGAAAATGCTAAACGAAAAAACGTCTTTAGATTATTGAGAGAAAAGTATGATTCGACTATAGAACAATTTGAGCCATTGCGTTCAAAATTTGAAAAGGATTCTAAATACTGGTCAGATTCGTTTACAAAGCTGTATTCTTTCAAGTTAGTACAATACGATCGAATAATATATTTAGACTCAGATGCAATTATCCGTCGACGTATGGATCAATTATTTTTCCTTCCGCCTGCATTACTAGCTGCACCTATTAATTATATCAAACATCCAGAAATCCCTAAACCTAGAACCTTTTTGCAAGGTGAATTGGATTATTTAAATGATTATCCACCAACACCTTTAGAGTATTCATTGAATATTCATGATTTGTATAAGGAAACTATTGAAAATGAGAAACAATTTGATCCTAACTTTTTTTGGACATTATATTCACAACTACAATCGATGGAAAATGCATTACATATGTGCCCTGAAATTGAATTAGGAAGTTACGTTATGGTTATCATTCCTGATGAAAATGTATTTGAATGGATAGTCAAAGCAATTTTGGAGAAAGCTCCAGAAGAATATGATATGGAAATAGTTAATAAAATATGGAAACTGACAGATATTGCCAACAATAATCTATTTAGACGTGAGCAGCATGAAGAACACAGTCGTAACTTATGGTTAAAAGAATCAGTTATTCCATCGTTACTCGTCATCCCACATTCTCCATATGCTTTGTTATCAGGGGAGTTTAGACATTCATTATTGAAACATGCGGCATATTTGGCAACACCACCTGACTTTGGATACTTGAAAAACGCGTTGCCGATGTTAAGTGTGCAAAGATCCATTAAAAATGGTGTAAATTATAAAAATATCGAGGATGTTGTTGAATCTTTTCCAGAAGTACCGTATTGGGATTGGGCTTGGCGATTCGACTATGAGGGAAATGCAGTTCCTGTTGACGAAATTGAGGTTGATTTGATCTTTGAAAACGCTAAAGAAGATGAAAAAACAATGGTTGGAAAGAGAGAAGTAGTGGATCAAATTAGTGTTGGAATGGGTGTTGAGCAATTTGGATGGGATAGTAACAATATATTGGAGAAAGCGGCTTATATTCATTGGAGTGATTGGCCTCTGGGAAAACCATGGGAGTTCATTAATGAGGAAGAGAATGAAATGCATGATCTGTGGTTGTTTGACAAGATGTTAGAAGAAAGTTTGGTGAACTGTCAAACTGAGACAAAACAGATGTTGGGTAGTATGAAAATATCTAGTTTTAGTAAAGCAAATTTGCGCATTGAAAAAGAGATTGAATTTGCCGATAGAGTCTGTAATGAAAGTTTACAAACGTGGAAAAAGTTGTATGAACAGTATTGGAGTTTGGTTACAAGTATAAATAAAGAAGTCAGTTCATTATAAATTTAAACATTGTTAACAACATTTATAAACTTATTTGATTCTATACCTTCAACAATGTTTTGAATACATGAGTGAGTTGCGGATTCTAATGTTTCAATTGTACTACTACCTAGATGCGGAGTTACTGAAGTTGAGAATAAATTATTTGTGGAACTATTGACATCTGATTCATCAACCCAGTAGTTTTCAATCAATGGTTCGTTAGGAAAAACATCTAAGCCTACGTGTGATACTTTCCCTGAATCAACGGCTAATTTTAATGCGTTGGTATCAATACAAGAACCACGACCGATATTGACGACTATTGAATTGTCGTTTAAGTTGGATAGTATTTGATTGTTAACTAAATTAACTGTTTCATTACCGCCTGGCAAACATATAATTAATACATCTGCTCTTGAAGTTGCATTTTCTACTTCATGAGAAATCAACGTTGAAAATAGGTTAACTTTAGAACCAGTGTATTTCGATTTATCTCTAACCACTACATTAACATTCATACCAATGGAAATCATCCTGTCAACAACCTGTTGACCTATTAGTCCATATCCGAATACTACGCATTTGGATCCACGCACACGACGAATCGAATGACCATGATAAACATGACCAAATGCAAAACCTTTTTGTAAAAGAGATTTTTCAACATATTCATTTCTAACCTTGTCACGTAATTTTAGGGTATGACGCTCTTTATCTTTACGAGACTCCCTATCCCAGTTATTAAACTTTCTTATACCTGATAAAACATGCCATAATGCACAGTCAGCTACATCCATTGCTGTCAACTCATCAACTGGCACATTTGTCAATCTGATATTTTTGGAAGCCAAATATTGTAAATCATAACCATCGTAACCGGCACTACATAGAGCGATGATTTTCAAATTAGGTGGTAATGCATCAATCAGTGCTTTATCATGCAGGCCATTCAGTGGTTTGAAACCTGGATAAGAACCGAATATTGCCAGCGCTGAGCTGAATGGTTCATCTTTCATGTCAGATTTGAAATTTTCGGGTGTGGATAGTGTGTAGTTCACAACATTGAAATTTGCAATTAAATAATTATAATTAGAAATTGTGTCTTGTATGGGATACAATGCAATAATTGTTGGTTTAGTCATCGTTGAAAGGCGAAGGGTGAAGACAAAGTAAGCGGTTGATTCGAGAAATAAAGTGGCTAACACTATAAAAAGTGATTTAGAAAAAATAAAGAAAAACTCTATACAAAACAAAAAAAGATACTAAAGCTGGACGACTAGTAGTGGCAACATAGCATTACTGATAATAATAATAATAATAATAATAATGATAATAATAATAATAATAATAATAATAGTAGAATGTTAATTTATTTAGGAAGTTAGATTAAATAGCTAGTTGGAATTAGATGAATTAATGATGGTTCTCACCTGTACCTAAGTAATTAATCTTGTAAACGGAACCACATTCCCAACATCTTGCAACCTTATCAATAGTTGGTTTTAACCACATAACGACATGAGAACCAGCTGGAGAACCAGTACAACCGACGTATCTGTATTCATCATATGAATCGATTAAGATTGGATTAGCCATTGTACCAATTCTTGAAGACTCTAAAGGTTCAGTTTCGAAAACTTCGATACCTTCCATTTTACCTAATAATTCAAATCTGGCAAGACCAGTAGATTGTTCTAAGTCAGTTGGAACTTCACCTTCCTTGGCACCAGGACCGATTAAGTCGAATTTTGTATCAACTTCGGCTAAAGTCTTTGCAGTTTTGAATTCCTTTACAGGAGAATTTTTGAGAACAGAGGAGGTGGAAAAGAATCTGTTAGTTCTTGCAATTCTGAGTGTTTGTCTGAACATTCTGTATTAAAAAAAAAAAGAGGAATGAATCAATGTTTTTAGACATGAATGTTAGTATTTTCTTTGATTAAAATAGTTAAAATTGCAACTCTCAAAAATGCTAGGCAAAAGTTATGAGTAATAGAAAGTAAATCAACGTACGCGTATGTGGGTAAGAGTGGAATGCGTTGTATAGCAGATAGTCAAGCAAGTAAACTGAACTCGGTCAACCTTCAAGTATAGTAGATGTATGTGAGTGCAGTTCGAGAGTGCTAAAGACAGATATTTTACGTAAGCCGGTAATAATTTCATCATATGATTTGTGATGTATGAGAGCGTTCCTCATTGGTCAGTTAAAATACCGTCAACGGTGTACTGGTGCAGTAGCAAGCACGTGCATAGGTAGAGGGCTATGTTTTTTTAGACGAAAGGCAAACAACTTTTTGTCGTGACTGTGGTTTGCTTTCCAGGTTCGCGAGTCGGTCTAGGGAGCGGAGTGTGTGGAGCACTGGGTTTTCTTAGTGGAGGTTGAAATTTACGTTAATTTGCCTGGACACCCTATATCTCATAGACGGTCTTTTCATTAACCACAGAAATTATTATGTATGTACAGCATAGCATCATCTTGTCAAATGGGAGGATTGCAAAGTCTTAGATTATTTGAGCACCAGAAAGTTTTCAAAGCTATAAAAACATATTGTGAAAATTGTCATAAAATGAAAGATTAAGATAACCGTTCAACACTGAAAAAAACTATTCTCAAATAAAATTGAATGAAAAAAGCATTAGTAATCTGCTGTCAACTAAACAGGCGTTTTAAAATTGCATACTGCACTGATACAATCCTAGCCCATCGTTTTGCGTTTTTCTTTGAATGATATACTAACAACATTTATTTACCTTTTTAAACAGACAATATGCCAAAGAAGAGAGCATCCAACGGTAGAAATAAGAACGGTAGAGGTCACGTTAAGCCAGTAAGATGTGTTAACTGTTCCAGATGTGTTCCAAAGGATAAGGCTATCAAGAGAATGACAGTTAGAAACATGGTTGAAGCAGCTGCTGTTAGAGATATTTCTGAAGCTTCTGTCTATGATGAATATCCAATCCCAAAGATGTTCAACAAATTACACTACTGTATTTCTTGTGCAATTCACTCCAGAATTGTCAGAGTTAGATCCAGAACTGACAGAAAAATTAGAACTCCACCTGTCAGACAAAGATTCAACCAAAATGCTAAGAGAGTCTCTCCAGCTGATGCTGCAAAGAGAGCTTAATTGTTGTTGACTGTATAGTTTATATTAATAATCTTCATGTTATAACATTTAATCAAGTAAAAATCCTTTAAAGTCTATATATTTGCATTCTTATTACGTAATATCCTACGTCAATATTTCTCGCTTCTCGTCCAACAATTTGGACATTATATTTTTAACAGTTTGATTGATTATATTGCAACACTCAATCTATATATTTAATACATAGCCCGATCTAATCGATATACACGTGCACAATGGAGGAACCAAATTGGAAATTTAGTCAATGTTTTGGAGATAAAGGTGATATAGAGAATATAACTGAAGCAGATATAATTTCAACTGTTGAATTCGACCATACAGGTGACTTTTTAGCAACTGGAGATAGAGGTGGTAGAGTTGTCTTGTTTGAGAGAAATGAAACAAAGAAAAATTGCGAATATAAATTTTATACAGAATTTCAAAGTCATGATGCAGAGTTCGATTATTTAAAATCTTTAGAAATTGAGGAAAAAATAAATAAAATTAAATGGTTGAAAAGGTTTAATCAATCAAAATTTCTACTTTCAACAAATGATAAAACTATCAAATTATGGAAAGTTTTTGAAAAGCAAATTAAAATTGTATCTGAAAATAATAACATTACTGATAACGAATTAACAACTTCAACAATTAATATTTCAAATCAATTGAAATCATTTGAAACAAATCCGAATTTTATCAAAAATGTAATAAATTCAGATTTAATGACGAATATAAAATTGCCAAGGTTATCATATCATGACACAATAACGGCCGCACAACCTAAGAAAATATTTGCAAATGCTCACGCATATCATATTAATTCCATTAGTGTTAATTCAGATCAAGAAACTTTTATTTCAAGTGATGATTTAAGGATTAATTTATGGAATCTAGGTATCGAAGATCAATCCTTTAATATAGTTGATATCAAACCAACAAACATGGAAGAGTTGACGGAAGTTATTACAAGTGCCGAATTTCATCCACTAGATTGTAATTTATTTATGTACTCATCATCAAAAGGTATGATAAAATTAAATGATATGAGAATGAATTCATTATGTGACAATCACTGTAAAATTTTTGAAGAATATATCGATCCATCAACGCATAACTTTTTCACTGAAATTACATCATCTATATCAGATGTTAAATTTAGTTCAAATGGTCGTTATATTGCAAGTAGGGATTATATGACAGTTAAAATTTGGGACATTAACATGGAATCTGAACCAATTAAAACAATCAATATTCATGAACAGTTAAGAGAGCGTCTTTGCGATACTTATGAAAATGATGCTATATTTGATAAATTTGAAGTGCAATTTAGCGGTGATAATAAATCAGTTATGACAGGTTCATATAACAATAATTTTATGATTTATGAAAACTCAGTTAGTGCAGAATGTACACAATCAGAACAAGAGAATGAACGTGAAGTAATGTTACAGGCTGATAAATCAGCATTTAAAGTCAAAAAAAGTATTAATTCTACAAATGGTACAGGTAGTGCAAAACGTAAAAACTTATCAATGCTGAATAAGTTTGATGCTGAGTCATTTGACTTCAAAAAATCAATTCTACACCTAAGTTGGCACCCATTGGAAAATTCAGTTGCTATAGCTGCAACTAATAATCTCTACATTTTTTCTGCACTTTGAATGAATACGTAAAATAAATTTAAATGTTGAAATAACCATAGTAATAAATACATACATGTTTATATGGATGTAAATATATCTATATATATTAATATGAATAACCATATAAGTAATCAATTAATCGATCTGTTCACAAAGAAAAAAGATCTATCTGATGTGTCTGTTACAGTCAGGGTTCCAGAACAGGGTCTTATCACCATCACCCCAAAAGAAGTCGACTTTTCTGACGTTCAGGTATGCATATTTTGGAACTGGCCATTCATCATCAGATAAATGTTTTGTGTGTTCTCTATGTTCTGCATGTTCCTTTTCAACGATATATGTACTGACACCAGTGACTGCAATGATTGGAGCAGCTAATAATAAGGAAACCTTTTTCCAATTTGCTGATGAGCCCTTTGCATGGTGCTCAACTGCATCAAGATGTTTCACAAACTCTGCACCTTTTGCTGCATCAGCATGTGTGAATGCTGGCTTGTCAAGGTTGGATTGGAATCTTCTGCCAATAACTTTGGCTTGTCTTTTTGCGATAGTTCTGAACATTATTGTGTGTAATTTGGCGTGAAATGACTAATCAGACCAATTATTTAATTAAGTTATATATTGTACAATTAACACCAAGTTAACAACGTTAGCAAAAATAGGTGAGCCCGAGTGAAGCGCTGCAAAAACCTCACCACTCTTTTCTTTCTTACATAAGCATAGACAAACCAGCGCTTTTTATTGGTCGAGAACGCTTTAAAGTTTCTTTCTGGTTTCCCACGCAGTGTATCTTTGTTTAAGCTCCTCCTCATATATACGTGTTCCGTCAAGTTGGTTTCCGACCGTGAGCCAACCAGGCCTGGTATTATGCTCTCTTCCAAAAATCTCCAGCTTACGAACTCCGTTACCTACAAGTCTGTCCACAATCCCGTAGATCTCGTCTGGTTTACGAGAAGTTTCTCTCGTAGATGATATCATAATTTGGGCATCAATTCCACGATTTAACCATTTGGCATTTCCCTTGATTCCAACAAGTAAATGTTCTTTGGAGTGGTTTAACCAATGCCCCGTACGGCCAGTGCTTATTGTACGTATTAATTGACTCGTTTTAATCCATGTAATTTGGTTGATCACCTTGTACCCCCATTTGTTGAGGAACTCACGACCAGTTTCAATTGTACGTCCTGTAACCCAAAGAAGAAAAATACCTTCTTTTTGTAACTTATCCATACGAAGCGATAGTAACTCGTCATCTTTCAGACTACTATAGTTCAAATTCATATGAATAGTCCAACTTGGATCTGCAATTACAGCTCCAAAATCATTACCAAATACTTCAAAATCAATCTTCATAAGATCGCAATTTATCCATTGTGCTGGCAGTTCACATTTCAAATAACCACATACGGATTCACCTCTTGTAAAATCCCAAATTCTAATATTTTCCTTGATTTCAAAAATTTCTTCATCTTTATTACCTTCATCTTTGTGTTTAGTGGGCATCAATTGTCCATAATGTATGTATCTACATGTAGACATTTTATGGCAAGTGTCTAAATATGAGCAATCACCTAGCTTCAAATCCGTTTGTGGTTGGATAATTGGAATGAAATGTAATTTATTCTCAACACATTTAGGCAATTGCAGACATTTCTTATTGTCATGAATTAATTTGTCCATTTTTTGTTCGATTAATTTGCAATAATTTGTATTCTTGTCAAAGGTTACTGTTGTTGACAACAAAACTGCATGTTCATTATCTTCACAACAATCATAGAACGGCTGAACATGTGTTCTCATTCTGGCCCTCTCTCGTTGTAGAGAATGTGATGAGCAAGTGTTGTTGAGCAAATAATCCAATTGTTCTAACCTGTTAGATCTAGTAGTTAAAGTGTAAGTATCGTTAATATCTTTAGGAATTAGTTTTTTGTTGGTGATAATCTTAATAGGATAAATATCGTTCTCCGAAGTGATTGGCTTTTCACCTTCAATCAAATCTAGAACAAACTTCAATTTTTCATTTTTGTCTTGAGGAATCTCACACTGAAACTCTTCAAGATTCTTTCTTTTATAATTACCATCAATTCTCATGACAGTGTCATTATCCTCAATTGCATCAACATTGCTGTTATCCGGATATTCATTTTCAGCAGAGGAAGATGAAGATGGTGGTGATAATGTAGGTGAGACTGATCTGACACTTCCATTTGTAGACTGTGGGGGTGTAACTGGATTAAGTGAAGTAAAATGCAACGATTGCGAAGTTCTTAGTAGCAATGCCAATGATAATCTGTTGATATATGTAATTCTGTCTAAACAAGAAAACGGATCTTCATAATGATTTTTTAATGCATTCAGCGGGATGCAAACGAGAGTATTTTCATTACACATTTTATCAATCAGCCTTAAGTATTTCATGAATTGTAACCATGACACCTTATCTTTCCCCTTACTGTACACGGAACAGACAAAACAAAAGTAAATTTCCGGAATGGATCCGTTGACGGGTTGTTCAGTGAGAAGATAATGCCAGTCTAGCAAAAACTTAACAATCTCCAGTCCTTTCCTGTCCATACTGGCCCGCTTCTTTATTTTACAAAAGAAGGAGTGCCATCATCAATAGCAGCCATTCAAAAAGCTGAGCATTTTCCATTTCCCTTTAAAGCAGAGCCCTGTCACTAGACTCATTAAACCCAATGAGGCAGGTGATAGGATTTTTAACATGCTCCAATCAAATTCGCTTACGTAACGCGATTTTGCGTTCCTGCAGTTTTGTTTACGTTTCATGTCTGGCAGATAGCAGAGATGAATAGTGGTACAAAAGTACGTCCTTTTCAGTCTTTGGTCAAGCAGCATGCAGAAAATGGCCCCTGAACAGGGAGGGGAGCCAAGTATGGCTGCAGGGGAGGAGAACATTCCTGTTCTAAGTGAGAATTTTGAACTGTGGATTCGGCTAGCAACAGATAACAAAATCAATGCAAGCAATACCTGGAACTTTGCACTTATAGACTATTTCCATGACTTTCAGGTGCTACGTGATGGCGATGGGGTGAATTTTCAAAAAGCTTCAACAGCCTTAGATGGATGCATGAAAATTTATTCCCACAGAATAGATTCTGCTGCTAAAGACACGGGTACATTGCTGGCTTCGCTAAATATCAAATCAAATCATGAGAAATCTATCAATACCCTAGAGACACAACTTCGAAGGCCCTGTAGTGTGAATACAGGAACGAATATGGAAACAGGTGCTAGCTCAGATGATGAAATTGGTGTCACTGCTGGTGAAGAGAATTTTGGTGAATCTCGAAATAATAAAAAGTCAAAAACTGGTTGTACAAATAAATCAAAAAGCTGCTTAGCAACGTCATTTAATAATATCAAAATCAAGGATCAAGACCGACCCTTTAAACAAGATCCCGTGTTTAAAAATGCGTTGGCAGATTTTGATGAAGGAGGTGCAAAGAGTTTATTAAACAATATTCTCAGGATTTCTAAAGAAAGTAAAGTAGTATTTGATATGTCTAATGATGTTAGTTTGCTAGCTGATAATGATGATGATGATCAAGATGATATTGCATTTGCGGTAACAAATCCCGATATATCAGAGTTTGACGATTTGAAAAAATTGGTTACATTTGATCTTATTAGTGAATCAATTGACATTTGTCCATCACTTTCTGAATTGAAGAGAATATCCGAGGGAAAGACTGATGCATCTATATTGCTACAGCAATTAGATGATGTAGATGTGTCTATGGTGGAAGCAAATATTGAGTACAAGAAAATTTACCTGAACGATGACATTAATAGGTTGGACCAACCTGATTTTGATTATCACAATGATGTTGATATGTCCAATTTACAACCTGAAAATGCCGAGGAAGCGCTTGTCTCAAATACGTCACGACGGACGCGTTATTCTATTTTTATGGATGGTGTGGAAGATAGTGATGAAGCAGGCCAAAATTTTACATTAAATAGACTTTTCGATGAAAATGGATTAAGAGAAATATCAGATACCGAGTCAAGTAATGGCGAACCGGTTTTGGGGAAATTAAATAATAGGGATTTGGATAGGATCCATTTGTTCGATGATATTGGATCAAGACCTCCGCTTTATTGGAAAATTACGAGACTTAAGCGTTTGATGAATAGTAATAAAAAGAAATTTGATTATAATGAATTTGAAGAAGCAGAGAATATTGGGAAGAGCCAACCAAAACATGTGAAAAAATATAAGAAAAGGAAAGATGTTATTTTAATTGATTTCATGACAGATGGTGATGACTTATCAGAGAAAGAAATATTTATGGAAACTGACTATTTATCTAAGATAATGCTATCTGAAAAAGAAAGACGAGCAGGTAGGCATATTTTGGAAGGGGATTCAACATTCACTGCCAAAAAACTTGCATTTTTATCTCTCAAAACAAATCAATTGGCAAATTCCGTCTTACTTCACAAAAGAACCAATAAACATGAAGAAAAAGAACGTGATAACATTGTTGCCAATCAAGACTATTTTGCAAAAGGTTACAAAAATGAAGTTGAATATGACAATGAACGGAATAATCAAGATATCTTGAGCGATGCGCTATTAAGTGATGGTATCGAACCTATACCAGATTTTGATAACCTCAATGACTTTGATCCAGTCAGTGCAGAGGCGTTTGAAACTCCAATCAGTTCACAGTTTCAGCCACAATCACAATTGCAATCTCAAAGCTTGTATCGCACAAGTGCCATACAATATGCCAAAAAATCAAAGAGAGTTGATGTTAAACTATTAAAAGAGAATATCTGGGATTCAATTGAGAAAATATCAATTTTAAAAAAAAAACGTACCTCTTCACATTTTGAAGGGGACGAAAAAGAGGATACCCCACCTGATAAATCAGATAATGCGATGAATAATAAATTATCTGTCATTGAAACAATTGCTGATGACAACATTGATCAAGATGCAATGAACTTCACAACAGTTGTTGAAATTATGTCTTCTAAATATGGTGCTAAGGTAAAGAGTGATTTATCAACGAGTTTTTGCTTTATTTGTTTGTTACATTTGGCAAATGAACAAGGATTGACATTAGAGACATTAGATAATCATCAAGATATTATCATTCATAAATAAAAAGTATATAAATACATTATCAGTTTTTTAAAATAACACTAACTAAATGTTTTGGGATAAGTAGATTAAATTGTTAATAAACAAAGTATACAATAGAGAATATATAAAAGAGGGGTACAAGAATTACCATTCTTGTGCGGTATTTCCATAAGGAGATTTTTTTGAACCTTTAATAGGGATGATAACTGAAGAGCCGTTTTCAATAAAAGAGAATGTGTCTTTTCTTTTTCTTTCATAATCATCAATAAATTTAGATTTCGAAAGTGTAATTCCGATATCATCTAAACCATTAATAAGACAATGTTTTCTGAATGGTTCAACTTCAAAATGTTCAACTAAGACTTCACCATCTGGACCCTTTATTTGTTGCTCTGGTAAATCAACTGTTAAAGTCTTACCAGCTTGTGCAATTGGGTATAATTTTTGTTCAATTACGTCATGCGGTAATCTAATTGGTAGTAAACCATTCTTAAACGAATTATTGTAGAAAATATCACCAAATGATGGCGCAATAATTGATTTAATACCAAAATCTTTCAATGCCCATGGTGCATGTTCTCTTGATGAACCACAACCAAAGTTATCACCGGCACAACATATTATATTTGCTTTATTGAACGGTTCGACATTTAAAACGAAATCAGTTGCAACTTCCTTGCCATCTTTATCCTTTGTAAATCTAGATTCATAGAAAAGACCTTTACTTAAACCTGTTCTCTTGATGGTTTTCAAAAATTGTTTTGGAATAATTGCATCGGTATCAATATTTGCCTTTTCCATTGGTGCAGCAACTGAGGTTAGAATTGTAAATTTTTCCATGCCCATTGACTTTGTAGCTTTTTTAGAGTCTGCAGTAGAGTTTGGAGGAATGTCATTAATCTCATCTGCAATTTCCTCAGATTTAGTTTCTTCCTTTGGTAATGGGGCTTTCTCATGATCATAGACGGCCTTTTGGAGCTGTTTGTCTTCTTCATCCTTACCTAATTGAATCTTAGGAGAATCTTTTGATTCATTATATTTAAAGTTCCTAATATCGGTGAAATGACCAACAATACCTGCGGCTGCTGCCATTGCGGGAGACATAAGATGAGTTCTTGATAATGCACCTTGTCTACCACGGAAATTTCTGTTTGAAGTTGATGCACATCTTTCATAAGGATCTAAAATATCTGGATTCATACCTAAGCACATTGAACAACCAGCTTCTCTCCATTCAAAACCTGCAGCTGCAAAAATTTTGTCTAAACCTTCAGATTCCGCTTGCTTTTTAACTAAACCGGAACCAGGAACAACCAAAGCCAATTTGACGCTGTCTGCCTTTTTGTGACCAACAACAACTTTTGCAGCTGCCCTCAAATCTTCAATACGTGAATTTGTACATGAACCAATAAAAACTTTATCAACTTTCAAATCTTGTAATGGAACGTTTGGCTCTAAACCCATATAGTGAAGGGCAGCTTCAACACCACTTTTAGCGATTGGATCACTGAAATTGTTTGGATCAGGTACACTCGCAGTAATTGGTAATGCATCCTGTGGAGAATTACCCCAAGTGATGGTTGGAACAATATCTTCAGCCTTGATAATTACTTCTTTATCAAATTTGGCGGTTTCGTCAGAATATAATGAACTCCAGTATTTAACTGCCTTTTCCCATTCTTCACCCTTTGGAGCCAACGGTCTGCCTTTAATATAGTCAAAAGTAATTTGATCCGGTGCAATCATACCGGCTCTAGCACCTGCTTCAATAGCCATATTACAGATTGACATTCTGGCTTCCATACTTAAATCTCTAATTGCCTTACCTGCAAATTCGATAACGCAACCGGTACCACCCGCAGTACCAATCACACCAATAACATGCAAGACCAAATCCTTTGAAGTAATACCAGGTTTCAAATCACCATCTATTCTAATAAGCATGTTTTTAGATTTTGCTTGAATCAAAGTTTGTGTTGCTAAAACGTGCTCAACTTCAGAGGTACCAATACCGAAAGCTAACGCACCAAATGCACCGTGAGTGGAAGTGTGTGAATCACCACAAACAACTGTAGTACCAGGTAATGTGAAACCTTGTTCTGGACCAACAACATGGACAATACCTTGTCTGTCATCAGTCATACCAAAATAAGCCAAGTTAAAGTCTTTTACGTTCTGTTCTAAAGTTTCGACTTGTAATCTTGAATCATCTTGATCGATAAAAGTGGTAACATTTTTAAAATTTTTTCTAGAAATAGTTGGAATGTTGTGATCAACAGTAACTAAGGTACAATCTGGTCTTCTGACACTTCTGTCTGCATTTTTCAAGCCCTCAAAAGCCTGTGGAGATGTGACTTCATGGACCAGATGTCTGTCAATGTAGATTAAACAAGAACCGCTATCGTCCTCGTGCACAATATGGTCTCTGAATACTTTGTCATATAGGGTACTCATTGCGTGTATACTGCTTTATACTGTTTTTTTAAACCAAGTGTAGCAGACTTAACAAACTTTGCAGACAGAAGCCGAATTGCAGTACGGAAAATTGTCAGCTCTATATATAACTGGGGAACTGGAAAAAGGTTTCCAGAAACGGCTTCCGGCACCGGCGCAAAAGCAGGCGCTAGAAAAGACAGCTCCGGTACCGGCGCTGCCTCCGCCAGTAGAAGCCCGAGAAAATGTAATTTTTCGGCTTAGCGTTGTTGTTCATGGCTAAACCTTGTGTATACACTATAAACATGAGTCTTATCAATATCAGTCATCATCTGGGTGACTGTATCTCAGGCCAGATCATTTTCTAGAGTATCTCCAGCAGGCGCATACTGCACAAAAGGATACCAATCCAATTTCAATCGTTTTCAAGATTTTCTGTTGCCTCTTTTCTCGCTTGACACACTGAGAATACGAAATATCTCCTCTAAACGACACCATGGTGTACAGTGGTATCCAGTACTTGGGTATGCACCTGCCTAGAATTCCGTCCAGGGTTTTTCTGAACAGGTATGCGTATGATATCACTTTGGTAGACATCTCCTTGTAGTTATCAAGTGCAAGTTTTAGAATTGCTTTGAGATCTTCATGTCTTTGCACCGTATATTTATCAAATGCTTCCTCTCTAGTCCGGCATTCATCCATTAAACCTAATAAAATTCTAACGTCTTCAAATCCACAGTTCATACCCTGTCCATAAAAGGGGACCATTGAATGAGATGCATCTCCAATAATAATACATTTATCTGAATAGTTGTATTGATTACATGTCACTTGCATTAATGCTCCTTTTGGATTCTTCAGAAAAACTCTAGTAATGTGCTCTATGCCAATTAATTCAACAGCATCGGCAAAGTTTGTTAGGAAAAAGTCAGTAACTGCTTTCTCATTATCTAATGACTCGGTTAACTTCCATGGCCCAAAAAATGTAGATGTAAAAGATCCATCCCCATTCGCTAACGCAATTAACATAAAATCTTTACGTGGCCAAATATGCAAATGATTAGGATCAAGTAAAAATTTACCATTTGCACCTGGCGGAATGTATAGCTCAAGGTAACATTTATCGATATACTCTTGTGAATAGTTCATACGAATGTATTTCTGCATTTGGTACCTGACATTCGAATACGACCCATCTGCGCCCACAACAAAATCAAAATCATAGTTCAGAACTTTCTTAACCTTCTGTGACAAATTGTTGTCATATTTACATTCTGCCAAACAACTAATTGTGGCACCTCTTGTGTTTAACGATATATTCGTAATTTTATGATTAAACATTAACCTGATAGGATTGCTTGCACTTTGATTGAACCTTTCAATCTCATCAACCAAATTCATGTTTAACTTTGCCCTGTCGATTGAGTTGATATGTTCACCAAACAATCCGTAAATTTGACTTTCCTGTTTTCCATCCAATGAATGAATCATTCGTCCATGCATTGGGATGATTCCCTTCAAAACACGTTTACTCATCTCCTTGTCAACAAACTCCAGGCCACGTATACCACGATCACTAACGGCAAGATTAATGGAACGTAAATTCCGCTTGTCATTATCGTCTGTACATCTCGGATCAGCTCTCAAATCGAAAAGCGTAACATTGTATCCACGGTGTCCCAATCCTAAGGCCACCAAAGCTCCTACAAGACCAGCACCAACAACTGCAACGGATTGTGACATCCTTCCTTTTATCCCAACACTCCACAGTTGAGGAGTGCAGGGCTAAACTAAGCAAGATTGTTCAATAAAACAAATTTCGTTAGCACCTCGCGTTGAGATTGTATCTCGGTACTATTAAGAAATCAGACTACGTGAATAACAAGTACTATAAACACTTAAAACTATACAAAATAAACTAATTTCTGAGAACATCACGAAGATATCCACCCAGTTTCTCTGCACCCTGCTCCAAAGCACCCTTGAGGACATTGAGGTCATCTCCCATGTACTTCTCCGCAAATTCAATCACTTGTTGTTCAATATCTACATTGCCGCCGTTGTTCTGTCTAAATTCAGAGACATCATCTTCACCATAATAGTCAGAAGAAGAAATAGATTGTGCATTGCCAAAAGCTTTTAATTTTGTCTTCGCTTCCTGAGCTTTGGATTCATCGTAGCTTCCGACACCATAAAATTGATCTGATGAAATACCTTTTTGTTCACCAAATCTCTTTGCGACATCTCCGGTATAATTCACCTCTTTATATTTTTTGCCTTCACTCGAGTTAGACTCGGCAGGTGCAGTTGATGCAGTCATGCCAAACCCAAGTTTTGCAAAACTTTGTCTGGTGTCTTCAACGTCGTTGCTTTTCTTGGCTAAGGTATTATTAGGGTTTAAAATGGAATATTTAGATTTATCAGAGTTTTGCGAGTTAAAAAGAGATATAGGTGCATTCTTCGACTCTGTAGCTGGTAATGTTGTTTTAGGGGTTTTAGTGGTAATTTTGGAATCCGCATTTGGATTATAGCCTAAATTCTTGATTTCCTGTTCTTCTTTCTTTGCCTCTTTCTCAAATTCATCAAAATCAATGTCATCGGCTACAACTTTCTTGATATTTAACTTGGCCTTATTTCTAGCGGTAGAACCACCGCTACCAAGAATATTCTTCTTACCCAATGCACTACCTTTAATACCAGTTGTTTTATTGACAACTCTTCTAATAGGTGTTGCCTTAGCAGCAGGCTCCACTTTATTAAGACTTGTACTACTGTTGTTCAATGGAGTTATTGGTCGAGAGTTTAGTGGGGATGGTGTGTTGATTGGTTTATCCCATTTAGAAAAAAAATCGTCACCCAACGATGCACTCTCCTCTTCTTCTGTGTCAAAAGTATTATCGTTATCATCCCATTCCAAAATGTTTGGATGCCTCTTGATATCATTTAAAACCCTTGTTTCCAGCTTCTCCTTATAGTTTTTACCAACAGGCGAATCGTAAATTTGCTTTGGTCCGCTTTTTAATATGCTTGAACCACCATTTTTGTTGATGAATTCTTTGAAGCGATCATTACCACCGCATTTCATGCTTCTCAACTGTTTATTGGTCCATTTAGTGTCCAGAACAGATGACTTAACAAAGGAAATATGCACACCCATGTTTCTATGGTTGGCACTACATTGCAGACAAATGAAAATACCAAATGGGATTGAGGTCCAGGTTGGATTTCTAACATTACAGTCAAAACAATGTTTGTTGGCCGGGTTCTTTTGCAAACGAGTGAATATCTGTTTGATATTTTCTGGAGATGCAAATTCGTCCTCTGCACTCATGTTTAATGCACTGTATACCTATTTCACGAGCACCCTGAAAGGAAACAGACAGTTCAACAACTCAGCAACGCATGACTTTTACGCAAGCGATCTACTTGAACACGCAGCTCGCACCTTGCTACACGCATCTGGGTGGTTTTTAAGCATTTGCAAACATGCAGTATTTACAAACATGCCCAAGTATTCTTTTGAGCTACAAGGCAGATAGATCAGAAACTGCCACTGCTTCATGATTTCCAAAGTGACTAAAAGGCATGGAAGTGCCAGAGCGCCTGACATTGGACGTAAAAGAGTGCCCAGCATGGGATCAATACCCATAACGACAACAAAAAATGCTTATGTTGACAATGATGATGAAGACGATGAAGAAAACCTACGTATTTTAACCAAGGAAGATTTTGAGAATGCAATCAAGTTGGTGACTAACAACAAAATTAATAATACCAATACTTGGGATCTTCAACTTATTGAATATTTTTATGATCTGAATCATCTGCGATCGGATGATGGAGTTTCTATCAATTTTCAAATGGCTTCTGCAACGTTGGATGGCTGTACAAAAGTTATTTCCAAAAGGGTAGATTCTGTTGCCGTTGATACAGATGCATTGATTCAAATTTTGGCCATAAATAATGATAATGGGGGTAAAAAAAAGACGTCAAAACGCACCGGCGACGAAGATGACGATGATGATGAAGACGATGAAAATGATGTAGAGTACGATCCAAATCAGTTCGAGAAAAAAAGAGTTGATATTGCAGAAAAGAGAGAACGAGATGGGTTTTGTACTACTATGGATCGGCTCAAATTCACTGATCGTCATTTACAATTTGCTACTATAGATCCGGTATTTCGGAAAATGCTAGCCGATTTTGATGAAGGCGGATCTAAATCGTTGCTATTGAATAACTTACGTATGTCAAAAGATGGAAGGGTACTTTTAGATGATGCGACTACTAAAACATCCACTTTTGAGAGCAAAAATGAAGAGGATGATGACATTGAAAAATCCATAATCAAGCAAGAAAAAGATGACAATAATGAATCAATCGGTAATTTTGATCTTGCGTATGATGATGATCAAATAAAAGTGGACAAGGACGATGAAGTAATGAACGAAGAGAACAATACATTGATATCATCCTTAATTGGTTCATTCAAACATTTAGTAAAAGATGCGCAATTTAACGACTTTGAAATATATCACGAAATGTCGGAAATCAAAGCAAGTATCGAAAACTTAGATTATGGTAAACAATTTGTCAGTAGGATGAGTGAAAAAATTATAAAAGAAGATAAGAACGATGATGATTTTCAAATACCTGAATTCAATGTTGATTATGATTATGATATTGATAATTTTGATTTAAATGTTGATGGTCATGTTGGAAGTATAAATGATTTCGATTTGTCCAAGCAAACAAATTTAAACACCAATATGAATCAAGAGCCGTATGAGTTGTGTAATAACAATGAAATGCATGATTTTTCTATGATCAGTGATGATAAAATGCTCGAACAAGAATCCCTTCTGATGGCCGAATTAGACAAAAGATTGAATATGAGGAGAAAAAACCATTGGAAAATTCGTGCAATTAATTCTAAATTGAATATTATAAACACGGAGAATGCTACTCAGGAGGAAAAGCCACATAACATACATACCGAATCTGGAAGAAAGGAAAGTAAGAAAGCAAAGAGTAAAAAAAACGAATATGCGATCGATTTCATGAACGATCTCACAGATGGAGAGATACAAAACTTATTTATGAGACCCTTACGGCCGTTGAAGGGTTTGAATCCAAATATAGTGAATGTTGAATTGACGACACTGCCTGACATGAAATTATGGAATGCGGAAAGATTGGTCAAATCATTGCTTAAGCCTAAACGAAGATTCAGAAACGTATTCAGCACCCGTAGATCCACACGAATGGGATCTGAGGTGTATGCAGACCGTGAATTTTGGGCATCCAAATATAACGATAAGGACACAACTTTACCACAGGAGAGAAAAGATATTGATGAAGATGCGGCTGATTATTTGTATGAGGTCATGGATAAAAAACACAAAGATGAAAATGGGCTATCGGCATACGAAAATGACAACGTATTGGATGATTTTGGAGATTTAGATCCCGGTGTCTATGATTTTGATGCACCAATAGAACAGGACGATGTACTAGCTCAAGAGGCAGAAATAACAGCGCCGAAAACTGAAACAATACCCGCCCGTAGGTCGTCCTGGCGTAAGGACACCATAAATTTTGAGAAACGATCCAAAAAGATCAACGTTCGTCTGCTCAAGCAGAATTTATGGGAGGCTACTAAGCATAAAAGTGACCGAATACCGCTTTCTGAAATCATCAGGGATACTATTGATAACTATCATGGACGTGAGAAATCAGACTTGTCTACGTCCTTTTTCTTCATTTGCATGTTGCATATAGCCAATGACGAGGGGCTAATGATTGAAAAGACTGATAATATGATGGATTTAATTATCTATCAGAACCCAAATCAGGGTGCAAAATAGAATTTATAAATGTGTTAAAATGTATTTTAAAATTTATAGAGGAATTAACTGGGAAAATACAAAATAAAGATTTATAAAGATCAATCATCAAATCATTAACCATCGGCTTCGGTGTCATCTGCGTTTGATAACACCTTATTGTTATCAAAATAAAGTTCTTTCGTTTTGTTTAAAAAACTTGACCAACTTGCCAAGGCAATTTGGTAACCAAGATACGCAGACACAGTTGTCCATATAGTGAAATAAAGCCATGATTCAATACTCAGAAAACTACCAACAACAAGAATTTTAAATCCCCCAATTGATCTAGGCATACAATTTTGAATGATAAAAGGATCTGGACAGAAATTTGCTTTGTCACATATCTCTATTATTTCATTAATACCATGGGCATTTTCAAGATCCTGCAGAAGTTGGTCTGAATACTTAATCTTCGAATCTTCTGTCTGTACTGTGAAAATCACAATTCTAATGGCCGCTATGAGAAGACATGCATTGAGGTATTTATGGGTATAATCAACGTTGTTCTGAATACGTGCATAAATTACTGGGATACCCGTTAATAACATAACGAAGAGCCATCTCACAGGGTGGTCGGAGCGGATAAGGAAACCATAAATTGGATAACAAGCTAGTGTTGATCCTATCATGAAAATAAATTGATGAATCACTCTTTGAGTGATGAACTTGCCAACTTCACTGTTCAATAACATACGGAATTTCTGTTTGCTTTTCTGCCAATTGGCCAAAATTATTGTCCTTAATGCTTTAACTCTTGAGTCTGAAGAAGAAGAAATTGCTTCTTTAATTGCAAGGTATTGTTGAAAAAGATATTTGGACATGATTTCGCCTTGTGAAAGAATAATTGTAGTCAATAGAGCACTATATACATCAACTTTGTATATTTCACTTGGCAAACCCATGATTTTTTCAAGGCCGGTCAGTTTAAAAAATATTTTACCAATGAGAATATTAGCAATGTATAGTGCGAACGTGATAAGCATAGAGGCCAACCAAAGCAATGCAAAAAATCCAAACAGTCTGAGTCTAAACTGAGGTGGCCTATAAACAATGGTATAAGTAGTCACGTCCAGTGGATCAACGTCATTATAAGGATTGTATTTGTGATCATCATTTGGATATTCAGGAATAGGTGCCAATAGCTGATCTGATTTGGTGACCGGTACAAATAATGTCCTCACAAAATTTCTTGAAACATGGTCATCATCAGGTGCACGAACGTAGTTTCCATCAGGGACAAAACAGCAAAGCGCATTTGGATGAGTGGCAAAGTAAACATCTGTTTCGGACTCTAGTACAGGATCTGTAAAGTCTGGTTCGGCAGTACTCAATCTTGCAAAAATGGTTTTGTAAATGATTTTACCACGTTCCTGTAACTTGTCATTATTGAGTAAAAAGGAAGAAAGACGGAATTTCGAACATCCGTATTTAAAAACGTATTCCCAATACTTGCGGATTGTGTTTTCTAGAAACCCACCAACGATGAATATTAGAGCAAAGGAATCATGCTCATAAAAGAATTTGTTATGAAATGGTAATATTGGTAGAGTACTGAAGATACGCAGTCCCCAAGAGACTAATGTAAATTCAATATGAATGTACAAACTGTAAACGGCTGCAGATAACGCGATTCTTGAAAATCGAAGAGTGAAAGGTCTCATCAAAGCATCATGAACAAGCTGAACATTTGGATCATCCGAAGGTCTTATAAAAAAAAGAACACCCGTTCTTAAAATCTTTGCACGAATCATTGAAACAAATGAGGCAAAAAAATACATGAAAAACGTACCTAAGAACCATTTTGGAATTAATCCAAACGCATTCGTACCAAAAAATGGTGGATCAAGTTTATAGTTGTATATATCCTTGTTGAATATAGGTACCAAGGCAAACTCTATCTGCATACCACAAAACAGAGGGAAAAGCGCCCATTCAATGGCAATTAGAGTAAAAACTTTTACCATTGATGTAATTTGTAAAAGAAAAACATACACTGTTCTGTAAGTTCCAGATAATGGGTTAACTGAAGTGCAACTAGCCTCCATTTTTTTCATGAAAATATAGATAAGTAGTCCAACCAGAGTGTAGCCTGCAAAAATGACAAAAATACGTTCAGTAAGTTGGGAAGTTGGAGTCCAATTAACAGAGTTGACATAAGCTGACTTTATTGGAATGTAGAATTCTCTGTAAAAGAAAGCGGTCATTAATTGAAGAACTGTTGAGTTTGCATAAAAAAAAGTGAGTGATTTAGGAGTTGAATTAATCAATGGGATAGCGTATGGGTACACCGACTTCCATATAAAGGAAATTAATATACCGATCGAATTATCCAAGACCAGGATAAAAAGCATACCGATGTAGGTGGGTATAAGCTTGAAACACACAAGAGCAACTGCAGAAACTAGATTTGCAAGTAAAGTCAGTTGTAAAATGAAAGTTATATTCTTTTTACTATCCCATAATGCTTCTGGTTCAACTTGAGGTGGAGGTGGAACTGGAGGTGGAGGTGGAGGTGGAGGAGGCAGCGGAAATTGAGCAACTGGAGCTTGTTGTGGGAATGCTGTTGGAAGTGGGGTCGGAAATAAAACTTGTTCTGGCTCTTCAACTGGAACTGGAATTGGTGCAAGTCTTTGTTGTGGTTGTTGCGCAAAATCATTAGAGCTGTCTGTAGATGATGCAAATGCCTGTCTTTCAGAGTTGCGTATCAGCGATTCTTCAAATGAATCTTCAGTTGGTATGGGTAAACCATCTCTCAACCTATAAGTATCAAACCTAGCCTTTTTATCGACATCCAACAATCTGCGTGCATCATTGGCGGTTGGATTTTGTAAAGAACTGACAAATTCTAAATCATCACTATATTTTGATTCAAGTTCTGGTTTCCTCTCAATTAAAAAGTTTATGGCGGGAATAACGGAATTTTTTATGTCTTGAATTTCCTCCTCTGTGAATAAATGATCAAAGTTATTCCAACCAACACGTGCATACACTTCAAGAACTTCCAGTCTAATTTGCTCGAATTGAAGTTCCCGCAATTCTTCTAATCTTCTATGTTGTTGTAATAAATGAGTTAACCGGTTTAATCTGGTTGGTTCAATTCCAATTTTCTTATGAATAATTTTTTGGAATCCTTCATCATTAACAAAAGAATTTTGAATTAAAATCATTGAAAAAATTATTATTGCATAAGTTAAACCAATGAGTAAGCCGTTAATTATTGTTTCATTGAGTACGTTATAAATGTTTGTGAAAGTATTATCTGAAGGTTCTGAATTGCCATAAAGGATTGCCTTAAAAGCATCACTGAAGGGAATGGGTACTCCAATTTGCCAATTGGTTATTTTATCGCATACGGAGATAATGAAAGGAATCTCGAATAAGGCACAAAAAACCATTAAAGAATATTTAACTAATTCATATTGATATCTGATTAAATTTTTGAAGAATTGTAATATTATAATTTTTAAAGGTAATTTGTCGGGAACATTATCATTGTATATAATTTTAAAATTGAATTTTGTATGGCATATATCACAGGAGTCTTTATTTGAATGTTCGAGCCAAAATTGTAGACAATCTTGATGAATGTATTTGATGGAACCTCTACATTTACAGGGATGAAAAAGAGGTTGATCAGGGGTGGCCTCACATCTGCATACACGACAAAAATCCACCATTTTTTTTTTAAATAGAGTGTTGGAACGACTGAAGAGTAAAACAAGCGGAAAACAAGAGCAGGATAGGAAAGGCACAAGACGTTGAGTGAAAAAAGCGAAAATATGGTTCAAAAACTGAAAACATGAATCCGAGGGAGCGAGTGGTGAAGAAAAACTATGGTTTTCTGTTGTAAAATTAGTAATTTTCGGGGCGTAGGATATAAGTTCGGTTTTCTTTTTACTAGTGAGTAGAGAATATGAATACAAGTGAGGACAGGAAACGCGTAATTGAAGTTGAAATAGAGGAAAGCAATAAAAGAAGTAAGAAAGGAGGTGAAAGTGTTGAAAATGGAATTCAAAAAGAGGAAAGGAAAACGGAGAAGGAGAGGGAGAAGCAGAATGGTTATAGTATTCCGCTGGATATAGTAAGAGCACGAGAATATTTGAACGAACGGTATGCGACCATGCGAGCTGTGAGCTTATCCACTAGATTACTACAAAAGAAGCAAGAGGAAGATGAAGGGATAGATGAGAGCAGCGAAGACGACGAGGAAGGAGAGGAGGATTTTGAGGATTTACTGGAGCTTTTCGACATCAATCCAGAAGAAGTCGACTTGGACATGACGCTGAACGAGCGTAGAAAGTTGCTAATTGACAGCATGGACGAAAAGCAGTTGAACCGATACGAGTTCTTCCGTCGTACCAACCTCAACATGGGCGGGATCAAGAAGCTGGTGAACAGCGTGACGGGGGTGGCGGTGAGCAGCGAGTTTGCACGGCTGCTCGGAGGGGTGGGGAAGGTTTTTGTTGGTGAAATCGTC
The DNA here is from genome assembly GCA_030573035.1 of Pichia nanzhaoensis. Classification (NCBI taxonomy): domain Eukaryota; kingdom Fungi; phylum Ascomycota; class Pichiomycetes; order Pichiales; family Pichiaceae; genus Pichia; species Pichia nanzhaoensis. The sequence goes on from JAJMCN010000010.1 coordinate 211,289, forward strand.
GAGGCGGCGAAGGCAGTGCAGCGCGAGGAGTGTGAGACGCGGGTGGCGGCGCAAGTGCGGTACAAGGCGCTGTTGCGCGAATGGGCTCAGGGAGGGGGCGACGCGTCGACGAAGCCGGAAATGCCATCGTTCTACGAGTCGCTGCTGCAACTGGAAACCGGCGCGTCGCTGGGGAGCGTGCGGCGGAAGTGTGAGAGCGACACGCACGACAGTTTTCTTGTCGTGGTGCCTAAGGAGGAGGCGCAGCTGACGCCGGATCACGTGCGGGAGGCGTGGCGCAGGCTCTACAGTTTGTAGAAAGTTCTCGAAAAATGCGGGCTGGAAAGCACTAGAAAACACTCGGAGTTGGCGCGGCAGCTGTTCCGGCTATTCCATAATAGCGGCGCTTGTTTCTAGAGTGTTCGGTGCTGGTGGGGTGACCCGGTGGCAAACTGCCCCTGGTTTATAAAAGGACCTCTTTCCACTTCCAATTTACTACAATTGAAATACTATTTGGTTTCTTTAATCTGGTTTCTATTACTTGTTATATATTAACAACAACAAACTAATTTGAGTTTATTATAAAACATACAAACATGTCCAAAGCCGTTGGTATTGATTTAGGTACTACATATTCATGTGTAGCACATTTCGCAAATGACAGAGTCGAAATTATTGCTAATGATCAAGGTAACAGAACCACTCCTTCTTTCGTTGCTTTCACAGACACCGAAAGATTGATTGGTGAAGCTGCTAAAAATCAAGCTGCAATGAACCCTTCCAACACCGTCTTCGATGCCAAGAGACTGATTGGTAGAAAATTCGATGATACCGAAGTTCAAAATGATATGAAACATTTCCCATTCAAAGTTATCAGTGATGGTGGTAAACCAAAAATTCAAGTTGAATACAAAGGTGAAACTAAAGTTTTCACTCCAGAAGAAATCTCTTCCATGGTTTTAGTAAAAATGAAGGAGACCGCAGAAGCTTTCTTGGGTACTAAAGTTAACGATGCCGTTGTTACTGTTCCTGCATATTTCAATGATTCCCAAAGACAAGCAACTAAAGATGCAGGTTCAATTGCTGGTTTGAATGTTTTAAGAATTATTAATGAACCAACTGCTGCTGCAATTGCTTATGGTTTAGATAAAAAAGATTCAGGTAAAGGTGAACACAATATTCTTATTTTCGATTTAGGTGGTGGTACTTTTGATGTTTCACTTCTTTCAATTGATGAAGGTATTTTTGAAGTTAAGGCAACTGCTGGTGATACTCATTTAGGTGGTGAAGATTTTGACAACAGGTTGGTTACACATTTCGCTAATGAATTTAAGAGAAAGAACAAGAAGGACTTGACTGGTAATCAAAGAGCTTTGAGAAGATTAAGAACTGCGTGTGAAAGAGCCAAGAGAACTTTATCGTCATCTGCTCAAACTTCAATTGAAATCGATTCCTTATTTGAAGGTGTTGATTTTTACAGTTCTATTACTAGAGCTAGATTTGAAGAATTGTGTGCTGATTTATTCAGATCAACTTTAGATCCTGTTGAAAAAGTTTTGAAGGATTCAAAATTAGATAAATCTTCAATTGAGGAAATTGTTCTTGTTGGTGGTTCAACTAGAATCCCTAAAGTCCAAAAGCTTGTTTCTGATTTCTTCAATGGTAAGGAACCAAATAAATCCATCAACCCTGATGAAGCAGTTGCTTATGGTGCAGCAGTTCAAGCTGCTATCTTAACTGGTGATCAATCCTCAAAAACCCAAGATTTATTATTATTGGACGTTACCCCATTATCTCTTGGTATTGAAACCGCTGGTGGTGTTATGACCAAATTGATTCCAAGAAACTCAACTATTCCATGTAAGAAATCAGAAACTTTCTCAACTTATGCTGATAATCAACCTGGTGTTTTGATTCAAGTTTTCGAAGGTGAGAGAGCAAAGACAAAGGATAACAACTTATTAGGTAAGTTTGAATTATCTGGTATTCCACCTGCTCCAAGGGGTGTTCCTCAAATTGAAGTTACATTTGATATTGATGCTAATGGTATTCTGAATGTATCTGCTCTTGAAAAGGGTACCGGTAAGACTCAAAAGATTACAATCACCAACGATAAAGGTAGATTATCAAAGGAAGATATTGAAAGAATGGTTTCTGAAGCTGAAAAGTTCAAGGAAGAAGATGAAAAGGAATCAAAGAGAATTGCTGCTAAAAACCAATTGGAATCATATGCCTATTCATTAAAGAGTTCAGCAAATGAAGCTCAATTTGAAGAAAAAGTTGGAGCTGAAGATAAACAAAAATTAGTTTCTAAATCTCAAGAAGTTATTGATTGGTTAGATTCAAACCAAACCGCTTCCACTGAAGAATTTGAAGAAAGATTAAAGGAATTGGAGCAAGAAGCTAATCCAATTATGCAAAAATTATACGCTGCAGGTGGTGCTCCAGGTGCAGGTGGTGCAGCTCCAGGTGGATTCCCAGGTGCTGGTGCCGGTGCCGGTAATACTGAACCAACTGGTCCATCAGTTGAAGAAGTTGATTAAGTATAATCGATCAACCAATCAATCTTTAATGATTTATATAACGATTCATATATAGCTATTTAACATAATTTTAAGTGAAAATATTACTAAACTAGTATAGGAAATAGTAACCGTAAAAGGAAGTAGACAGTAACCCTAATGCAGCAAGCATCAATGGGACGGTTTTTTGGAAGTCTGTAGCTACACATCTAGCCAATCCTGCAACCAATAAAATAGCCGAAGCAGCCAGTGATGTAATAATACCGGAACGTCTGCCCTGTGATGCTAGAGCACCACCGATAAAGAAGATGATAGAAACGCTTCCGCCGGCAAAAAGCGATGGAATAGATCCTTTTTTGATGTAGCCCATAAGGGCGCCAATCAACGTGACTGATCCAAGTACATATGATGACAATGCTAGCATGTTGAGAAAGGAGGTAGTAGAGGGCTTGATTGAGTTGCAAAAAGGCAGAAACAGTGGTCGGATAGAAGTGTGGAGTGGCCAATTAACGAATTTAACATGTCATGTTAAAATTAGGGCGAGGATGAGCAATTAATTGATTCTTTTATTATGTAGCAATCTAGCTATGCTCAAAACGTATAGACCTGCAATGGTTTGTTCACATTTGAGGATACAAACAAACAATTGTTTCCCGTTATACTAAGCTTGTACAATATTGGTTTGCTACTGTGTAATATGCACTTTCCGCTAATGTATGTAGTAGTTTAAATAGTGGGAAGTATGCTGGTTCCTCAAGACGCGTTTTCTCATGTTTTCTCTTTTGGCGTTTGGCGTTTAATTTGAGGATGCTGATGATGAGCCAAGCTTACTATATTACTAGTTAGTTCTACAAGTCAAGCAGCAACCATGGGAAGACTAGTTGGATTAGAACTGTACAATTTTAAGTCATACAGGGGCAAGACTCTCATTGGGTTTGGTACCTCTTACTTCACTTCGATTATAGGTCCAAATGGATCAGGTAAATCAAACATGATGGATGCAATTTCTTTTGTTTTAGGTGTTAGGTCCAACCAGCTAAGATCTAAAAACATTAAATCGTTAATATATAGGGGAAGACTTGATGATGATGTAGAAAATGAGTCCAAAGCAGAACCTCTGGCTGACAAAAATGAGGAAAGTGATTTGGATATTGACATGAACTCAGAGAGTATCAACGCTGATCGATCTGAAGACTCTTCAAATCCAACGTCTGCATATGTTACTGCTATCTACGAAAAGGATAATAAAGAAATTTTGAATTTGAAAAGACAAATCAACCCAAATGGTTCTAGTGCCTTTATTGTCAACGGCGTTAATGTTTCAGTTAATCAGTATTTGAATATTTTGAAAAATGAGAATATCCTCATAAAAGCTAAAAATTTTTTGGTTTTCCAAGGTGATGTCGAAAAAATAGCTTCTCAATCACCTCAGGATTTGACTAACATGATAGAAAATATTAGTGGATCCATTAATTTGAAAAAAGAGTTTGCTATCTTGAAAGATGAGAAGGAAAATGCACATGATATAACTGCATTGAAAAACTCTCAAAAGAGAAATCTCAGAGATGAAATCAAAAACTTAAAGGCAAAATGTATCGAGGCTGATCAATTCGATAAAAAGAATGAAGAATTGGATACGCTTGTTGTCACTAAGTATTTATCGAAATTAGATTATAATGCAAGACTGTTTGCTAAATTACAGGTTGATCTTGATTTGCAAAATGATGAATCAAACGATCTTAGCTCGGCAATTGAATTAAAGCAGCAGGAATATAAAGATTTTATACGTACACAATCCGACGATCATATGACAATTAAAGAATATGAATCCAAAATTGAAAATGATGAATCGACTTTAAAAGCAGTTAGAACAACTATCATTCCCTTAGAATCAGAAACTACTCAACTAGACAGGAAAGTTAAAGATTATAATAAAAGGCTTGAATTACTGGAAATTGAAAAAAGCGAACAGCAATCAATGGTTAATAATGCAAGCAATCTTTTATCAAATATTAGAACAGCTTATGAAACTTTTCGGCTTAATAAGGAAGAAGAAACCGAGAAGTCAGAAACAACTTCTTCATATTCATCAAATATCGAAATGTTGACTGAATACAATGAACTCAGAGATATTTTTTTATCAAGAGCTGGAAATTTAGAATCAAAGTTAAATGACTTTAGTGACGAAAAAAAAAATTTGAGCAGTGAAATTGATACATTGTGTTCATCAAAATTAATTATAAATTCGAGGTTGAGCGACTTGGAGTCCAAAAGAAATTTCACAGTTTCAAAGAGAAAACAAATTGAGTCTCAATTAAATTTCAATAATACATCAATCAAAAACTATAGGAAAGAATTAAATTCTTTAGAATCATTACGTGAATCAATCAATAAGACACAACAAGGCTTAAATAGTGGATTAAAAACTGTACTATTAAGATTAAATGAAATTAATGCAGTTCAAAGAGAAAATGCGAGAGAAAGAAAGTTAAGAGAAACATGTGCAACTTTAAAAAGACTATTTCCTAATGTTAGAGGCTTATTAAACGATATTTGTAAACCAAAACAGAAAAAATATGGTGTTGCTCTTGCTGCAATTTTAGGTAAAAATTTTGATTCAATTATTGTAGATACAATCTCAACTGCTACTGAGTGTATTGAATACATGAAAGATCAACGTCTGGGTGTTGCATCTTTTATACCATTAGATACGGTTAAGATTCAGCCGCTTGATTCAAACCTGCGTAATATATCCGAATATGCACGTCCAATAATTGATATAATTTCATATCCAACAGAGTTTGAAAGGGCAATGCAATATATATGTGGTAATGCGTTGGTATGTGATACGATTGAGATAGCTACTTCTTTACGTTGGGGCAGAGGAATTAAAGTCAAGTTGGTTACTTTGGATGGTGCACTGATTCATAAAAGCGGGCTAATGACGGGTGGAGGCAGTGAAAGCTTCAATCTAAAGTGGGATAAGTCTGAAATTGGTTTATTGAATGAGCGTAAAGAAGAATTGAAGGTAAAAATTATAGAAATGCATGCTAAAATGCCTGACGAATTGAAAGATCGTGTTATTGCAGATGAAATTGAAAGGTTAGAATTAAAAAATTTGGAGCATGGCAATGATTTCGAGGAAAGTTCAAGAAGTTTGAGAGATCTTGACATTGAGATTAATTTTGAGCAAAAATCCATGAAGGAAATTGATGACAGAATTGACAAGGCAAAAAAGAGTATTGCTGAAATTGATAATCAAATTAGCATAGAGAAAGTTGAGTTTAGCAGAATTCAACATGAAGTCTATCATGAATTTTGTCAAAACTATGGTTTTAATAGTATTGAAGATTATGAAGTCAACTACAGCGCAAAATTGATACAAGAAGCAAAAGAAAACGTTAAATATGTCAAAGAAATTCAAAGGTTAGAGACAAAATTAGAGTTTGAAATGGAAAGGTTAGAAGATTATAAAAACCATACCGAAAAGCTAAGAAAGGACAGGGATCTTTTCTATGAAAGTTGGCTCAATCTAATCAAAGAGCTACATACGGCTCAGGAGAAAATAGATGATATCAAGTGTGAACTTGAAGTTACAAAAGAAGACTATAATAGGTTGAAAAAGAAGGCCACAACATTGCTTTCCAAGGCAACAAATATGGAGTCTGAAATTAGTAGTCTGAAAACTGACTTGAAACAAACTAAAAAAGAAATCCTGAATATTGAGGAAGACATTGACGCCGTCAAGCTTGACAACAGGAAACAATTGGTAAATGCCAAACTTGAAAATGTTAAACTACCGTTAATTTCCGGCTCATTAGATGATATACCACTTGAAGACGGCAGTAAAGAGCAAGAAGAGCTAAGCCAAGAATGGAATTCTCTGTTATCTAATCTTAAAATTGACTATTCAAAACTTAAAGATGCGTATCGTATTCTTATTGAAGATGATGAAGATACGGATGACGATGATGTACAAAATACGTTGAAAATTGTTGAAGAAAGGTTAAAATCACAGATAGAAAAGCTCCAAGAAGAAGTGAATAATATGCGTCCAGATATTCGTGCTCGTGAGCATTTGCAAACTGCACAAGATAGATATAAAGAAGTTGAGGCCGAATTCTTGAATGCAAGAAGTTCGGAGAAAGAAACAGTTGCTAAATATGAAAAAATAAGAGAAGAGCGTCATGATAAATTCATGAGCGCATTCGATCATGTCTCCAATTATATTGATGATGTCTACAAAGAATTGACAAAATCAAAGGTGTCGCCTCTTGGTGGATCTGCATACTTGACTTTAGAAGACGAAGATGAACCATACTCGTTTGGAATCAAGTATCACATTATGCCTCCTCTAAAACGTTTTAGGGATATGGAAAATTTAAGTGGTGGTGAGAAAAGTATTGGTGCATTAGCTTTACTATTTGCAGTTCATTCATTTCATCCTTCCCCATTCTTTGTACTAGACGAAGTTGATGCTGCATTGGATAATTCAAATGTTAACAAGATCGCCAACTATATCTCTAAACACAGAGGTCCAAATTTTCAATTTATTGTGATCAGTTTGAAAAACAATTTGTTTGAAAGAAGTGATTCTTTGGTGGGTATTTACAGAGATCAAAATTTGAATTCATCAAAAATATTGACCCTAGATTTAAGGGAGTATGTTGACGAAATTTGACTGCCTCTTTTTCTTTAACAGTTATTTGCTTAATACCGAATGGGAATACTATCTAGTTTAGTAAATCTTTATATCCTCATTAGATCCACTTTTACAAGTTTTCAAACTGGAATTTTGGTTCCTACACATGCTTGCAGTTTTCCAATGCTTCTAGCACGAATGCGGCCCACGTATGCATTTTGAGAAAAAAGTTCTCATCCTGTAAAATTTCAACCATGCTCTTGGCCTTGGGTAAGCCTGCCGAACGTCTCAAATACGTATCGTTATTGGGCAAGTCAGAAATTAAATTGACCTGTTTATGAACATGTCTCGCATTCTTTAGTATACTTCCAACTACCTGGTTTAAATTTGTCAATATAAACGTATAATTGGCAATAATATCAGCCTCCCAATTTGAAGTTACAATGATTGAATATCGCCTTTCAGAACCTCTAGCTGTTTTATCCGTAAGAGAAAAAGAAAGTGCTATCGAATAGCCATGTTTGGAACTCCCAAACATGATGGGTTTTCTTAAATCGGCTGTCGTTTCTGCAGTAAATACACGGACTATTGTCTGTCTTAATGAAGAGTATTTTTCTGTGTTTGTTGGAAATTGTGTGGATACGAAATATGTATTTGGATTCTGTTTGGACCTGGATTTTAAAGACATAGGTCTTTTTTTTTGTTGAGGTAAAGTCGAAGATGAACTTAGCAAATTAGATATTTGATCCTCCAATGTAAGAGTAGTTTTGGAAGAGCTTGCTGTTTTCTCTAAATTGCTACTTGAGCTAGAACTAACTTCTTCGTTCATAGTTTTTAATTTTGTAAATTCGTCAGTTATTGTGTTATTCTGTTTTGGTTCCTGTATACAGGGTATTTGAAGCATACAAGATTGACAAAACTGTGATTCCGGAAGTTGTGGAGAATAAAAACTTGGTAAATCAGCTGAATGGTTGACTGTCTGGGTGCACATAATCATGGAAGGACCATGTATCTCACAAAAGTGAGCAAGTGATATTATAAATGTCATTGTTTTTGCCGGGTGCCTTGCTCTTGTCTGTCTGCAAAAAACAGTCTTTGAATCATGTCAAATATTGACAAATTCGCTCGATACAGGTTTTTTCATTTTGAGCTAGCTTGGCGAGACTTGCAAAAGCTCATGTCGATAAAGGTGTTAAAATGCTAGAAAAAAACAAAGGTGTAGTTCTAAACTCATGTTAGTAATACTGCCATTGAATTGCACAAGCAGCAAAGCGTCAGTTCGGAATGACTTCTGTTCCTCATCTTTGTGGTGTTGTACACAGAGCAGACATTGGAAGTAGCACCGCATTGGATTATGCGCCTTCATTCCACTTCTTACGTTCCTCTATTCCTTCAAAACTCTTGAAAATAAGGCACGTCAAATCAATTGTAATCAAAAGGGACCGTGTTAGAACCGCGGATACGCAATCTGCGAGTAATGCTGAATCATTTAATTTAGGAAAAGCACAACGAACTGATTTTGATTATGCTTCCGAAAATAAGGATAATAATTTTAAAATCGGAGATAGATCAAAGGAAAATTTTAAAAAAATAGAGAAAAACAACAAAATAGATAAAAATCATATTTTGAAAAAGGGTAAATCAACCTATGACTTGAAAAGCTGTTTCAAATCAAATCAACCTGGAGGTGGTCTACTCGGTAATCACAAACAACAAAAACCACGTACTCAAGATGATAGTTATATAGATCAAAACACCAAACGCACATTTTCAAATGGTGTTTTAAATCAACCCACGCAGACGAGGAGACAATTAGAAACTCAAAAGATGTATGAAAATACGTTTTTAGATTGCTTTTATACAATAAATGATTTTTTAGAGATAGATAAACCATATTTTATTAGTCGAGTGTTTTCTTCTCATGAAGAAGTTAGTGATGAGTTGGACCTTCATGTGTTCAGTAATTCGGCCACAATTAATCTTTTTGTCAAAAAATCCCGAAGCTGGCATCTATCACATCATTTTCATATTAAATTATCTTTGCTTGTTAATTTAGGAGATGATTTAGATTTAATTGAGCAGTACTTGAATAATATTGATACACTGTTGCTGCTGAAGATGAGTGATGATTGTTATTATACCCTGTCGCATCAATGTCTAACACTTCCGATAATCAAAACACTCCAGGCAAGCTATTTCAATAAGACCATCCAAAAAGTTGAAAACTTCCATTATAAGCAAAACATGTGTACGTACGATCAGATTATGACTATGAATAATTATTGCAGATGTTTTCAAGAGCTTTTACTTACAAAACAAATATTAACTGATAGAATATCCGTAAATATGAATAAAGAAAACTCTTTTCATAAATTATCAGATTCTGAAAATGCTTTGAAATATTCAAATGAGCATTTGAGTAATGTTGTTGACAGAAAAATTTTACACAATCATTATTTGAAACAACGAATAGCACAACTTGGAAAACGTAAAGAAAGCTTAACATCTCGTATAACGCAACTAAAATATCCTCCTAAGATTTATAGTGAAGAGAAAAGTATAAACATTGCAGCTGAGTCGGACACCATTCAAAGAGAAAATTTCAAGCTAGCATCACAAATAAAATTGGAAAAATCCAGAATATCAGCAGTTGTCATGTATATTTTTCCAATAAAAGCTATTGTCGGTAGGCGTGATTTTTCTCTATTTCAAACAAGTTTTCCGTCTTCATTAATTCCACATCCAAAACTTTCAGAAAATACACATAATACAAATATAATTCCCATGTCAATAATGTCATCAACTATAATCCAAAAGTTAACACAAATATCACGTTCTCACTCTGAGCGTCTCAATTCGTTAATTGGATATATTGCTTTGGTCGTGGTAACAATTGCTGATTTGTTTAACATACCATTAAGATATCCGATCAAATATTTAGGGTCAACAACTTATATAAATGATCCCATATCAAATATGAGAAAACCAGCAATAGACAATCTAATTAATAATAAAGTGAGTCATACAGCCGCTAAAACGGCATATATTTATCCACTTTTCATATGCCAAAATGCTACGCTAGCATTAAAATTTACGTATGCATTACATTTACTACGCCGGGACTTAGAACAACTTTTTGAAGCCGAGAAGATCGCCAAACTTGATGATTTCAATTTGCTCATCGCATGTAAAATTTGGCTGACCTGTGTCGAAGGGTATGAGGCAAATATTACTGACACTGATAATGAAAATACCTGCGATAATGATTTTGATGATAAATCACTTAGTGAGTTGAACAGTGACCTGGCAAATAAAATATATGATTCTAAAATATCGAAGTCTAAAGCTTTCGATTTTGAATTTATCAATACGGGGCATGAGGATAAGTTATTAACTTTATCTAATGCCCCCACTAGTAAAAGGGATACTTCAAAATTTCATAGTTCAAGGTTTTCAAATTTTTCAACTGGTTCTGCTTCTGGTGTCTCTGTTGTTTCTGTCGGGTCTAATGCCAGTTCAATCGTTAATGAATACAATTTGAAACTACAATCAGCAGAAAGGATTAAGCATATTAAAAACCATCTACTGAAAGGTGGCAGTAATAGTAAATGTTAAATTATATCTTGTTTTTGTTTAGTGTAAAAATTATAAAAAAATAGAACAGATTAAATAATAAGTCAAATATTAGGCAAAAGTGAAATCAAGCTGATGAAAGAGAAAACAGTTTGCCTAAAGCCCAACGAGTAAATGGATGTAAGTTTTCAAGTTCAGGGGATGCATTTAGGCTTTCAGTTAAAGCTACTGTAATGGAAGAAACACCAGCCTTCAATTTCCATTTTTTCAGACCTGCAACAAATTCTAATGCCAAAGTTAAAAATAGAACAATTGCAAGAACCAGCGGACCAAACATACCATCTAAATGTCTACCTGAACGCATCTTGATTAATTCCAATCTTCTACTGTAAATTGCATATGCCCAAACACCACTGAATAAAGTTAAAGCAAAATAAATATATGCTAAGTCGGTTGCAAGTTGAGGAAAATGGGAGGATTTAACACTTGAGTATATTGTGAACGTCAAAGCAGATAATAAAGTTGTGACATGCAACCAACGAACAAAAGTACGTTCATTTGCAAGCCAGACTTTGGCTTCAACCTTGACTGGACCTGATTGACGAATTAATTGTGTTGGTTTCACAACTCCGGGTGGAAGTTCAATTTCTTCATCTTCGGAACCATAACCATCAAGTTTTGACGATGAAAACATAGGCATTAAAATTTCAGTAATATGATTCTTCTTTCGTTTATGATCATGTGGAACTAACGGTAATCTTTGGTCATTGTTAGAATATGGTGCTGGTAGAGTCAAAAGAGCTTTGTTGGCTGGGATCGCTAAAGATGGAGCTGATGAGTTTTCATCATCGGAAGAATCAGCATCTAAATCATCGCCTTCAACGTCTTCAATGATTTGATCCAATTGAGTGTTTCCAGAATCGGTTTGTGGTTGAACTGCATTGCCAATTTTTTTTTTCAAATTTTTCAAAACTTCGGCTTGCTGCAATTCTTTCAATTTCTTATTCTTGGAATCTCTGTACGCCTGCTCTGGGTTCTTTCTGATATCCCACTCTAGTTCAGGTAACCAGAACGGTAAAATATCGACATTATCATCTTCAAGGAAGAAAACAGAAATACCTTGAATAAATTTAGAAAAGTTTGGAACTTCTTTGACTAGGTGAGAGTTGGATAATTCGCTTACCCAGTTGAGAGTTCTTGATTGAGAGTTGTTAACAATTGAAGAGGCAATCTTAATTTCCATAATTGAGTAAGGAAACTTAGAATATTCACCTTTTCTTAAAAGAGAATAAGGATTATCTATTGATGAATCAATATCCTTTCTGTGCCATTCAGTTGGATCTCTGATTGGTCTTTGTTGATCAAAAGAATCTTCTCTTATAAATAACACATCAGAATCAATAGTTATTCTAACCCTGTCATCACCTGGCATCTGGAATGCAGTTCTAGTATAAATAGTCCTTAAAACAGGTTGTAAGTGGTTTGAAAAAATAAATTCTTGTAAAGACTTAAAACTATTTACATAAGAGTCAATTGAGTCTTTTGTGAAACCTTTTTTCTTTAATCTTTTAACAAACTTATCGAGAGTCAACTTTTTAGAAGCTTTCTTTTTCTTATCTAAGTTTTTTCTGTAATCAAGAACTTCATCATCATCCAACTCTTCGGCATTCTCCTGAAATTCCATTTGATTAATTTGATCATTTTCCTTGGTTGAAGTTGAGCTTGGTAAAACAAAATCATTCATGTATTTTTCCTTTAAAGTCAATTTAACATCATTTGATTCACCAGTATCATAATCAAAAGTTTTCTTTTCAACAATTAAATCCGAATTGTTTTTTAGTTTACCATTCCATCTGATTCTTAGTGAAGGAGTTTTGTTCAGTTGTTTCAACAATTTATTATTGTACAATTCCAAATTTCTGTTGTCGAAATACAATGAAGTAATAGTAGAATCGGCCAGACTACTTGAATCGTCATCATCGTCATCGTCATCATTCATTTTACTGTTATAAATTAAAACAGGTAGATGTCTTAAAATGGTTGTTTTAATCTCCATCAAATTATCGGGATGGATCCAGAATTTTAACACTTTATAAGTTGAATCATTCGAACCTTTGTTGAGAGTGGTATTTGGTGTAGTTGATAATTTACCAGAGCTTGAAAGCTTAGTAAAAGAATCTTTCAACGAAGTTGATAAAGAGCTTGCTAAAGAGGAAGAACTCAATTGATCCCTTATGAATGAATATAAAGTTGAAATTCTGAATAAATATGGAGAAGTATCTTCCGAGATGTTATTTAAAGGTAAATCTTTCATTCTGACACTCAACAAGGCTTTAACTGAGTAACCTTTATGCAATCTATCATGCTTTTTAACGATTTTGATAAAACCAGTAAAATTTAATCTTGCAAAATGGTCCAGTTCATTTGCTAAGGACAATAATTCCTCTAATTTTTTTTGAAATGCATCAACATCAAAAGAAGGATCCTTTTTTTTTTGTTCAACTGATTTCAAATACTTTTCTGACTTCAATTCAAGTTTTGAAACTTCGGAATCTAATGCCTTATACTTTGAAACTTGAAAAGAATAAACTTTTTCTAATTCTTTATCCAAAGTTTCTGCAAATAAAGCTTCGTCCTTCTCGGACCAATTAGAACCATTAGCTTCCAAGTGGTTGACAACATTTTCCTTCAACAACCTCTTTAACTGATCATAGTCGATGTAGTATTGCTTCCAAGGAGCATAAATTTCGTTCTGTAATTTTACTCCGAACAGCATTATGATGGTAAATACTAGGTATTTTCAGATGGATCAATAAAAGAGCAGTAGCTAAAAAAAAGAGTTAATCAATTAAGGGAAAAGCAAATTTAGCCAAGCAGTAGGCTTTCTAGTGACAATTCTTCACAGACCAAATGGTAACAGGTCCTCCCAGAGAAGACGGATGTTACTAATACACAAACAGGGTAGCGGCATCACGGCGCCCACGTGGTGACGTAAAATTGCTGATAATCGACTTTAAATAACATCACGTGACGTAACTTTAATAACACGTGACCATGATTTGGTTGGTTCTTCTTTTTGTAGCTTGATCTTCCTCGTTGTGCCGTCAGGTTTGACGGTGAGGCCCCCGGTGTATTAGATAGTTCTATTCTTTTATATCAGGCTGTCTATGTTGCTGAGCTTTCCATTCACCTCTTATTAGTCATTCTTTAACCATTCTCAAAAATGACATCTTTCTCAGCTTTGCTGAACCCTTCCACGGAATCCAACACTTCAACCAGCTCAAGCGCCCAAAAAGCCGGTAATCATGAGTTTACGCATGAAGACTCCGATGCAGAAAAGTATTTCAAACCACCAACTTCAGTCACCGAACTTTTGATTAACCAATCCAACTCAAAATATTCAAGCTCCAAACATATTGTTGAAAATAAAACTGATACTCCTACCGATACAGCCCCAAAAGATACAAAACATGCAGAAATAGATATTGCAAAGGGATATCAGACATTGCTAATAAATGCCAGATCAAGACATTTGAAGAAAAATGATGGCGAGCCGTATTGGAGAAATGAAGTTCAGTTTGAGTTTCTTATGAGACTATTTTTCAACCATGATCGTGTTTTCAAGAACCCCTATTACAATACCCTTCATGGATTTGATTGGCCCGATCATTTTAGATATCATAAAGATTCCAAAGGGGAATTACATCTTAATAGAGGTGAGTTTTTAACTTTTTTTGAATTATATTTGATCACTTTATTGAAATCTTCTAAAATCTCTAAAATTTTAAAGGCTAGATTGATGCTAGATATTAATTATGCATTGAATTTTGCAGTCGTTTGTTTGTTAGTTAACATCGGAAGGTTAAATACGACTGTTAATTTTGATTATGAAATGAAATCTCAGTTTAGAACATACCATTCCATCCCTTCTTTACAAGTTGGCAACCATTTTAATATAATTGAAAATTACTATCAAGTTCATGAGGATTCTCATAAAATATTTAACGAAGAGGAGCAGAAAAATTTAAAAGATGGCAGTACCCAAATATTTTTTGAGAACAAATCTCAATTTAATACACTGAATGATTCACAGTCTTCTGCTTCTTCTCCTTCTTCAAACTCGCTGAGAAATGGTAGTGGTTACACAATGTCAACAGTTAAGCAACTTCAAGATACCCCGAGAATAAAGTCTATCCTCAAATCTGTTAACGAACTGAGTGGTAATGCACCAAAGTCATTCCATGAGTTTGTGAATCAAATTTCAACTGAATATACACATGTAAATATAATCTCTGTTATTTTTGCGGTGTGTGCTTACGAATATGATGTTGGTAAATCATTTTTCCCATTTGATTTTAATGACGAGTTACCTACCACTACTGCAAGTACAGGATCTTTGCTCAACGATATCTGGTTGAGGCCAACATTTGAATCTTCCAAAAAAGTGGAAAGATTTTTGTGGCTAGTTTACACTTTGATGGAAACAGATTTATCAATTTCGAAAATTTTAAACAATCCTTTCAATAATTCAAACGTTAATGTACAAGTAGATGAAAATAGTAATTTATCGAATGAACTTTTACATCTTGATCATAAATCCGCAGAAATTGCTCCAACAATAGTTAAAATCAAAGATATTATTCCAAAATGGACAGTAACAAATCCGTTGGATGCAATTGATCCCTTTGTCAATGACTTTGATACTACGCAGGAAGTGGAATTTGCTGCACAAATGAAACATTTGAGAGCACAATTTGTTGAAAGTGAATCACAAATAGTAACCAGTGGCACTGCTGCTGTTGAACCTATTAAAAATAATAATCAAACTGATAAATTACCATGCGTTGATGTTAAAAACTCTTCGATTAAGAATGAAAGCTCAGTCTTGAGGTTCGATACGCATACTCGCCGTTCAATTAAATCAAAACTGAAAGCATTGAATACCAAAAAAGGCAAGAATGAACCCAACTCAGTATCGCCTATCTCTTATTATTCAGACAAAGATAGGAACTTTTCAAGACAAAAGACAATGGAATCAGCCATAAATACTGAAGGATTTGGATCAGACTCAAATACAAAACGTAGTAATCAGTACTTAAATTCTGTTTTCGAAAACTCGTTTTTGAATCTTGATATTTTATCTTCAAATAAGACTATGGACGAAGCTGATGAATATGACGATGAATCAATTTCATTTAATGATAATTACAATACTACAGTTGAGACATCTGCTGATTTTGAAACAAAACTTTCGCGTGAAGATACCGAGAGTACTGAAGTTGACGACAACATTAACGTCAAAGATGATGAAGCAAACTCAGCAGGCGATCCCACAATCAGAACAAATAATACTGAATTTGAGGAAAATAGGTACAGAGGTAAAAAACGTCCAAATGACGATTATGTTGAACTAAGCGCATGTGATCCAATAATCATGTCATCGGCATATGAGGAAAATAATGAAGAAGGAGGATCCTTTGGATTTTTCAATTACGGTTACACAAAACAAGTGGTTGGTGAAAATATGAACCGTGAATTTTTTCCTTTGGTATTGACCAGTTGCGTTAAAAAACGTAAGACTAGGAAACAATTAATTTTTGATCCTGCTATTAAGACAAATGTGAACAAACTTGAAGCTTTTTTAAACAAAGATAATAAAAGTATAAATTCAAGCTCCAAAAATGCCCTTTTGAAAAGGGAAAGGAATAGAATGATTGCTGGATTTATGTTTGAGTTGATTAAATATAAACAATCGCAAGCCAAAAAACTGAGAAATAAAGAAGGTAATTGGGCACACTTTACAAAGCATTTTTGGGATTTGAATATGTTTATTGAAAAAGATCATGCGGATATTCATTCCAACTATGCTGATTGGGGAGAGTTTAAAACTTCAATGATGAAAACTCTAAATAAAACCAACGTTGTTATTAATGAACGTATGAGGCTTGACAAAGAAAGTGGTGTTATATATGATGAACAGAATAATCAACAATTTATTGATGATGTATTTGCACAACTGTAAGTCGTTGTTTTATATTGTACATTTAATATTAGTCAAATAAATTATACAGTGTGATACTTTATAATTTTCGAATTGTTATATAAGTTCTATATTTATGACAGAACTTCCCCTTACCACACACTGTCCTAAGTTTATGTATTCTGGGCTGTTTGTATTTTTAGCTCTTACTTCGACGCAATCTGCTAGTGTCAAATTTAAGAAAAAATCGTAACCTATTAACTTCCCCTGTATAAGTCTCTGACCATTAAGCTCAACTTTTATTTGTTTTTCAACATATTGCTTGAGTTCAGGGACTGCAACCATGTTTTCTAGAATGGTATGAGTCTCTAAACATACAAAGAATAATATATGTTGCTTCATCACATGGACATGGACATAGAAATTCTGGAAAATTCGCTCTGGCGAAGTGGCGTTGCTGAAGCATGTACCAATCACAGCTTATAATAAGTGGAAAGTCACTACCATTATAATTTTTTGGGCTTTCTTACTGGCATTTCTTTTAAGGTAATCAAAATGTGTGCAGCTACTGAACATATCCAGCGCCCTAAAGTCTATTTTGATGTTTCAATTGGCGGTGAATTGATTGGTAGAATTGTAATAGAACTTTTCACCGATATTACGCCAAAAACCGCTGAGAACTTCAAGGAGTTGTGTACTGGTGAAAAGGATTTTGGATACAAAAACAGTATTTTTCATAGGGTCATTAAAGGTTTTATGATTCAAGGTGGTGACTTTGAAAACTTTAACGGAACTGGTGGTAAATCAATTTATGGTGAAAAATTTGACGATGAAAACTTTGTCGTAAAACATGATAAACCATTTCTTTTATCTATGGCTAATGCTGGTCCCAACACAAATGGCTCACAATTTTTCATTACAGCTTCTAAAACTCCACATTTAGATGGCAAGCATGTTGTCTTTGGCCAAGTTATTGCTGGTAAATCTGTTGTTAGACAAATTGAAAACACTGAAACTGCATCCTCAGATGCACCAATTAAGGAATGTAAAATAATTGCTTGTGGTGAGTTGAAAGCGGGTGATCTATTAGTTTTGGATGATGGTTCCGGTGATAAATATGAAGATGTGTTAGGAGATGAGCCAAGTGTCGACATCAATAAACCAGAAACTGTTTTCAAAGCAGTTGAAGCAATTAAGAATATAGGTACTGAATGTTTCAAAAAGGGAGACTTAAAGACTGCTTTAAAGAAATATTTGAAAGCACAAAGTTATATGGGCGAATATAAACCATGTGATTTGACTGATGAAGATGTTGCTTCATATTGGAAACTACAAATTTCTTGTTATTTGAATGCTTCACTAATGGCAATGAAGCTGAATCTAGCCCAAGACACTATTAAATATTCTACCGCAGTTTTAGAATGTGGGCAATTGGATGGCAAGTCCAAGGCAAAGGCACTTTTTAGAAGAGGAAATGGTTATTTGTTTGGTCATAACGAAGAAGATGCGCTTACGGATTTTGAAGCGGCTAATAAATTGCAACCGAACGATTCTGGAATTGCCAAAGTTCTTGCGGATACCAGGCAAGTATTAAAGAAGCGGAAGAACAAGGAAAAAGCTGCTTACAGTAAGTTCTTTTCTTGATTTAGGATGTAATTATCATTAGAAGCATGCAGCAGGTTTAGTACATGCGTAATGCATAGAGCCGACTTGGAAGATATCCCATCAAATCCATTGTTTTCGACTGTATAAAGGTAATTACTACTGCGATTAATACTTCTATCTTGATAACTCTACGATTTTTTTATGGAACGCACTAAGAAAGGTTTTAAGCTTTAGAATAAATGTTTATAAACCAAGCTGGTTCATTTTTACTCGAATGAAACAACTTATTCAAGCCGGCCTTATTTATTCGCTTCTTTTTATTGATTGTAATAAAATTGAATGACAGAATCGTCAGATATCTAGCCAAACCAATTACATGCCGTTTGTGAAATGCATATTAGTAACTTATTTTCGGGCCGATGGACGCTGCCATTTTGAAACGCGTGTTAATAAGTATCATGAATTGCTGGAATTCGCACATTTTTTCATGAGGGCAAATAATGGCCACTTTTCAGCGCTATGTTGTAGTGAGCACAACATGTAAATGCTGATAGAAGTTTTCAGGGCTTTGCTTTTGGGTTTTCAGCACACCTGTTTGCCACACCTGTACAGTTATATACATCTTAGGTTTATTTGACTTGTTGTCTGCTTCATTAGGTTAGAAGGGTACTGTTGTTTAATTATTTACATTCGAGTTATATTTCCAACTTATAGAAGTATTTTACTCAGTCCATTTCATTTGACCTTCCTCACATCTATTTTGATTCAAATCTGTATATCTACCTATAGCCTTAGCTATTTTAATACTGGTATACTGACAAACATTATTAATATATTGTATTCACCTAATCCATATATTTGAAATATTTAATACACAACAATTTTGTTCAAGCTATTTCAAATTTCAGATTTACTACAGTTGATACAAATATACACTTAAAGAAAACTTAATATATTAGATTTAATTGCACTCATTTATTTGATTGTTGCAATCTTGATATATTTTTCCTCACAGGCAATAACAAACAAAATTCTTCAATTTTTTTCAACCTTCACTTATTCGTTTTTTCGCTAATTGACATATACCATTGTACTATAACTTCATTGTTTTTATTTAATACATAGTCTTTCACGAAAAAATTTTAAAAAAACTAAAAAAACTCTTTACATATTCGTTGAAATTAGAACAAAAAAATCCGAAAAAAATTCACTATCTAGAAATTACAACAGCATTAAAAATTGTACAAAATGAGTAGATTTCCATATTCAAGTGCTCCTTTAAGGACTGTTCAAGAAGTAAGTATTGATAGGTTTTTTCTTTTAAATATGTTTTTTTTTACAAGTACTAACAAAATTTTTTTCACAGGTCCAATTTGGTTTATTTTCACCAGAAGAAGCAAGAGCGATTTCAGTCGCCAAAATTGAATACCCAGAGATTATGGATCCAGTCACTATGAAACCAAGAGATGGTGGATTGAATGATCCAAGGCTTGGATCAATCGATAGAAACTTTAGATGCCAGACTTGTTCAGAAGACATGCAAGAATGTCCTGGTCATTTTGGTCACATAGAATTGGCAAAGCCGGTTTTTCATATAGGATTTTTAGCAAAAATTAAAAAAGTCTGTGAATGTGTGTGTATGAATTGTGGTAAACTTCTACTTGACGAGCACAACAATCCACAGTTTGCATCTGCCATCAAAATTAGGGATCCAAAAAAAAGATTTAATGCGGTATGGACGTTATCCAAAACTAAAATGGTTTGTGACGTTGATCCGCCTCTCGATGAAGATGAGGATGAAGATGAAGGACAACAAAAATATAGAAGAGGAGGGTGTGGTAGTGTACAACCATCAATCAGAAAAGATGGTCTAAAACTTTGGGGTACATGGAAACGTCCAAATTCTGATGAAGAAACTGAGAATTTAGAAAGAAAACAAATAAATGCATCAGACATTTTGAATGTTTTCAGACATATTTCTCCAGAAGATTGTGTTAAATTGGGTTTTAACGAAGAATGGGCTAGACCTGAATGGATGATGCTAACCGTTTTACCTGTTCCACCACCTCCTGTTAGACCTTCAGTTGCATTCACTGATTCCAAAAGATCTGAAGATGATTTAACTTATAAATTGGCAGATATTTTGAAGGCAAATATTAATGTACAAAAGTTTGAAATGGACGGATCCCCGCAGCATGTTATTAGTGAGTTTGAAGCCTTACTCCAATATCACGTTGCAACTTATATGGATAATGACATTGCAGGTCAGCCACAAGCTTTGCAAAAGAGTGGCAGACCAATTAAGTCTATTAGGGCTCGTTTAAAAGGTAAGGAAGGCCGTTTAAGAGGTAACTTAATGGGTAAGAGAGTTGATTTTTCTGCTAGAACGGTTATCTCTGGTGACCCTAATTTAGAATTAGATCAAGTTGGTGTCCCAAGATCAATTGCTAAAACATTGACATATCCAGAAATTGTTACCCCGTACAACATTCAGAAGTTGACTGAAATGGTCAGAAATGGA
Organism: Pichia nanzhaoensis; assembly: GCA_030573035.1. Taxonomy (NCBI): domain Eukaryota; kingdom Fungi; phylum Ascomycota; class Pichiomycetes; order Pichiales; family Pichiaceae; genus Pichia; species Pichia nanzhaoensis. Next base: position 232,111 of record JAJMCN010000010.1, read on the forward strand.
CCAAATGAACATCCAGGTGCAAAGTACGTTATTAGAGATAATGGTGATAGAATTGACTTGAGATTTAATAAAAGAGCGGGTGATATCCAGTTACAATATGGATGGAAAGTTGAACGTCATTTAATGGATAATGATCCTGTTTTATTTAATCGTCAACCTTCTTTACATAAAATGTCTATGATGTGTCACAAGGTTAGAGTTATGCCATACTCGACTTTCAGGATGAATTTGTCTGTTACTTCACCATATAATGCGGATTTCGATGGTGATGAAATGAATTTGCATGTTCCTCAGTCTTATGAAACAAGGGCAGAACTATCGGAGTTATGTGCTGTTCCATTACAAATTATCTCTCCACAATCCAATAAACCTGTTATGGGTATTGTCCAAGATACTTTATGTGGTGTTAGAAAGATGACCTTAAGAGATTCCTTCCTAGAATATGATCAAGTTATGAACATATGTTTTTGGGTTCCAGATTGGGATGGGGTAGTTCCGCAGCCTGCAATTTTGAAACCAAAACCCTTGTGGACTGGTAAGCAAGTTTTATCATTATGTATTCCAAAGGGTATTTTCTTACAGAGGTTGGATGGCACACTTTTATCACCAAAAGATTCTGGTATGTTGATTTTGGATGGTGAGATTATGTTTGGTGTTGTTAATAAAGCTACTGTCGGCTCATCTGCGGGTGGTCTAATTCACACAACCCAAAGAGAAAAAGGTCCGACTGTATGTGCGAAAATGTTCGGTAGTATTCAAAAAGTTGTCAATTATTGGTTACTGCATAACGGTTTCTCCATTGGTATTGGTGATGCGATTGCTGATCCGGATACTATGAAAACTATTACAGAGACAATCAGAGAAGCAAAAGATAGAGTTCAGAATGTCATCAGAGATGCTCAAAGAAACGTTTTAGAAGCAGAACCTGGTATGACTTTGAGAGAATCATTCGAGCAAAAAGTTTCAAAGATTTTGAATGAAGCTAGAGATTCAGCCGGTAAATCCGCGGAAACTTCATTAAAAGACTCCAATAATGTTAAGCAGATGGTTACGGCTGGTTCCAAAGGTTCTTATATTAATATTTCACAGATGTCTGCATGTGTGGGTCAGCAAATTGTTGAAGGTAAGCGTATTAATTTCGGTTTTGCGGATCGTTCGTTACCACATTTCACAACCGATGATTATTCTGCAGAATCCAAGGGTTTTGTCGAGAATTCTTATTTGAGAGGATTAACTCCACAAGAATTTTTCTTCCATGCGATGGCTGGTAGAGAGGGTTTAATTGATACTGCAGTCAAAACTGCAGAAACTGGATACATTCAAAGACGTTTGCTAAAGGCGTTAGAAGATATTATGGTTCATTATGATGGTACTACCCGAAACTCTTTGGGTGATGTCATTCAATTCATTTATGGTGAAGATGGTTTAGATGCAACAACTGTTGAAAAGCAAACTGTTGATACTATTCCTGGTTCAAACGCTGCATTTGATAGAAAATATCGTGTCGATTTAATGGATGCCAAATTTTCAATTCGCCCTGATATGGTTGAATATGGAACGGAAATTCTTGGTGATATGAAATTACAAAAGGTTTTGGATGAAGAATATGATCAGTTATTGAAAGATAGAGAGTATTTGAGAACTAAAGTTTTTCCTAGTGGTGATAACAACTGGCCATTACCCGTTAATGTTAGAAGAATTGTTCAAAATGCCCAACAAATTTTCCATGTCGACCGCTACAAGGCAAGTGATCTAACTATTTCCGAAATTGTTAAGAGTGTTCAAGAGCTTTGTGAAAAATTCATTGTTGTTAGAGGTGACGGTGGATGTTTGACAGAAGCTAGAGAAAATTCTACGTTGTTGTTTCAATGCCTTATTCGTTCCAAATTGGCTACGAGAAGAGTTTTAGAAGAATATAGATTAAACACCGACGCATTTGAATGGGTTATCGGTACAATTGAACAGCAGTTTGCCAGATCATTGGTTAACCCTGGTGAAATGGTTGGTGTTGTGGCAGCGCAATCTATCGGTGAACCTGCAACTCAAATGACTTTAAATACTTTCCATTATGCCGGTGTGTCTTCTAAAAATGTCACCTTGGGTGTTCCTAGATTAAAGGAAATTTTGAATGTGGCAAAGAACTTCAAGACGCCAGCTTTAACTGTCTATCTTAAGGATGATGTTGCGACTGATATTGAAAAGGCCAAGAGCATTCAATCAGCAATTGAGCATACTTCCTTAAAAAACGTTACCGCATGTACTGAAATCTATTATGATCCTGATCCTAGAACTACTGTTATAGAAGAAGATATGGATACTGTTGATGCATACTTTGCGATTCCGGATGAAAAGGTTGAAGAAAACTTACACAAACAATCTCCATGGTTACTCAGATTGGAATTAGACAGAGCTAAGATGTTAGATAAGCAATTAAGTATGCAGCAAGTTGCTTCAAAAATTATGGAAAATTTCGGTGATGATTTGTTTGTCATATGGTCAGAAGATAATGCGGACAAACTAGTCATTAGATGCAGGATTGTTAGAGAAGAAAAGGCTTTGGATGAAGAAGAAGAGGAAACTGAAGATGGTTTATTGAAGGCTTTGGAAGCTCAGATGCTTGAATCCATTACATTGAGAGGTGTTAGTGGAATTCTAAGAGTTTTTATGATGAAATATGATAAGACTTATATTGATGAAGATGGCGACTTTGCTAAGCAACAAGAATGGGTGTTGGAAACTGATGGTATTAATTTGGCTGATGTTATAACGGTTGATGGAATTGATACAACCAGAACATACTCCAATTCATTCGTTGAAATCTTATATGTCTTTGGTATCGAAGCAGCTAGGAGTGCGTTATACAAGGAAATTCTTAACGTTATTGCCTTTGATGGTTCTTATGTTAACTATAGACATTTGGCACTATTAGTTGATTTGATGACATATAAGGGTCACTTAATTGCAATATCTAGACATGGTTTTAATAGAAATGACACAGGTGCATTAATGAGATGTTCTTTCGAAGAAACAGTTGAAATTTTGTTTGATGCAGGTGCTTCTGCTGAGCTAGATACCTGCGAAGGTGTGTCGCAGAATATTATTTTAGGACAAATGGCACCTTTTGGTACGGGTTCCTTTGATGTTTTCTTAGACGAAGATAAGTTATCAACTCTACCAACAGAGCATTCAGTTGATGTTACTACAAGTTCTGCTGTTAACGAAACTAAGGGTTCCATGACAGCCTACGGTGACGATAATTTCAAGGATGATATTATTGACATTCCAATGGCAGCCGATAATGTTGCATTTTCACCATTAATTACGTCGGGTTCTAGTGACGATAAATCTGGAGGATTTACAGAATATGGAGGCTCGATGAGTGCGTACCAACCAACTTCTCCATTTGCGGGTTACGGCCCTACCTCTCCAAGTTATGGAGCAACTTCTCCAGGCTATGGTCCTACTTCTCCAAGTTATGGTCCTACTTCTCCATCATACTCCCCAACTTCCCCAGCTTATTCTCCAACTTCTCCAGCTTATTCCCCAACTTCTCCAGCTTATTCCCCAACTTCTCCAGCTTATTCCCCAACTTCTCCAGCTTATTCCCCAACTTCTCCAGCTTATTCCCCAACTTCTCCAGCTTATTCCCCAACTTCTCCAGCCTACTCTCCGACCTCACCCTCATACTCTCCAACTTCTCCATCATACTCACCGACATCACCTTCATACTCCCCAACTTCTCCATCGTACTCACCAACTTCTCCATCGTACTCACCAACATCACCTTCATACTCCCCTACCTCTCCATCATACTCCCCTACCTCCCCACAGTATTCTCCAACTTCTCCACAATACTCTCCAACTTCTCCACAATACTCTCCAACTTCTCCACAATACTCTCCAACTTCTCCACAATACTCTCCAACTTCTCCACAATACTCTCCAACTTCTCCACAATACTCTCCAACTTCTCCACAATATTCCCCAACTTCTCCACAGTATTCACCAACGTCACCACAGTATTCACCAACGTCACCACAATATTCACAAACATCACCTCAGTATTCCCCAACGTCACCACAGTACTCTCCAACGTCACCACAGTACTCACCAACTTCTCCGCAATACTCACCAACTTCTCCGCAATACTCACCAACTTCTCCGCAATATTCTTCTACCTCACCACAATACAATCCATCATCAAATCAAGATGATAAAAAATAATGAGTCTTGCAACATGACTCACATGTCTTACAAGACATATATAAAATATTTATAAATAGCTTTTATTCTTGGAATTATCTGTATACTTGTGTTTTTAATAATAAAATAACGTTCAAAAGTTTTGAAACTAAGCGATAAAGAGATTTTTCATTAATTAAAAACTACATTAATACTACGTTGCACATTGGGACTAACGTTTTTGTGAGATTAGACCATTAAACATATCGAATGAATTACCATCTGGCTGCAATTCAAACATCGTGCCAGTTTTTATTTCCCTTGCCATTAACATACCCCAGTCCGGCGTAATACCACAAATCCGGGCTTGAACTTTACCTTTATCATTTAAAGTCACAATTTGGTTTGAATGGAACCAAAGATTATAATAGTCGGTCAAAAACGGTTTGAAACCAGAATGCTTGAATTTCTCATACATTTTATTGAAAATGACAAGATATTTAGCTAGTAATTTATCCTCATTTATGAGATCTAGATGTTTGTTTATACCTGAAGCTTTGTAATATTCATTGACTGATTTTATGACGGCGTTAATAGAAGTACTTGGAGCTTCATTACTCACGTTCATACCTGAACCAACAACCAAGTAGTATTGTCCGTTGTAGACATTTGTATTAACTAGAACACCTCCAATTTTAACATGCGTGACATCTTTTGAGTGTTTCTCAATCTTTTTACCAATATATTCAGGAAGCATCACATAAATATCGTTAGGCCACTTTATCTTAACTGGCAAATCATCATATCCTACGTCGTATTCAAGAATGGCACGAGTAAACGCCATACTGGACAAATATTGAACAAACACAATTGGCGCATTTGAAATTAACTTTTGTGGCAATTTCAGTAGGGTAGAAACGGGCAAAACCCCTCTGGGGTTAACCCAATGATTACCAGATCTACCTTTACCTAAAACTTGGATTGTTCCAGAAATTGTAAAACCGGAGGGCAAAAATGGTAACCATTTGAAATTACTGTCCATCAAGACAGATGTGGATGTGACCACTTCACCGTAGAGAAAATTAAAACCAAGCGATTCAGGGGTGATTGTTTGTTCTGATTCTTTATAGAACTCAATGAGGCAGTTCTTAAAATTTTTCAGGTCAAAAAATGGAGTCAATAATTTATTTGGCAACTCTATGTCACATAAATACAAATTTTTAATTGCTAAACTTGGATCTTCGGGTATGTTATCGTGAATTCTGTCATGCAAATAGTCTAGTGATTTGTGAATCGCCACTTTATCTTTTCCAATGTCCATAATATTTTGAATTTGATATCCTAAATTTGATTCCAATGTAGATATTAACTTGGTAGCTGATTGGTTGTTTAATGATGTTAAGTATAGCGGAGTAAGTTTTGGTGTGACATACTCCTTTTCATTAACCTTCAAATCTAACCTCTTTATAGCAGCACGCAAGAATTCTATTCTCGATTTGTTTGTAGATTTCAGAGATTTAATTACTTGGGAAAATGATGGAATATCAGGATCTTCTTTCATTAAAGCTGGGTTAAATTCAGGATGAGGACCAAATAGTAACGCTTTACCCCTGCCTACATCACAAAGAACAGAGGCAGCTTTCTTGCCATTTGGGCCATCATCCACATCTAATTGTTCAGTGTATGTAGCTAATATGTCCACATTAGGGTATTTATGTGCATCAACAAACACTCCTCCCCCATTCAAATACAAATAGACGGATGGCGGTAACCCAGATAAAAGATCTGAGTTGACAGCAATTTCGGTTACCTTTGTTCCAACTTCAGTACCATAGTGGAAACCTTCAAACACGGAACCTCTACAAGTTCCAGGAAAAAATTTCAAATCCCTAAGACCACTCACTTCCATTTCAGGATTTCCAACTTCAAATTCGCATCTCCTAGAGGAATAGTAGCCACCAGAGCAAAGGCCAATAAACCTGCCACCTTTGCTGACAAAGGCTTTTATCCTGTCATTGATTGTTCCTCTGAAAAGCTTGCAGATTGGTAAATCTGCGCCTCCTGGAATAATCAGTAAGCAAGTTTTCGATTCCCACGGTTGATCTTTCAAAACCTTTTCATTAACAGTTGAAACAGAATAATACGGAGATAAAAGTAATCTAAATGTATCTAGGCAGTGGTCCACCGAATGTAATGTGGTTCCTGGACCAGAATAAATAAGAACGTTCATACTTGACATGATAAATGATGATGATGAACGTGTTACTGAGTAAAAATTTGATTTGAAGATATGACCAATCGCAAAGCAGATATGATAGCCAGAAGTATAAAGAGAATGTGGTAGGCTTTTACCCCAAGCTGTTTGCATACGCAAGTTGCACTAACACCTCACTATCCCGAAGTCAAAATCATGATGCGAGTGTTGGAAATTTCGTTACATGAGCATTTACCAATTGCGGACTCTCCGTCTTAGTTCATCAACACAGAAAGTGGAATTGCACGACATAACTTTAAGTCTTAGGTCTAGAAGTCCAGAGTCAAGCAATTGAGTAGCAATCAATGTTTTTAGTTGGGAAAAATACCATAGGAATATTTCCACGAAGCCCAGTAATTCAATGGTCAATTGGATATGCCTCACATTTCCTTAGAATAAAACGTACATTTGCATCATCTAAGGATGCGTGGGAGGAATTCAAAAATGAATCTAATAGTGGGCGAAATAGATTACACAAATCCACAATAATTCAAAATGCACAGAAATTTATCAAAAAGACTCAAACAAGTGGCTCAAATGCTTTTAAAGAAAAAACCACTAAGTTGAAAAATGATACCATGAATATTTCGAAAGATATACGTGAAAAAACCCTGAAAAGCTCAGAGGATTTTAAAAATAACATAAAAAAAATAATTCCTGCCAACATTCATGAAAATGTGTATACGATTCCCAACATTCTGACCTTTACGAGGCTTTTCAGTGCTCCATTCATAGGGTTTTTGATAATTCATGGTCAAGTTACTTTTGCTCTGGTATTATTCACTTATTCATGTGTGACGGATTTTTTAGATGGATTCATTGCACGTCGCTGGAATTTGAAATCTGTCATTGGTAGTGTTATTGATCCGATGGCTGATAAATTGTTGATGATGATTTGTACCGTTTGTTTGGCAACAACTTCAGAAATTCCTTTTTACCTTGCAACACTAATCATCGGTAGAGATGTTGGTTTGGGATTAGCAGCTGTTATTATAAGATACTTGTCACTGCCACCACCCAAAACCTTTTGGAGATATTGGGATTTTAGTATACCCAGTGCAGAGGTTCATCCCACGTTAGTAAGTAAAATTAATACATCATTACAGATGCTCTACATAGGTTCAATGATGATCAAACCCGTTTTCTTACTATACTTATCCGCTCATTTTGGCGGTGAAACAACTGCATTATTCCTTCATTATATTCAATGTCTAGAATGGACAGTTGCAACTACTACATTATGGAGCGGATTAAGTTACATTTTCAGTAAGAATGCAGTCAAATTCATTAAACATTAGTTCCTGTTATCTCCAAACTGGTATAGACATTTGATGCTTTTTTTTAAATATGATTAAGCATACTCTTTATTTAAAAAGTATCCAAATTAAAATACATAAATATCGAATAAATAGTCAATTTATATATACTAACGACTAATTGCAATATCATCAATTCTAAGAATTGATTTGACTGTTTCTGCACTTAAAGTAATTGCATTGGTATTCACAAGTACCGGTTGTAAAACATGTTCCGAATAAGTATTTGTTGGACCTGATCTTCTGACACTAATACCTGCTTCTCTTTCACCATTCTCATGTTTATTTCTTAAATCGGTAACTATTTCAATTGGATTCAAACCAGCATTTTCAGCCAATGTTGTTGGAATTACTTCCAATGCATTTGCAAATTCAGTCAAGCACAATTGTTCAGCACCTGATAATTGATGTGCTTCCCTCAACAAGGTTCTTGAAACTTCGATTTCAGGTGCACCACCTCCTGCAATTAATGCTTTTTCCTTGACCAAACATCTAATTACACATAATGCATCATGCAATGATCTTTCTGCTTCATCTAAAACTTGATTGTTTGCACCTCTACATATCACAGACACAGTTGGATGAACTACATTTTTGATGCCTGTAATTTTAATAATCTTAGAGCCTGATGATTCAACTTCTTCAATCAAATCCGCAGAAGCTAACCTGTTTTCAGTGAATGATGCAATATCAGCAATTGGTTTACATCCTAATGACTTGGAAATAAACTCAACGTCTTCTCTTTCAATATCTTTGACAACCATAATATTCAACTTTGATAAAAAATGAAGTGCCAAATCATTCACGGCGTCTCTTAGTATAGATTTTTGGATCAACAAAACATTACATTTGGCTTTTTTAATTTGCTTACAAATATTCAAAATGTATGCCCTTTCTTCTTTTAAAATTTTATCCATCTGTCTATAATCATTAACAACAATATTGTTTTCCATATCTGGCTTTGGAGGGGAAAGCTGGAATTGAACCAAACCTATTTTTGCTTTTTCCATTCTCATTGGACCACCGGCATTTTTTACTGCTGTTTGGGTTAAAACAACTCCGTCAATCATCTCAGTATCGTCAATTGTACCACCAACTTTTTTAACTAATCTTATATCATTCAAATCAACATTCGTAGCATCCTTCTTAGTAACTTTTAGCACTGCATCAACAGCTATTGGACCTAACAGATTTGAATGTTGTGCAACAATTTTGGATGAAAGAGATGTATTTGCAGCTTTAATTAACGAATCTTTATCATCTAAAGAGATTTTATGTGACATATCAAGAAATATTTCACAAGATCTTTTTGCAGCTCTTTGAAAAGATTCAGCAATGATTGTTGGATGTATACCTTTATCAAGTAAATTTTGTGATGCTCCTAATAATGCACCTGTAATTACAACAACAGATGTCGTACCATCACCAGCTTCAACATCCTGTGCACCGGATAAATCTACTAACATTTTTGCCGCTGGATGTAAAACTGCCATATGTTTCAAAATTGTATGACCATCATTAGAAATAATAACATCACCAGTGTTAGTTTTGATCATTTTATCCATACCCTTTGGACCTAATGAAGTTCTAATGGCGTCTGCAACTGCTCTGGCTGCCGTAATGTTCGCCTTACGAACTTCTTGCGGTTTCTCCTTGTTCTTAAAAGTAGCGTTGGATGGGGCTACTGTAGTGGACATACTTAAAGAAATTTATTATAATAGGAGACCGGTGCTTGTCCTTGTGGAGATCCCAAACCAGTAGCAAGACAAATAACTAGCTACACCCGTGAAAAATCAGAAAAAGGAGCCAGCCGGTGGCAACTCGACGACGCGGTGCATGTTTCTGTACTTACTTGGTATTAAAAAGGGGCGTCACTGGCAGTATAAGGCGGGTTTGCGCAGTCTTTGGTGGCAAATGACAGACGAACATTTTGCAGAGATAGTAGTCACTGCTGCTGACATTCTGAACTGCAGCTATTCAAGCTGGTATCCAAAATTTAAAAACTACACCCTTTCAGAGGTGGTAATTTTTAAACCATTACCTGAGACTTTTGTGGAGTATTTGGAAAGCGATGGGATAGAATTACCCAAACACTCCAAGAAAGATTCTGTACTTTTTCAGGATGTTATACCAAACAGTGACAATGAATACAGTGATTGGGAAGACGCTGACGATAATAATAATTTCAAAGTTAGAGATGAACCTATTTCAAGAGAAAAACTAACCACAACATCAGTATCTTCCGACCCTACCGAAAAGTTCACAAGTTTCCATAACCAGCTCAAAGCAATTATCAAGGATTTTGGTTGTGTGGCACCCAAACTTAACTGGTCAGCTCCTCAAGATGCTACCTTTATGATGACAAGCAGAAACATGCGTTGTTTTTCCACTTCAGATCTTTTCCTTCTTTTGAAGTCTTCTGATTATATAAATCATGACATTTACCATGCATTTGATGAAACCGAAGGATACAGTAAAGCGGATCCTCCGAGATTTGATTTAGAATTGGTGTTGAGGAAGTGGATCGACATAAATCCTTCAATGGAATTTCGATGTTTTGTAAGAGATCGTCAGTTAATTGCTATATGTCAAAGAGATCTCAATTATTATTCCTTTTTAGAAGATTTTCGAGCTGAACTTATGGAAAAAATATGTACTTTTTTTGACAATATTTTGATGGGAAAATTTGATTCTAATAGCTTTGTTTTCGACGTTTATATACCCAAACCATTTAAGAAAGTTTATCTTGTTGATATAAATCCATTTCAATGGGGCACGGATCCGCTGTTATTTAGCTGGAATGAACTAGCTACAATGGAACTTGCTGATGATGATATTAATTTTAGATTGGTTACCCAACATAATAGTGGAAGGTTTGTTACTAAAGCACATAGTCAAAATCATGTTCCAAAAGAATTTTTAGATGCTTCTGTGGACACAAAAGCAATGGTTGAATTCCTAAAAAAATGTAGGGAACTGGAAGTCACTGAAGAAGAATCCAAACTTGACAGCTCGGATAAGAATTAATTGATCATTTTTACTTAATAGCATAGAATTACTTGGATAAATGCAATATCAAAATAAATGTTGTATAAAAATGATATAAAATAGAATTTGAGAATGTATTGAAGTTTCTCATTTTGGAAACTCCATTTCTCTCCCTTTCAATTCACCATCAGCATGGTAAATCCTTGGACGGTACTCTGGATTACTCGTCAGAACTTTCGAGCTTTTGAATCTTTCGATTAAGCTCTCAAGACCTTGTACTTTAGCATACGCAAGTTGACAAGTTTTTTCCGAATTAAGTTTTTTCCACTTTTTTCCATTTCTCTTCTGATAAAAGGATATTATTTTGGAAGAATCTTTGAAAGAAATGAAACCATATCCAACATTACAGTGATTTTCGAAATCAATCCTTAAATCTATATGTTAGCGTTAGTATTCATTTAAAATAAGGTAAAAATTTAAGTGGGTAAATTCTCATACACAAAAAGTTATAATCTCCCAGACTTGTAACATCCACAAACTCTTTTAGATCATTATGTGTTACTTTGTTTGGGATGTTTTTGATCATTAACGTCACTCTTTTATCACGTCCCGATATAACTTTATCAAGGTCAATTTGATTCTCACTTCGAATTCTGTGATTACTAAAAGGCATTGAAGCCAATCGTCTATGTTTCAGATATTGGTATTTCTTCCATTCTTGATCGAGAAATCTATTTTGCATTAAAAAATTTGTGTCAATGGATGATGGTGGTATATATAAATTATAGCTTGGATTTTTTTGGGTGGGGTATATACGTTCATAAACTTCAATCAATGTAAGGCAAATTATTGCTCTAAAACCATTAATGTGTATCTGATGTATTTTTTTCATTAAGAATGGAGTTCTAATATTGTAAAATCTGCATTTGAAACAACAGGGGCTGTTTTCAACTGCACTAATTTGATAGACTGGACCAAATTTCAATAATTGAAGATACATTTTAGTTTGAAAACTATTCAAATTAAAATCATTTTGTTGTGTTCTAAATTTTAACTCAACCAGTAAGTAAATTGTGTCATAGGTATCCTCTAAAATATTAAATATTGGCAAAGAAATTATTCTATCGAAAGTTAAAGCGTCAGTTATGTAAGTAAATGAAAGGTCATAAATCTGATTTGTAATTGCAAGTGCTTGTAAAGCTTCAACGTTTGCCGGAATTTGACGAAAGTCATACCAGCCAATAACAAGGGCTTCCTTAGGTGTTCGTATATGTTTTGTGACTACGTCTAAGCTGCTTAAATTATTATGAGTCAAAGAAATGAGGGATTCCATGTTTGAACATGAAGCAAGCAAAACTCGTAATATTTGATTTTCACAAATATTGAAAAATTGATCTAACATAAAAGTTTCTTTTTGAAGATCCTGATTTACACATGCCCTCAAAGTGTGCTCATATTGGTTCACTGGTAAAGTTTTTTCAGAAGATACGTTTGAAAGCAGAGATCTAGGTACTACAGCCTGTTTTCTTTGGCATCCTAAATTCTCATTCTTTTCACCAAATAACGGAAATGAGTTAAGTTTGATATTTTTTGATCCTATTGTTGAGTTCAAAAAAGATACTCTTTTTTGATTTAAAAGAGCGGCATTACTCAATGTAAAATTTGAACTGGATAGCTGAGACGTTTCTCGCTGTGTGAAATGATCGATTGCTTCAATCGCAAAGGGATCAAACATTTTTTAAAAATTTTGTTTTGATGTTTAAAGCACAGCTTCTCAATTTTTTAGTATGTAGCGTGAAAAAAAGAACTAATACGCTTACAATCAGAACTAAAGAAGAAACTAACTAATAATAAGAAAATCTGGTTATAATACTTGAAGTAAATAAAGCTCAAGCTCTAGTTGGGAGTGATTGAGCAAACCAAGTTATAGAAACTAGTCAATTTATGAGTTAGTTCTCTAGTTTACTTGACACCAAGAAGGAAAATGATATGATTGAAGAATAACATATTTGTTTGTTTTTCGATGGGCACATTTCATATCTTCGCACATCTGTTTTCGGAGTTCTGAGAAGCTGGATCGGAATGTATTGTTCACTTTTCCTATTCCATTTATTATCCGTAGAAAAGAAAAGATGACTTTGGCATCTACTAGTATAGTTTCCGATGAGGGTGATGAAAACACTCATAATGTGTCTTTTTTAACAGCTTCAACAAGTCGGAAAAGAAAACACGTAGATGATACCGATCAAAAAGCTGAGCCTTTAGTTATTGAATACTTGGCTGCACCAGAAGAAGAATTTAACACAACCAATCATATTGAAAGCATGTTGATGGTGCTATATTTTGTCAAAGGCCTGTACTATTCCTGTTTCTATGATCCACTACTGAATGAATTACAGTTTATTGGACCAATCCAACAATCCAGAGATGATGCTGATATAATCTTTCAACTTATTTATCAGTTTAAACCTGAAGTCATACTTTGCAATAATCGAGCAAAACTGCAGGCTAATATTAAAGAAAGCAAGCTGGATTTTAAGGTGACAATTGAAGTAAAGGCTTCGAAAGACTTTTCATCAAGCGAAGGAGGATGCTTCTTGGACGGCTTGATGAGAGAACTTAATCGAAAGGAAAGTGACACAAAAATTGAAAAATTAAAAAATTTTCTATTCAGATTAAACGTTTCTGATGATTATAACTACTATGTATGTAAGCACTGACTTTTACTTTTTAGTTCTAAATTACTAACAATTAGGAACACAGTGTTGTTTGATGTCTGCGTTATCTCTAAGTTTTGACGTAACGTATATGGAACACAATAAAAATATATCTGATATGATACAAAAGATGAGCTTAAATTCAATTAATGGTTACATGGATATAGATACAGAAGCTTTAGCTTCTTTGAATATAATGCGTTTTGATAAATCGGCAGGTAGTGATAAAAAAACAGTTTTGGAAATGTTCAGTAAAACTGCATCAAAAATAGGAAATACATTGTTATCCACATATCTAATGAGACCCTTGTGTGATCTTAAAAAAATCACAGAAAGATTAAACACTGTCGAGTGTATTGTTTTGGAAATGGATGTTGGATGGAAAAATTCACTAATTAGACAAATTAGTGATTGTATCAGAGGTATTGCAGATATATCCCAAATAATTCAAAACCTAAAGATTGGTGATTATAAAGCAATAGTTTGGAAACAACTAAGAAACTACCTAGTTAATGTGCTAAAAATGAAAAGTTATGTGATTTCTAGTACAAACCTAACAAAATGTAAAATTTTTGATGATTTTGTTAGAAGTTTTAATAACGACGATGCACAATTACTTTATCAAAAGATTGAAAAGGTATTGGATTTTGATTCGGAGTTGCAGAATATTAGCATTGGGAATAACATTGATACTGAGTTGGACCAATATAGAAATACATATAATGAAATGGAACAAATCTTAAGTGATATATCATTTGAATTGAGTAGAAAAACAAAATTGGAAATAGTCACTGCATATATCCCACAGTTTGGATATTTAATTGCAATTGAAATAAATGATAAGAATTATAGCTTTAGTCAATGTAAAGAGTTTCAATTTGAATTGGTATTTCGTACATCAACCACACTGTATTATAAAAATGCAGAAATGCTAAAACTGGATAATGATTATGGAGATATTTATTCTTTAATCAGAGATAAGGAAATTGAAATTCTATATAATTTAAAAAACCAAATAATCGAAGATTTAAATAAACTAATTGAAAGTTACGTTTGCATTGGTCATATTGACGTTTTGATTTGCTTTGCCATTGTGTCTGTTAATAATAAGTTTAATAAACCAGTAATGACAGAAGACAATAGCATTGAAATAACTGGCTCATACCATCCTTTAATTGACAAACCTGATTTTATAAGCAATGACATAAAGTTGAAGAATTCAAGGTTAATGGTGATTACTGGTGCTAATTATAGTGGCAAAAGCACAATTTTAGCACAAGTTGGAATTACTATTTATTTGGCACAAATTGGATGTTTTGTACCTGGTACAAGTGCTAAATTATCGATTTTCAAAAGTGTATTGACTAGAATCAATTCTATGGATAGTATTAATGTCGGACAAAGTACATTTATAAAAGACTGTCTGCAAATGAATAAATGTTTATATAAAAGTTCAGCTAATTCACTTGTTTTGATTGATGAATTTGGGAAAGGAACAGATATAAACGATGGGCCTGGATTACTTGGTAGTATTATAAAATATTATTTAAATATATGTGAAGAAAGCCCAATTGTGCTGATAAGTACACATATGAGTGAGATATTCCAAGACGGTCTAATTGGACTGGATAACAGAATTGAATTCAATCACATGAAAGTATTCAATGATGAAAGAAGATCATATGAGCTGACATTTTTGTATGAATTAACAAAAGGACTGTGTGAAGAGTCATGTGGGTTGTATTGTGCAAAACAAAGTGGGATTGGTATGGATATAATAGAAAAAGCACAGTATATTTTAGGTTTGATTAACCAAGGAAAGGATATTATCAGTGAATTTTCTGGGCTAGATGAAGAGGAAATGTTTATTGTACATGATAATGAAGAACGGTTAAAAAAGTTTTTAGAGTTGGATTTCCAAGAATGGGAAGAACCTGATCCTGTACGGCTCAAAGCAGAGATCATGAAAATTTTGCGTTAAAATATAACTGATGTATAATAAAAAATGAAAAACTAAAACACATATATGGGCTAGATAGCTTAGTAAAGAGAGAAATGTTGGTTAATCATGTAAGCTTGACAGAACGTGAGACCTTCTTACTGATACCGGTCAGTTCACCCGCATACGGGCCTTGTTGACCAGTATATACAGCCCGAATGGATTTAAGTTTTTTAGTAGCAGTATCATACTTGTTTCTCTTCTTCACTCTGGCATTTCTGTTTTCTTTTTTCCTCCTAGCGGTAAGACCTCTGTTTTTCATGATTTGGTAACCAATTGCCCGCTTACCATTTTCACCAATGGAATCTTCAACTGCTAGCTCTTGTAATCTACCATCACGTGCTGCAAGGATGGCCTCTTTATGGGCAGCAGCACGGGATTCCTTGCGGTTTTCCTTTTTCTTTTGAGCTGAGTTGAAAAACGCTTCGAGTTCTTCGGGAGTATGTGTGATTTTCGGACTTGTTTTAGCATTTTTTTTGGAATCAGACGAATGATATTCCTTAGCTGGTTTCGTGTATATGTGAGTTGCCATACTGGTTTTTGTGTGATTGAAGAAAGGCAGGAAGAAAAGAAAGACAAGAAAAAAAAATTAAGTTTTATACGTGACAAAAAACGAAACGAAAATTTTGTACTTTTCATGTCGCACTGCGAAAAAAGCATCTATTGATCTATACGTGAGTTTATTAAATTTGCTGGCCATTAGATATTACTATAACATTTGCGTATTCTTACGTAACTATATTATAAATCTGGTCACTTATTCGTCGTCGTCTTCATCATGATCAAGAACCAGAAACATATTATGCCATTCCTCTCCGGCAAAGTGGCAGTCACTGATGCCCTTGTCCTGGAAGCCAACACTGGAGTACAGTGGGACCAGTTTTTCCTTGCAAATAAGAGCAATACTATCAGACACGTACTGCTGGTTCATTTTCTGAAGGTAATCTTTCAACAAAAGAGAGGCTAGTTTCTTACCTCTGTAGTCAGAGTGTATAATAACACTGTGAATACCTATAGTTTTACCGGAATCGTGGTTTCCAGGCGGGACTTTTGATTTTTCGGGTTTATCATCTGTAGTTGTTTCAGAAACTGATCCGTGATTTTCCTTTGACTCTGCCTTTTCCAACTCTTTCAGGTGGTCATTCTTGTATTCTTCTTTCAATGAACCCCCTTCATCACACAAAACTGACACGAAGGCTGAAGGTACTTCCATTGATTCTTCTGTGATGAAATCAGACAACATTTTGGTACCTATGACATGACCAATAAGAGTTTCTTTCTTAATGGTACTGTGATCTGGGAGTTCTTTCGCATTGACTGATTGGCTATCAAATTCACGGATAAATAAACCGCTGCACAATTCTGGACATACTGTCAACCTGTACTCTATACGCAAGGCGGATGCCCTTTCGTGCGGTGGGAAGCCAACATACTCAAGGCAAAGCACCTGGGCGACGTCGGAAAGGTTCAGGGGGCGAATGCAGAGATGTTGGGGCCTGGACATTGCTGGGTATCGTTCTGCTTCTAGTCCTGGACCTGCTCCTGGCCACCAGAGTTCCACATCTCTTACCATGGAGAGGCCAGCACCAGAACAGCCCCTCTTCCCCAGGTGGCGGTGGCGGTGGCGGCGCGCGTCGTTGGCGGCGGTGGCGGTGTTGGAAGACGGTGGTGAAGCAGCACAAGAAGATGCTGTTGAAGAGGTAGGGAGCAAGCTCGACATAGAGGCAAAAACCAGTGCCTGAGCTAGAGACCAAGAAAATGGCAGAAGCAGAGGGAAGCAAGGCGCCGGTACCGGTGACTGTGCAAATCGCAGAAACAGAGCCATCCGCAGTGGAGTGCATGACACTACCGCTTGAGCTCATTGACCAGTGTGTTGGCAAGCGACTCAGGGCGTACCTTCGTGACCAGCATGTATTTGAAGGAAAGCTTGTTGGTTTTGACGATCTGGTCAACTTGGTGCTCGACGACGTGGTGGAGGTTGGAGCCGAGGCAGCATCTGCACCAACTAGAAGAATGCTTTTGAGTTCAAGAACGCTTACCATGATTGCACCTTTAGAGTGATGTATATATGTGTATGTATGTATATGTACATGGATAATGTGATTTTATTTATGCTAATCTTGCAAGGCGCCACATGTCTCCCAAAGTGTACGCATGTAGATCATGGCTCTGCCATCAGTGTTGCCCGATTGGGAAAGGAAGTGCAAGTGGCAAATATTCCAGGGCTCTGGGCCTGCTTTATCTGTTCTTTCCCGAGTATAGTCACAGATACACAATGAGACTGACTTTTAGCTATAACGGGGGCTTCTTCAATGCAGATTTGCCCCCATCAATGACTTTGGCCGATATGGCGGCGTATGTTGAAGCTGAAACTGGATTGCCACCAACACACCAGACCTTGATGCACAAATATGTCCAACTTTCGCCTTCAAATATCACCACTTTACACGATTCCAATATTCAAGAAGATGATCTGATTGTTGTCATTGCTTTTGATCCAATTGCAGATAACTTAAACCAGGCATATGAGGAAAATCCGGAATTTTTCGCAGATGTGACAATGCTGTACGTTAAGATGTCTTTGAATGGACACGAATTACCCGCTTTCATTGATACGGGTGCACAACGATCTTTGATAACTCCACAGCTTTGCTCAAGATGTAATTTGGATCATTTAATCGATAAAAGATTTAGAATGCAGGCTAGAGGTGTCGGTCAAAAACAAAGTGATGGCAGAATCCATTCGGTTCCAATGATAATTGGTGGTACCTCATGCGCAACTAGTTTGACTGTTTTAGACATAGGGGGGGTTGGATTGTTAATTGGGTTGGATTGGATGAAAAGGTTTAGAATTAAAATAGATCTACAAAGAAATGGTATTGTTATTGATGATACCTTTGTGGAATTCTTGAACGAATGGGAAGTCAAAAAACTTCAGAAGGAAAACGGAATTGATCCCGAAGGCTTCATAATCGGTGACAATCCTGTTTCAAACAGAGCACCAGTAGATGCCCCTTCAGTAAAGTCACCGGAAAATTTACCAAGAAAAACTCCCGCAAACCTTACTTCATCACTTACCCCAGCACTAACGCTAGATCAACAAAACAAGGCCACTTCCTTGACAGAGATGGGATTTGATAGGTCTGCAGTACTCCAAGCACTTGAACAATGTGGATGGAATGTAGACATGGCTGCCGGAATGTTGTTCTGATAAATAAAGTGTAATGGATAAGTATTATTAAGCTAAACTTTTAAAAATACGGTTTTTCAACCAGAACAACTAACAAAATCGATATTTTTCAAGCATGGATGATTCATAATCACGTTTTCATTTAATCCCTTCCATAACCAGTCTACTTTGCCCGGCTTAGCCAAAATCTTTATTCTAGGTACAAATTCCTCAACAAAGGTCCGATCATTATGATTGGCACTTGAACTGTAGCAAATAAATTCATCAAATATGCTTACACTTGACCACAATTGTACTTTTCTCAAACAAGCAATCACCAAACTCGTTATCTGACCACCATTGGAACAGTAAATATACGTATTACCACTATCTCTGCGTAAAATTAAATCAAGTATCTCCGTTACTTGTTCATGCGTAATTGGAATTTCTCTATCTTTCCCTTTATCTTTGGCTAAAGAGTCTGTTGCAAAATGCATATATTTTATTCCATTTGCATCTATAAATTCCACGAGATCTTTATTAAAATTATCATTTGTACTGTGAATTGATTCTGGAGTTAATGAGATGATCGTGTTTAGATGAAGAGTTTCTAGGAATGGGAAATTTAGCAATTTTGGACATCCACCCCTGCATAGGGTTGTCTGTATCTTGTTGTACCTTACCGGAGGAATGAATGTAAGTGTAGACATGTCTAGCTCTGCCTTCTTAAATCACCTATGCATTATCATATAAAATTAATTATCCACGGATTGGCGTAAAAACATGTGCGCAACTCTGACATGTTACGTAAGTTGGCGAAAAGAAAGCTAAAGATTGCTTCCATGATTAATTAACTGATGATGTTGTTTTTGGTACCAATAGAAAAGTGATTAAACAAACTTTCTAACAAACAATGGACCCAGAAACAATAGAAAATACCTTATCTAAAGATGTTGATGCCTCAGAAGGGCCAAAATCTGTTACTCATGATGAAAAAACAGATGAGTTAGTCAACTCGCTAGAAACTGGCGTGGATAAAGCTTATTCAACAATACAAGATTCTACATTAAGTGGTATTACAAAACTCTCTGACATTGTTACTGGCAAATTGCCGGAATTACAGAAACATTGGAATGATGTAAAGTTGCCACAAGTATCAAACGTCAATGAGTTGACTAAAAATTTTAACAACATCAATATCAAGTTCGATGATTATGTAAAAAAGGAAGATTTAGACACTATTAAACAACGTGGTGGTGAAATAATGTCGAAGGCAAGTGAAAATACAAATAAATATTTGGATAGTTTAGATGATGATTTGGAAAAAATTGAAAATTTAACCTTAAACTATGCACAACAAATTGGAGGCCAACTAAATTCGTTTTTCAAGGCTCATTTGAATGCGGAAGAAAATGAAGAATATAATAAAGATAAGGATGATGCTTCTAAATCAACTTGGAACTGGTCAGGATGGGGTAAGCAATTGAGTGGTATAATTTCAGGCGATTCACCCGAAACAATTCTCAAAAATGAAAAAAAAACTGAACTGTTGTTCAATTTACCAAAGGGCATTAGTCCAGGCACCAGAGCAGAAAGTCAAGTTCATGAACTGCAAAGTGATTTTTCCATTTACTTGAAGTCTGCTAAGAGTGGTGAATTCAAAGATTACGAGCTAAATGATGAACAGAAGAAGGAAATAACCGAACTTTTAGGTAGTGACGCGTTACATTTAGTGGCACTGTACAGGAAGTTGGTAAAGACTAGTACTGAATCCAAAACCGATAAAAAATTGGACGAAAAAGTAGATGACTCTGAAACATCCGACAAAATCAGCGAGGAAGATTTTTGGAAAATTTATTTTGGTAAGAAAGAGCAAATTATCAAGGATGAACAGAAGAGAAGAGAGCTCTTGGAGAAGAGTAAGACTGTAGAACAGGACGACGAAGAGGAAGATTTCGATTGGGATGAGTAATTAGTTTCGCTCAATTGGTAATGTAAACAACGTTAGCATATTAGGGTTTTTGTTTCAAAATTTGCTACAGTTCAAATAGTCATATAAGTAAATCTATTAAGCAATAAGTTACTTTTAACTTAGGTATATTCCGTTCAGCAGTATTGTTTCTGACGTCCTACAGTTGAATGGTGATTAGATAAGCGCGCAGTATCCGAACAAGGCAATAATCCACTTCTGCACATGTTTCATCCCACGGTGGCAATATTAGTTTTGGAACAAGTGTGCAGACAGTGAACGCAAAGCTATGGAGACATCGAATAAAAACATAGTGCATTCCTCACTACAGCAGCAAGTCCAGCGAGTAGATTTTGTCTTCAAATCTTTACATGAAAAGGCAATAGCAAAAATCAAAAATAGTAATAGAGATTTGCAAAATGTACCAGTTGCAATAGGGTACATAAAAGAGATCATAGAAGTCATAAATTCTGTAATAAGGCATGTTTCTGAGAGCTCGATGGAATCCGTGGGTTTGGAAACTATCAAGGAAACATTTTGTGATTTTACACTTGCAAAGGAACTAGTTGATCATCATCTTAAAGGCACGGCTAGTTCTGTCAATATGAATAACTTGAATGCATTGAATCACTTGAACAAAATATTAGATGATAATATGTGGTATTACAAGAAAATGAAAGATTTTATAGCCAAATCAACAAGATTATCATATCAATCTAATATTACTTCAAGATTCAATTTATTACTAAATGGCGGTAATCCAATTGTTGAAAAAGCAAAATTAGTTGAGAATATATCACCTTCAAAACCATCTTTGAAATCCTCAAATATAAACTCGACCTTTGATCCGAGTTTGAACTCAAATCCCAACTTGAATTTAAATATTAACGGTTTTTCAAGTAAAATAAAAACCCCAATCCATCCACCAACAATACCAAACAGACCGCGTTCAATATCACCGTCTCCCTCTTCAGATCATAGTAATGCATTATTAAATGCATATTCATCAAAAGGTAGTGTCAGCGTGGAAATATTAATGGAAATATTTCACAAATTTGATAACTCAGTATTGATAATAGATTTTAGATCGTCAATAATGTTCAACGTAAACCACATATCACTCTTTACCCATATTGTGAATATTGATCCGGTTTCTGTTAAACCTCAGTATTTGGTGGAGGACATTATAGACCACTCTCTTTTACTAAGTACATTTCAAGAGAAAAGGACATTCATGAATTTATCGTTATTCGATCTGGTAATCATTATTGACCAATCATCAATTCATGCTAAATTGTCTCAAGATTTAGCTAGGTTTGTAGCAATATTAGATGAGAGGAACAAAACCCCAAAGTTCAAGCTGAAAAGAAAATCAGTCATTCTAGATGGTGGCTTTGATGAGTGGATTTACTTTATGAATAATCAAACTAGAACAAATCACGCAAAGCATAATACATTTAAGAATTCAATTCCGACAGTTTTGATCCCAGCAGACAATGATTTGCCTAATTTGCAGCAAAATTATACTCATACTCAGCCATTTGTTTCAAGGTCACCTTCACCAATTGGAATATACTCTGAAAATACACGTATTATTAAACCAACAATCAACACTCCCCAAACATCAATACCAACTATGAGAACGAGATCACCTTCGCCTGAAAGAAATATGCGAACTCCAATAACAACATTTAATTCAAAGCCCATTTCAATAATCAAAAATCCGCCAAATTTTCCGAACTCGCCAACCTTACAACTTTCAGCCGTCAATACCCCGATTAGATCTAATTCTCCAACGAAGTCGCAAATACTATTGTCCGGATTATATAACTTAGGTAATTCCTGTTATATGAATGCAGCACTTCAATGTCTGATGGGTACTAAATCCTTGAACAAATTCATTCTAGAGAATAACTACCAAAGATTTGTTGCAACAAAATCAAAATTAGGATCGCATGGATTATTAACTAATGCATACCAACACTTGGCTAAACTAATGTTAGAGAATACCATCAAACACATACCAACAAACCCTAAAGAGTTCAAAAAAGTTGTTGGTAGTGTTAATTCAGCATTCAATAATTGTGATCAACAAGATTCGGCCGAGTTTCTTCATTTCATATTGGATACAATTCATGAAGATTTAAATTGGTCAGGCAATAAGCCAACATCTTTCCAACTGACAGATGAGGAGGAGGCAGAACGAGAAGTTCTTCCAATTAGAATCGCATCCACGCTAGAATGGGAGAGATATCTTAAAACTGATTACTCAACAATCACTGAAATTTTTGTCGGGCAGTATGCATCTAAACTTCAGTGTAATAACTGTTTCAAGACATCAACAACATACATTCCATTTAATATGTTATCGGTCCCAATACCAACACATAAAAAAGACATTAACATCTATGATTGTATTGATAATTTTATATCGCCTGAAATATTAACGGGAGACAATGCATGGAAATGCCCAAGATGCAAACGAAGTAGCAGTACAACCAAAAAATTGACAATTACCAGATTACCCAGAGTTTTGATTATACAATTTGAAAGATTTTTATTCTCTGGTGGACCAAAGTTTGAATTCGCAAAAAATGCGAGTAAGATTAACATATCAACAAAACTAGACATGAAAAAATACTGGCCTAAAATTCAAACTTCACAAGAGAAAGCAGCTCTAGAAACGCTACCACTAAGAGATCAACAAGGTGAATGGGAGTATAGTCTGTATGGCGTTGTGAGACATTATGGTACATTAAATACTGGTCATTATATCTCAGAAGTGAAGAAGAATGGAGCTTGGATAAAATTTGATGATGAAAAAGTTGGAATTAATAATAGTATGGGAAAGCATGATGAAAATGACGGCAGTGCATATATCCTGTTCTATGAAAAAGTATGTTAAATGTATAAATTATAATTAGAGTTGAAAAATTAGAACTAAAGTAAAATTCAAGCCTAAAGCTAAAACCAACGTTAAAACGAAAAGTTCTTGAAATTTTTGACAGAAACGACAAGATTGTAGATTTAAAATTTAAAAACTAAAATTATCTGACGTTATCTTTGCAATTTCCCAATCTGAAAAACAAGCAACCCTTGCACCTCGAACTGTAGCTACTTTTATTGCTTACGTGAGGTCTGGGGTGTGGTTTGCGCGGGCTAATAATGTTTGTGAGTGTACCCTACTGTGACTGCGTTTTAAAGCAATTTAAGTGCGCAGTGGGTTCAAAACATTTCCCAATTAGGCAAATCATGAATTATTCGCTAAAAAGCTATTGTTAGTTATCGTGTTATTCTACAAACGGCTTATCTATGTTATTAAGAAAGTTACGTTTATTTGATTTGTTTTTTATTTATTTTTACTTACTACCAACTTAACAGCGACTAAGTCAGATAAGTATATCATATATACTTTTGTTGACTTTTGACGGATTTTGTCTTTTATTTGATATTTATTGGATTAACATATCAATCATCTGACTCTATCTCTAATTCAATTTTTTTTCACTTTATTTTATATTATTTAATTTTTCATTTTGATCGATTTGTTGACTCATCATCATCTTTTTTTTGTTATAGTCAAATTTAGATTTAGAATATTTTTATTAATACTTCTAGACATACAACATATTGAGCAACTTTATTTTCAACTTTTGATTCCGGAACCTCACAACTTCATTACGCACAAATTAGAGTTAATTTCTAATTACGTAAGTTATTCTTCGTTGAATATATTGTCAATCTTTTGTGTAGTATAAATTCATTATTGATTTTTTCTGTGCAGACTAATTATTTCAAAAGAATAAAATATATTAAGTTTGTTATTTTTTTTCATATTATTTTGGTTAAAAATTCAAATAACAGCTGATTAAAGAAACAAACACATTTACAATCACATTGTCCATAAATTCATAAAAATTTCAGTGGTTTTGTCAATTTTATCAAAAAGCTTTTGAAATTGGTGTAAAACTTTGGAACCCGAGTTCGTTAATCTATATTTTTATTATTTTATCAGAACTTAGACGGATATCTCCCCATATTTCGAAGCTGATAAATATTTATTGACTAACATATTTATCAAACAATTCACATTCATATATTTTTGCGTGAGACTTTCAATTTAAATTAACTTTGGTTTCAGTTCATTTTGTATATTAGCGCACTATGTCACAAGATCAAATTACATCATCTGAGGAATTTTCTGATTTCAACAACGATAAATTAGCAAATATTGAGTCAGTTCCAACATCGCCCGAAAGTAATAATGGCCTAAGCTCAACATCGTCTTCCACCACTTCCATTAGTGATGAGAAATCAGATTTGAAAAAAAATGTCTCAAAACTTTCATCAGATAATCATCCTGTTTCAATTGCTTCTAAATCTTCAGCATTATCTAATTCAGGATCAAATTCAGCAACTGCTGAACAAGATAAATACAAGGATGAAATGGTTGAAAAATCTGAAAAGTCTGAAAAGAAAGAAAAGAAAGATAAAGATAAGGAAAAGAAAGAGAAAAAAGAAAAGAAGACTTTACGTACAATCAACTTTGCCAGCGGTGTTTCGACTTCCGTTCCCTTGACTGGTGAAAGACCAAAGCCCGAAGCTCACAGCTCAATGGATGATGACGTTTTATTGGCCATTTTCATTATCCTTTTTGAGAATGATTCTGATAGTAAAGGCATGACTGTCAAACAAATTTGTGATATTTTGGTTGCAAAGCATCCTGAAATGTCCAAGCTTTCATCCAAAACGTCTAACTTAGTAAGTGCAAAACTGAACGCTTATGTTAAAAAAGTTGAAAAGGGTGATCCTTCCATTCATTACGCTTTATCAAGAGATTGGGCTGACTCGTCTCCGAAAAGAATGGTTTATGTTTATCGTGGAATTTTATCCTCTGAATATCCCTCTTATGTTCACAAAATTATTGAACAACATAGAGAAAGGGATGCTGTTGCAAATGCTGCTGCTAATCCGCCCTCTACCTTTTCTTCGGGTACCGTTAAAGATGATAATATGCTTATTGAAAAATCTGGTTTTGATAACGATACTAATGTTTATCCGTCCAGATTAACTCCTAATGGTAAATCAGATGAAAGATCCAATTCAAATTCAGCTTCCCCCATGACACAAGATTTATCTTTTCAATCCATTTCCCCATCAGGTTTGCAATTAAACAAGACTTCACCTTTTGGAAGTGGTTCAATTGATTTTGCGATTCCCCAATTATCTGTCCCTTATTCTGTTGCTCCAGTTACTGCTTCTTTGAATATTACAATGCCAATTAGATCTATTGGTTCTGATGATATACTAGATAACAAAATCATAAAATCAGATTTTTCAAGTAGCAATAACCAATATTTGACGAACATACCAGATTCTGAATCTGATGATGATGTTTACAATTCTTTGAAAACTGATTTTGATGATGATGATGAAGAGGATGACAGTACTACCGTTTATGCCAATCATGGATACTATAGGCGCACTTCGGATATTGTCACCGAAAGAATTCCGTCAGGCATCGGTAAAAGATCTAAATCTATCAGTTTTATTAACAAAAGGTCAAAGTCTCACTCATCTTCGTCAAAGCAAGTCAGCTCAACATCTCAGCTAAAACAATCATCATCAAATCCTTCAATTCAGCCGAAAAGGATTATTACTGCGGCTGCGCTCACCCCAAGAGTTCCTAGGAAGCAGTCTATTATCAATACTCCTAATGCTGCTGCTGCGGTTGCCGCACTACGAGCAATAGCACTCGGTTCCTTTAATAATTCCTTGGGTGATTCGGTTAGTTCTATTACTAGCTCAATTATGACAGACACATCTGTGGAACCCTCCATTAGTGCCAAATGGTTGGAAACTGTTCGATCTGGTTTTTTAAATCAAGACATTGAAAGTCCTGAAAATATTTCATTAGCCGAGTTGGATACTTTGTTCACATGAAACTTTAGCGACACATTTTTCTAACTCAAGCTCTTTAATACCAAATGAATATAAGAATATTCAAAACCAATGGAATTCTTTGAAAATGATAAGCCTGGTCAGGTAATTCAATAAATTAATGCTATGATAATAGTGGTTTACGAAGAGGAATTTAAGAGATAGATAATAGATATCTTTTTGTTTTTAATGACTAAAAAAACAAAGTCTCAACCTCTTGCTAGTGTATTTGTTTCTTGGTTTTTTTGTGGTGTCTATCAAGCGGTGGTTTTTATATACTATACAAGGGATTCATTTTTAGGCTTGTATCAACAATTTGCACTTATTTCACAACATCCCTTCGGGTAATTATTGATTTGTTGTGTTTTAATGGTTTAATTTCAGTTCGTTTTATTGCATCCTATTGCTTTGGTTTATTACCTTTGTATTTTTTTGGCTGGTGCTATGCTTATTTAATTATACTCCTTACTTTATTTATGTACGTTTATATAGCTTTGAAACTTATTTATGATATGGAGGCGAAATGCGAAAAAAATAATTGCTACATGAAAACTGAATTTGCAAAGAAAAGTCACTCTCCTTTTCTGGACTTCTTGTTCAGTCAATCATCTCCTTGCCTGCTTTATACGCATATTTTTCATTATCCTTGCAGATGGGGAAATCTGGTGAAAGAAAAACATTTTTTGATCATACATTAAAAACGATTATACCATCATTGAACGCGTCAAAGTCAAATGCTGGTAGTATTCTTTCAGAGTCTAACAAGAATGTTGAAGAAGATTATGACGCATTTTCCATGTTTCGGAATCATTTGAAAGCTATGTTTGATAATATTTCAGAATCCTCTGTTTACTTGTTGTATCAACAGTTTTCAAATTCCAAAGATCCTTTACAAGATGCTATCAATGCGTATCTTGATAATTCGGCAAACTTTCCAGATCTAGAAAGTAGGACAGAAGCTGAAAATCAAATGGAAGAACTTAGGCTTAAGCAAATGGACTTTCACGGCGATTCTAAAAAGGTGAAGTATGAATATACAAGTCGAAAGAGGGGTTTGGAATCTATAATATCAACAAGCGGAACTTCCAAACACTTTCCCGAAAATTCGCAAAAAGGCAAGATATCGAAACTGTCCGCAAAAAAGCAGCTTCCAAAATCTAAACCTGAAATATCACAGTTGTCTGCTTCAAATAGAGAACATTCTGCATCACAAAAACACTATTGGAAAAAATATATTGGAACGCTTAATATGTCGTGCTGGTGTACAAGATCTGTTTACAATTTGAACTCAATTTATGTTGATAATCGCTTGCTTTTGACAAAATCTTTTGGTTCTAATGTAGTTTACATCAGGCATCAATTAGAAAATAGCTCTTTCTATCGTGAATTAGGAAGATTATCAGAAGAAATGGCCGAGTGTATTGGGCCATTGCTTGATGAAGGAGCCGTCGTATTTGAAAGTAAACTATTTTTTGTTGAAGGACAAAAATTAAGTACAGGAGATTCTTTTGTTATACGTTCAGATTGTTTTCTGTCAGAAAAGATTTTTGAAAATGATAATACGATGGGCGAATTTAATGAAGATCTAGATATAGAGCACTTTAAGGTAGTAAACGGTTCCGACGTTAGATTCGAAGCAGGAACACGTTTGAGAAATTCATTATTGAAGCTTTTTCAAAATATAGGAATTAAGTCTGTGAAAAAATATCAAAAGGAAGAGAAAGTTACTGTCATTCAAAATAAAATTGAAAATACTGATTCTGAATTTGAAGAATTACACAAAAACGCAGTGCTTGATAGTGCACGCTTAGACAATATAGAAGATGACGAAAATCAGCTTTATTTACATGATGGTGTAGATGAAACTAAATTAACTATGAATCAGGTGAAAGACTTGTATAAAAGTACAGAACTAAACAATCTTCAACAAACTCTTCCAGAAAGTGTGCCCAATAATTTCAAGATCGAACTAAGGCCGTACCAGAAACAAGGATTAAGTTGGATGCTTCAGCGTGAAAAAGAATATGATTTGATAGGTATGAATAATAGTGAATTCGAGTTTGAAGATAAAGCGAACGTCATTCAACAACTTAAATCTTATGAAAGCTCGTTAAATCCATTGTGGAAGGAATATATCTGGCCTAACTTACCAGAACGACTACAACATTTGGAATTGCCACCGAATTGTAGCGATAAATTTTATTTGAATATGTACAAGGGTAACTGTTCTTTGATTACGCCAGTAATAAAGTCAGCATGTAAAGGCGGAATTCTTGCTGATGAAATGGGCCTTGGAAAAACTATTACCACTCTATCTTTAATTTTATCACTTCCTAAAGATCCTAATCATAAATCCATAGGCAAAAGTGATGCCAAAAAGATTGTGGATTATGCATATGGAACAACCTTGATTGTTGTTCCAATGGCATTATTGACACAGTGGGAAAGAGAGTTTTTGAAAGTTACAAAGAATCTAGAAAGGCACCGGTGTTTCATATACTATGGCTCAGATACTTTAGGAAACTTAAAAACTTTGTTATGCGGACCTTCTCCTCCTGTGGTAGTTTTAACTACGTATGGTATGATTCAATCGGAGTGGTCCAAAATGAACCACTCTAACTCACTGACGGCAAATAATGGTTTATTTTCTATTGAATTTTTTAGAATAATTTTGGATGAAGGGCATAATATTAGGAATCGTGTAACCAAAACAGCGAAAGCCGTATATGCATTAAGATCAATTAGGAGATGGGTTTTAACTGGTACCCCAATTATCAACAGATTAGAAGATTTATTTTCCCTTATTCATTACTTAAATTTAAAACCGTGGAGCTATCATTCATTATGGAAACAATGTATTTCTCTCCCATTTGATACGGGTAAAGAAGTCAGTACTGCTGTTGAGCTACTTAAGTCTATTCTTGACCCGATTCTTTTGCGTAGAACTAAGGACCAGAAAGATAGTGATGGGAATTATTTGGTTGTTCTACCATCAAAGGAAATTGTGATTGAAAAACTAGTTTTCAACAAAAAAGAAGAAGCCATTTATAATTGGTTGAAAAAGAAAGCAGTGAATTCTTTCAATGAAAATTTCAAATCCGGGATGATTTTCAAAAATTACTCGTCCATATTAACCCAACTACTACGATTGAGACAAGTTTGTTGTCATGTTGATTTGATAAAAACTACAGTGGAAAATACTGTTGACGATTTCGACCCAGCAAACTCAACCAATAAAGATAAATTGCAGCAACCACAACAGAAATTGTCTACAAGGGCAGATGATGAAATGTTTTCAATAGTGGAAATGATAGAAACTAATGATCAGCAACAACGAATACCAACCGAAGAGATCAAACTGCTGAAGGAGCAAATTTATATGCAGTATCCCTCTTTTGACAATATTGAGTGTGCGATTTGTACCGAACCTATAAATATTGATACATGTATTATAACGCAGTGCAAACATTGTTTTTGTCTTGCTTGTTTAACTGAACATTTTGAATTTCAGTTAAAACATAGTAAAATAAACTCCCAACCGGAAAAAAACGACGATAATAATATAGATAGCCTAGAAGATGAGCTTTTGAATGCTGAGGAAGTATTTTGCCCTATGTGCAGGAAACAGACCAATAGAAATAGATTATTCAGAACAGTAAAGAAAAGTAATAGCACCCCACTTACAATGTCTAATGTTGATAGCAATGATCAATTTATGACACAAAAAATCCCGTCTAAAATAAATGATGCAAGGGAATATTTTGTTAGACCGTTTACACCAAATGAGCAGTCATCGAAAATAAACGCATTACTTATACACTTGGAACAAATCAGGCAAGAAGCTCCTGGAGAACATGTTATTGTATTTTCCCAATTTACGAGCTTTTTGGACATTATAGGAAATGAACTTAAGAAATATGCCGGAGAATTTGAAGTTCTAGCTTTTGATGGTAGATTAAATTTAGAGCAAAGACAACAAGTTTTGAATGATTTTGAAAAGACTATACCTGAAGGGCAGAAAAAAATTTGTATATTATTGTTGAGCTTGAGGGCTGGTGGTGTTGGATTAAACTTAACTGTTGCCTCGAGAGCGTTTTTAATGGATCCGCATTGGAATAATGCAATTGAATTTCAGGCGATCGATAGACTCCATCGTGTTGGTCAAAGAAAGGATGTCAAGATTATTAGGTTTATCGTAGAAGATAGTATCGAAGAAAGAATGCTACTTATTCAAGAAAAGAAGAATCAATTAGGTGAAGCTTTGACTATAACCGACGAAGAAAGAAGAAAGAGAAAGTTAGAAGAGCTACAAAGCTTATTCAAAGAATAGATATGATTATAGATATGTTGTAAAAATTGGAACTTTGTTGGTCAATAAAATATAAAACAATTTGGGTCGAGCATAGGTTCGTTGACAACTCTGTTTTCCACTATCCATTTTTTCAGCTTGGGTTTGTCAATATAAACTCTATACTCATCATCTTGTATAAAAACATAGTGGTCGCTGTATTTATATTTCTCCAAGTAGTAGTCCATATTAGGATTTTTCTTTCCGCTAACATAAATCACATCCATATACGAAAATGCTAGTAGCAAATCATCTGTCCTAAACGCTGTAGATTCACTTACCAACTGTAAGGTAACCTGTTTTTTCGTCGACAGTGGACCATAAACAAAACTCAAAGCAAGCCTTCGACACCAATATCGTAAGTATGTAAGTTTACCCAAGGGAGATAAAGGACGTTCGGGCCCGCTAATCTGTTGTTCATATTCTGACAATCTGTAAGAAAAATCAATTAATTTCGTTCCTAGATGTCTTTTCTGATAACACGGTAAAACACAAATGCATGATAAATTATTTGATTCCCAAGAGAGTAATTCACGAGAATAAAATCCCATCGGAACTTCAATCCTATCCAACTTTTGATAAGCAACATAAAAGTCAAAATAATCAAGGTGATAAAATATGGACTTATTGTCAAGATAAAATTTTGCCATAAGACACATGCACTGGCAAAAAAGTTTATTCACAGAGCCTTTCACTTTCCTAATAACTACGCCACCATCAGAATACATTACCTTCCCAGGTAGTCTAAATCGATATTGACAACAATTCATATGTTGTTCCCAGTCAAGCTTTTCATCAGTGAATTTAAAACAAAACGGACAGACATACAATACATCTATCCAGGGTGCCTTGTACTCCACCTCTTTAATACGATTAGACGTATTTGATGTAATCGGGTTTTCCTTTTTTTTAGAACTCACTAATGTATTTTCTTTAAATGCCAATTCTGTTTGTATTGTATTATTAGTCTTGTTTTGAATAGGGGTTTTGAAAAGAGCGGAGTTACCGTACCAAGTGTCAAATTCATACCTTCCCACCCTAATCTTGGAAACATTCTGGTAGTCCAAAAAACCATAATCATCATCAGCACTGTTGTTATCAGACGCTGCTTTTAGCTTACTGGTCTTATCTGCAATATTGTGTCCGTTTATTCGAGAAGACCTTCGCAGTGGTTCATCAAGATTGGTATGAGAGGAATAGATTACACCTGATTTGTCCATTCGAATATCCTGTATAATTGACTATCTAACAAATATTAGTGTGTTTCAAAGCAAAGCCGATTATATTGGTTTTTAATTGCTTCAATGCAAAGACACAGCAGTTTAATAATGGTATATTGTGGCTTGCTGATTCAAAGATATGATCAGAAGGTAAGAAAATCAATAGATTGAAAAATAAATTCAGGCTGTGCAAGCTTTGGTACTGTAAAAATTTTTTGGTTTATTTAACATGTTTCTTTCTCTTTGATACGGTTATTTTGCGAAGCTAAGAACTTTGTCCCATATCACCGGTAAAAATGGCCAAAAAAAGCTTTTACGGAAAGGGTGGTGATAAGCTTTCTGGGGTTTCTGAATCGATGGACAACGAAAACAAGCTTAACAGTAAAGATGAGGAAAATTATGTTGAAGAAAATAAAACTCATACATATAATACTATTGAACAAGAAAAAACCAAGCGGAAAAGAAAACTGAAAGAAGAATTACTTGAAAAACATAAAGAGAAGCTTAGTAGACAGAAAAGGAAGCGATTAGATAAATATATTGAACATCAACTTAAAAGAGAAGAAAAGGAACTATTATTTAAAAAGCTTCAAGAAACTAGAATCGATGCCAGTATTTTGAGATCTGCAAAGCTTATTGGTACAGGAAATAAGAAAACCAAGAAAGAAAGAATTCTTGAGGCAATGGAACTGGAGAGGTTAGGCAAATCAACTGACGAAACCAGAGACTTGTTATATGAAGAAAGACAAGTCAAAAATTGGGATCAACTACTTGATGATGACAATATTTCTAAAACTTCGAAATCAAAAGACGCAGAATTCGAAAGTGACAATGAATTCAAAAGTACATCCATCGCAAGTGCAGGATTTATAGATTACAGGCCAGCTCAACCGTTCTCTGGAATGGGTACTGGTTTTGGTTTTACTGATATCAAAAAAGCAAAGACAAAAAAAAAGAAAACAAGTTATTCATGGAGAACCAAATTAGAAGCTGATGAAAAAAAAAATCAGACAAATGAAGATGAAATGGATTTTGATAGTGATATTACTGATGAAGAAATTGAAGAAAGCGCCGAAGAAAATATTGATACAACAGCTGATGCAGAAATTGATGTGATTGCTAAAATGGATGACCATGAGAAGAAAGAAAATGAAAAAATAGTAGAAGAGAAAAAAGAGGAAGAGCAGGAGGAAGAAAAAGAGGATGAGAATGAAGATGATGAAAGTGATGATGAAAGTAATGATGAAAGTACTGATGATGAGAGTGATGAGGATGTCAAAGTTGAAGTTGATATTAAGAAAGAGCACACGAAAAAGGCTCAAGATTTCAAAGAATGGGCAGAAGAACAAGTTCGTCAAGCAGAGGGTCGTGCACGATTTACAGCACCAACAGGTCCTCAAATGGTATATAATGCAATTGTACGCAAAGAAGATTTGGATGATGGTCTGAAGGAAGATTTCATTCCAATAAATGATAAGTTACAAAGAAAAATTGTTACAGTGAATATTGTTAGAAACCATGAAATTCAAAGTTCAAGAGCTAAATTACCAGTTTATGCAGAAGAGAGTCGAATCATGGAAGCAATTCATCATAATGATTGTGTAATTATTTGTGGTGAAACCGGTTCAGGTAAGACTACACAAGTTCCACAATTTTTATTTGAATCTGGTTATGGTGTGCCAGGATCGGACACGCCAGGCATGATTGGTGTCACACAACCTAGAAGAGTTGCCGCTGTTTCTATGGCGAAAAGAGTTGGTAATGAGTTAGGTAATTATTCAAGCAAAGTTGGCTATCAAATTAGGTTTGACGCAACAGTGAGCAGTGATACTTCTCTCAAATTCATGACAGACGGTGTTCTACTAAGAGAAATGATGACTGACTTTTTACTAACTAAATACTCTGCAATAATCATTGATGAAGCTCATGAAAGAAATGTCAATACTGATATCTTGATTGGTATGCTTAGTAGAGTTTTAAAACTAAGAAGAAAATACCATGAACAAGAACCTGCTAAATACAATCCTTTGAAGTTGATTATTATGAGTGCTACCTTGAGGGTCACTGATTTCAGTGAAAATAAAGTTTTGTTTGACAGTCCGCCACCTATTCTAAAAGTTGATGCAAGGCAGTACCCTGTTTCTGTCCATTTCAATAAACGTACCTCATTTGAATACACCGAAGAAGCTTTTAAAAAAGTATGCAAAGTTCATCAAAGATTGCCAAAAGGTGCAATTTTAGTTTTTATGACCGGTAAAGCTGAAATTATTGCAATGGTCAAAAAATTAAAACAAGAATTCCCATTCAAAAATGAGATTAATAAAAAAAAATCTATCAATACTAAAAATGGTAATTTTGACAACAATGAAGATGAAGTTATTGACATTAAAGTTGATGCTAATAATGCAGATGTTGAGGTTGAAGAGATTGATTTTGATGTCAAAGAAATTGAATTTAAGGAAGATTATGCTGAAGATGATGATAACGATGAAGAAGAAGGTTTTGAGGAGACATTAGAAGAAGACCAAACTGAAAATGACCCATTATATGTATTACCATTATACTCTTTATTACCAACAAATGAACAAATGAAAATCTTTGAAGAACCACCAGCTGGGTCAAGATTATGTGTTGTTGCTACTAATGTTGCTGAAACGTCTTTAACTATTCCAAATGTTAGATATGTAGTCGATTGCGGTAGGGCCAAAGAAAGGAAATACGATGAAGAATCTGGAGTACAATCGTTTGAAGTCGATTGGATTTCCAAAGCAAGTGCAGATCAGAGATCCGGTAGAGCTGGTAGAACTGGACCAGGTCATTGTTACAGATTATTTTCCTCGGCTGTTTATGAAAGTGAATTTCCGCAATTTTCGAAACCTGAAATTCTAAGAATGCCAGTTGAAGGTGTTGTCTTAAATATGAAAAGTATGGGAATTCAAACAGTTTCAAATTTTCCTTTTCCGACACCGCCTAACAGAGTTATGTTGCAAAAATCCGAAAATTTGTTGAAATATTTAGGTGCACTAGACAAAGAAAAGTCCCAGATCACAAGCATAGGTAAAAAGATGAGTTTGTTCCCTTTAAGCCCAAGGTTTGCCAAAATACTATTAATTGCCAACCAACAAGGCTGTTTACCTTATGTGATTGCATTGATTTCAGGATTATCTGTAGGAGATCCGTTTTTAAGTGAATATGATCTAGGAATTCAACTCAATAAACAAACTGAGAATAGGAGTAACAAAAGTGGAGTGAAGGATGATTACGATGAAGATGATAATGATATTGATAGCGGAGAATCTTCTTTGAGCCAATATGATTTAGAAAATAGAAGGAAATTGAGACAAAAGTTTAATAAATCCAGTGAACTGTTTAGTAAATTGGACAGAAATAGCGATGATTTGAAGCTTTTATCAGCCATTTGTGCAAGTAATCATATACCAAAGAACAAAAGAAATAGATTTTTCAAGGATCATTTTCTTAGAGAAAAGCAAATGAATGAAATTGAGAAATTAAGGAAACAGTTGACTTACATTGTTAAATTACATACAATGAAAGAAAGCATTGCTGTTTCCAATAAGGTTAGTGATGATGAGATGAAATTAGATAAACCAAACAAAAAACAAATTCAAGCGATAAAGCAAATGATTACAGCTGGTTTTATTGACCAAATAGCTTTCAGACTAGATACTGTTGATAAAGAATTCAAGTTGACCAATAACATGAGAATTATGAATGTGCCATATTACACGCCAGCTTATGAGAACCGATCAGGGGAGGTATTTATCCATCCAAATAGTATCATAATGCAAAGCGGTAAAGCACCGGAGTATTTAGTATACTCACATTTACAGAAAAGTGCTACCGGGAAAAGCAATAAGGTGAAAATGCACCCGCTGAACGACATTGGTTCATTGGCTTTAGCCAATGTCGGCAAGGGCACTGATTTGATAACATATTCTAAGCCACTGGGCACTCCAGCAGTGACCGTTGATGAGAAGGGGGTTGAAACCAGAGAATGCCATGTTGTTCCACGGTACGGAGCAAATTATGTCGGATGTGGCGGTGTTGATTTGGCGCCGCAGCGGGTGAAGCAGTGGAAAAAGTGTGGCGCATGGAAGGTCCTTTGAGGGTGCGTTTTCAGTGTTATTTGTTGATACTGTGATGTGATGGGCAGATGTTTCTGCTTGAGCTGTTTCTTTGTAATATCTATAGCTTGTGACAGCGTGTGTAACGGGTGTATCTGACGTTTCCAATGCAGGCGGTTGAGTTTCAAAAATCGCTGGAGTCTTTGTACTATGTTTTTTCAGAATTAGACAGCACCAAAATTCTTATTGCGTCTTTTCCAAATAGTGAAACCTTCTTCGAGAACAACATAGGTAGCATAAACTACTCTTTCCTCAAATTCCTAGACTCAAATCCAAAGCTTGATGATTTCTCTAAAACGAATTTAGCTAGTGAATTTCAGAATCATTCATATACTACCATTTACCAAGTTTTCCATGATTTGAAACTAGCGTGTATTGTGAAAATACTAGAGTATGAAGACGATTCAGCTCTTTATGCTAAAGTTGACGATTTTTATAAAATTTCCACTGAAATGCTACTGAGAGAGGCAATAAGATTAGGTGTTGTGCTCAAAAATTTGAATAAGCCCGTCACCGAGGCAAAGAAAGAAAATACGCAACAGCCTAAACAAACAGATGAACCAGTTGATAAAATTCAGTCTCAATTAAAACAACTACAACCAATAGAAACAACAGATAACTTATGTGATATCTTGGAAAAAGATTTCGATATATTGACTTCCTCGTTTTACAATAGTACGGGTAAGGCCTTATCAATATTTGCTGTTGGTAATGTTCCATTTTTCTCTTCTTTGAACAATTTCAAATCTGATCTTGATGATCGTGAACCAATCATTGATCCAAGTTTAGGTATTACAATCACAAATGTTGTTCCTAATGTACCAATGGTGACAGATGAAAATTTATCTAAATTTTCAACATCAGATATAAAGATTCCGAATATTAGGCAGATTTTAGAGAATTATATGCATCCAAATTGGTTAAGACTTATATCCTCACAATGGCTAAAACATGGTAACGGTGTAAGTTCCTTGAATTTTAGTTTTGCCCCAACTTATGATGAAACTCAGTCAATCATCTCGAATGATTGGAAAGGGTTAACGTGGTGTCAACAAATTGGATTTAAAAAATTGGTTGATGCAAAGGAAAAATATGATTTATTAATTAAACAAGATGTTGCTGAAGCTCAAGAGCATGGTAAAGAAGATTTTGATGATGATGGTGACCAATCGGAAAAAAGTGGCGAAATTAAAATTGCAAATGAAATTGCGAATGAAAATGAAAATGAAGATGAAGAGAACAACGAACAAAAATTTGATAGCGAAAATGAAATAGACAAGAAAAACGAAATGGAATTGGATGATAGTGATAACAATGAAAAAATAGATTTGCAGAAAATTTTGAAGTGGAATTCTAATAAGATTGTTACCGAGGGTGAAATCAAGCTTGTGGAGTCAAATAAAGTTCAATCTACTATAAGTGATTTACTTTATGATCTAAGTGAACTTCGCCAAGAAAGAATTGAAAGACAAAAGAAGCATGCACGTTATAATAAAAGCGTATTAAATGCGGGTAGTAAAATATTGAAACCTGCAAATGAAGAGCTAAAACTATACAATAAAATCAAGAAACTCCTTACAAATTTGATAGAATACAAGAATGTGAAACCATCAGATTTAAATATTGACTTGGACACGAGGATTCCTGTTTTGCAGCATACATATCGTGGTACTTTACCCGCTTCATTTACTGTCTCTAACCAAAAAATTTCTAAAACAAAGAGAAGAAGATAAACAAAAAAAAAATTCAAATAAAAAATAGCTCCCTTTGATCCATGTTCATGTAGTTGTATAAAACCTTTGTATATTCAAATTGATTTACTAATTATTACAAAACAGCTTCATGCATCAAAAAGTTTGTATCTTCTGCCACTTGTTCTTCAGTGAAAAAGCTTACAAGTACACCATCCTGATCTTGTTCTAGCTGAATGTTTCCAATGTGT
The DNA here is from genome assembly GCA_030573035.1 of Pichia nanzhaoensis. NCBI lineage: Eukaryota > Fungi > Ascomycota > Pichiomycetes > Pichiales > Pichiaceae > Pichia > Pichia nanzhaoensis. The sequence continues at coordinate 270,300 of JAJMCN010000010.1, forward strand.
GAGCGATCAACGTCATACAATTTTACAATAATCTGGAAAATATCATTAGGATTGACAACTTTCGTAACTATTCGAGAATTTAGTAATCTTTGATGCGCAACAAACTTATGAAAGCCTAGCGATATTTGTTTTAGAAAATTTTGTACAACTGATTCACTATTCGAACTCCAGAAATCAAGTTGCTTAGTTAAAACAAACACTATTTTGTCATCAGTATTCTTAATCCGTCCAACGAAAATCCCGTCGGATAACGGTTCCAGTTTCGTTTTAGCCAAATCGATGGTTTCCTTAATCACCATGTTTTCTTCTTCTACGATATAGTTTTCTAAATAGCAGTTTATATCTGTATCCACTGATGATTTTGGGGGCGTCCACATTTCATAAGAGCAAAACCAGTTGCTCTCTATTTCAACGATATATTCACATGTTCTCCACTCATGAACGTTTGAAATTTCAGGCTCTGTCTTCTCATTATTACATAAATAATTGATAGACGTAGATCTTGGAAATCCAGTTAAATCACATATTTCTCCATTACCGATTCTTTGAGAAACATATTTTGTTCCGTCTTCAGTAGATATCAACTCAAAATCAGACTGCAAAACGTATGGGTCTTTATGTTTTGGTAGATAATAGTAAGGCTTTTCACCAAGATTGAATGAATCATGCCAAGGATCGCCATCACGAACTCGATCATCTGTCCAAGTCGCAAGTTTAAAGTCAGCTGTCGATACAAACTGTGATAGCTCATTATTTGTTACCGCTTCTAAATGATATTGATAAATATCGTGATCAAACCTTACTTGGTAATTCCAAAAACCATATTGCTTAGCAATTGGTTTATCTCTATGAGCTAGATTGAATTCTCTAATTGCCTGAATTGCTTCTACTTTTTCATTTGATAAATCCGTTGAATTCTTTACATGAGTGTGCGTCAAATCAGGTATATCTCCTTCAATATCAGGAACCAAGCACTGGTAGTTGATGTTTTTTGCCGTTATTGAATAAGATGATACATTAGACCCCAATGCGTCGGTATGCAGATCACTGTCAAACCCGATACGCTGGATGATAACATGGTATCTTTTATCATGATTTGACACACAATTAATTAGTTGTGGGAAGAAAAGAAGAAGGGATGCTAGTGTGGTCTTCAGCATGTGTAGTTGACTGAAAATTATGTATAAATTACACTTCTTGTATCCTGGTCAACACGTATCAACCAATTTGAGGATTCGCAAAAACTGTGGCGCTCCTCCGTGTGGATCATGAAGCATAAAACCTTTAATATTAGTAAGCCATACCTCGGGATGCTTCGCTGAGTTAAATAGCTACCAGATGTCAACTGGAGTTCTTTTTTCAAGGTTAATTAAATGCATTAGAGTTATCCCCCCAAATCAATCTATTTCAAGAAAAATACTTTACTACTCCACGACTAGCAAAATGACGATTCCTGTGAAACAAGCAGTCATTTATTACGAAAAAACTGGTGGACCAGAAGTTTTGAAATATTCCACTGAGTTTCCAGTTCCAACCATTTCTTCGGATGAAATACTAGTGAAAAACAAATACTCCGGTGTTAACTATATTGAAACCTATTTCCGTAAGGGTATTTATCCGGCAAAATTTCCATACATTCCAGGTCGTGAAGCGGCAGGAGAAGTCGTTGCAGTTGGTAAAGATGTTGAAAACTTCAAAGTGGGTGATAAAATTGCTTATATTGGCAACGAAAACTTTGCGCAATATACTAAACTCGAATCTAAAAAAGTTACGGTTATCAATTTGGGTGCAAACGCAACAAACGATCAACTTAAAATTTATGCCGCATCATTAATTCAAGGTCTGACCGCTTTAACTTTTATCCATGAAGCATATCCTGTTAAAGAAAATGATTATATTCTTATCACAGCAGCAGCTGGTGGTGCAGGTTTAATTTTCGACCAATTAGTGAGTAAAATTAAGAAAGCACATGTAATTGCAGTTGCTTCCTCCGAAACAAAATTAGAAAAGGCAAAAGCAAATGGTGCAGAATTCTTATTAGACTCATCAAAACTATCATATGATGAGATTGCTGACAAAATTTTAGAAATCACCAATGGTAAAGGTGTCGAAGCAATATTTGATTCAATCGGTAAAGATTCATTTGAGTTAGACCTGAAGGTTGTTAAACGTACGGGTACAATAGTTTCTTTTGGTAATGCATCAGGCCCTGTACCACCTTTCTCTATCAACAGATTATCTTTTAAGAATATTAAAGTGTTAAGACCACAGCTGTTTGGTTACATTGCTGAACCTAAAGAGTTCCAACATTACACTAAATTGTTATTTGATTTAATTGATTCCGGTAAATTACATATCGAGATCAGTAAAGTTTACCCATTGAAGGATTATCCGCTTGCTACAACTGAAATGGAAGCAAGAAAAACAACTGGAAAACTTTTATTAGAAATTCCTAATTAGCTTTTGTAATTATTTTATAGTAATCATAATAGCAGTAGCGGTTTGTCATCAGTAACTTAGGTCACAAAAATATGAAAATAAAGCTTAGGTAAATCAACAAAAAAATAAACTCCGATGCCGGGAATCGAACCCGGGTCTATTCGGTGAGAGCGAACCGTGCTAGCCACTACACTACATCGGATTTGTTATAGTAATAACTAATTTAGTTCTATACACTCTCAAGTGTAGCAATTTTCTAGCATTCTGTATACTCATAGATGTTGATTTCAGCTAATTATGTCAATTTTGTATGATAATGTGACAGATTTTGCAAAAATAAATAGAAAGGTTGCTCTCTTATTTTTTTAAAATAAAACATTTCTATATTTTTATTTTGCTTCTTAAGAGATAGCAGTGTTTTGCAATACAATTACATAACTTTTCAATTATTTTCGTCATAAATAATGAGGGTTAAAAGTAGTGTTTCCTGTTTAGAAGTAAGGTGTTGTGTGCATTAAGTTGATTTGGCAGTATAACAATAAATGTAATGATGTCGTAACATACTTCTAAACCAATGTCTTAGTAAGCTGAAGACAAATAATATATAACTGCATGTAAGTGGAGGAGAATTGTCTCTTCTATGTTATTGAGTAGCATATGCTTTATTGAGTAGCATATGCTTTATTGGTTAACAGACTAATTAATGAATTTGTGTAAAATACGGAAATTAAGGCAGAATTATTTATTACAACATAAACCTGTTAGTTATTGTTGTTTTCTTTTGATTAATGAATAAATACGCTTATACTTGTTTGACACGTTTTTCTCAACAAAGTCCTTGTTAGCTCAGTCGGTAGAGCGTTCGGCTTTTAAGAACTTTAAAAAAGTCGACCGAAATGTCCAGGGTTCGAGCCCCTGATGAGGAGTTTAGTATTAAATTTTTTTAGTTTTTTTTTGAGTGTTGGTTCTACAGCGATTATGCTATTGATTTGCTTGATTTGGCATGTAGCTTTTTTTTCTAACTAGCCGAATGGATGGTTCAGCACTATAATAGCTAAATGAACAACATGGATTTTCTGTATAGAATTGTTGCTTCACTTGGTGTACCTGTTGACAAATTTCAGAACGCATGCGTTCTGCTTGTTCTTACATTTTTGCTTCTATACATTGTTAACAATTACAATATAATTAATAGAGTAATCCCATCATATGCATATAATCCGATTCATTACACAAACGATAAATTAAAAACTCCAATTTCCATGGAGGATTTTATCAATAATAATATACCCGAGTTCAAAGAAAATGCATGGTCTTTTATGAATCCATTTTTATTTAATGGTCACTTACAGACTATGTTTGCCGGCTTGAGAAGATTTCGGTACTGTGACATAATTTATTTTAAACGTCAAATTCGTTATTGTATCGATGGTGGATGTGTTGCATTAGATCATGTAGTTTCAAAAGAGGAGTTTCAAGCTTTTGAAAATTCTAAATCACATATACCTGAGAATCAATCTGAAATTCGTGATCCCTATATTCGTTATATGACTAGTGAAGAGATAGCCAATCAAAGATCTGACGATACTAAGGCTATTCTTATTACTTTAACAGGATTGTCCGGATCATCTTCGGAATCATATATCCGATGTTTATATAATAAACTATCGAAGAATTCAAATTTTGATTTGTACGTTTTAAATTCTAGAGGTTGTGGTCATGTCAAATTAACAACTCCAAAACTATTTTGTGCATTGTGGACCGAGGATGTTAGACAAGTTATCAAGTTTTTCAAAACTAATTATCCAAATAGAAAAATTTATTTGTTTGGTATCAGTTTGGGGTCAATTGTTATGAATAATTATTTAGCACAAGAAGGTGAAGATTCCAATGTGACGCTTGCCATTTCATTAGCTTCAATCTGGGATTTACGTGGTTCATCATATTTTCTTGAAAATGGATTTATTTCATCGTTGTTTTATTCCACAGCAATGACATTTCCCTTAATGATGTTAGTAAAATCACATTCGAATGAGTTATTGCAAAATCCTGTATTCAAATCTCAGTATACGAATCAAATCATCAGGAAGATCTGGAAGCTGAAAGATTTTGACAATATCTTTACTTCAAAAATGTTTGGTTTTACGTGTGCTGATGACTATTATATTCAAGCTTCACCAATTTACAAAATATGTATGATTAAAACACCATTACTCAACATCAGTTCGTTAGATGATCCGATTACGGGAGGATTAAAAGTTGGTGCATTGCCATTGGATCAAGCAAAGTATAATCCATTTGTTACAATGATAAATACCTCATTGGGTGGCCATGTCGGTTATTTCAAATGGGATAATTCTCGTTGGTATGCTGAACCACTATCCAAATTATTGACTCAATTCCACGAGAAAGTCGCATCACCAAAAAATTTCGAGGTTCAAGTCGATGAAAAGTATGTACCCAAATCTGCTCTGGTTGATGGCCATTTACCACTTTCCTTGAGAAAAGCTTGATTATATAAGAATTTTCATGCTAAAATAATAACCCAGAGAAATATCGTTAATTTATACATGATACTAAATAATGCTATAAATAAATACTTTTTTTTAAAAAAATTTTTGTACCAGAAGAAACAATAAAAATAATGACACTAAACTAACAAATGAAACAACAAAAATCAACCTAAAAAAGTACTATGCAAGAACTGAAAAAGTGACATCAAATAATTTATAAAGCAGGACCGGCGGCGATAACTTCTTCAGTACACGCAGAAGAGTATTTTTCAAAGTTTTCCATGAATAACTGAGCTAAATTAGTGACTTCAGAATTGAAATCAGCTGAACCAGTAGCCCAGAACTTTGATGGATTCAAAATTTCATCAGGAACACCTGGACAAGATTTTGGAATTTGTAAGCCGAATGTTGGATAAGTTTCAAATTCTGTTTCATTCAATTCACCTGAATGAATTGCATCTAAAATTGCTCTAGTATATTTCAAAGGACATCTCTTACCACCTTTAACATATGATTGACCGCACCAACCAGTATTTAATAACCAAGCAGATGAATTATGTTGGGACATTTTATCAGATAACTGTTGTGCATACTTCATTGGATGTAAAACTAAGAATGGTTGACCGAAACATGCAGAGAATGTTGCTTCAGGTTCAGTGATACCAACCTCAGTACCAGCCATTTTAGAGGTGTAACCAGAAATGAAATGGTACATAACTTGGGCATTTGTTAATCTGGAAACAGGTGGTAAAACACCTCTTGCATCACAGGTTAATAAAACAATATTTTTTGGATGAGCATCAGCTAAACAAGGAATTTTAGCAGATGGGATAAAATCAATTGGATACGCACATCTAGTGTTCTCCGTAACGTTAGCAGCGGTATAGTCAACAGATCTTGTGACAGGATCATAGACAACATTTTCTAAAACCGAACCAAATCTGATTGCATTGAAAATTTCAGGTTCTCTTTCAGCTGACAAATCTAAACATTTAGCGTAACAACCACCTTCAATATTGAAAACACCATGATCGGACCAACAGTGTTCGTCATCACCAATTAATTCTCTATGAGGATCAGCAGATAAAGTTGTTTTACCAGTACCTGATAAACCAAAAAATAAAGTAACATCACCATCTTTTTTACCTTGATTAGCAGAAGAGTGCAAAGTTAAGATCTTGTGTTTGACTGGCATTAAGTAAAACATAACAGTAAAGATACCTTTCTTCATTTCACCAGCATATTCAGTACCTAAAATAACCATTTCCATGGATTTGAAGTTAATTTCAACAGATGTTGAAGACGTCATACCTTTGGTATAAACATTAGCAGGGAATTGTCCGGCGTTCCAAATAGTAAAATCTGGTTCACCAAAGTTTTCTAATTCTTCAACAGTTGGCCTGATTAACATATTTTTCATGAATAATGCATGGTAAGCTCTTGCACAAACAATTCTAACTTTAATTCTATATCTTGGATCCCAACCAGCAAATGCATCAATTATATAGACCTTTTCTCTTGTTCTTAAGTAGTCAATTGCTCTTGATTTAGAAATATTCCAGGTGTTTTCGTCAACCTTTTTGTTGACAGGACCCCACCAGATATGTTCGGTGGAAGTATCTTCATCCACAATTCTTTTATCCTTAGGTGATCTACCAGTCTTTGAACCTGAGAAAGCAATCAATGCACCAGAGGAAGAAATTGTTGTACCCTTTTCTTTTAAACCGTCTTCATATAAAATCGGAACAGCTGAATTGTAGTGAATTTTAGCGTCAGGGTTCAGGCCTAATTTTGAAGCAATTGAAGATTTTCTCTCGTTCTTGTTGAATGGCGATTTGTGTTCAACAGAAACACTTTCGTTATATTCTCTTTGGATATCAACAGCGGTTGGAGCCATTTTGTATTGTTTAGTCGTAATAGTTTTCTTACTGAGTATAACCGAAAAATATATCAAAGTCTTCTAGACATAATTCAAAAATAAAGGAAATGGCAGGGGGTTACACGATATTTATACAATTGAGATTAGCCCTCTTTTAATTGTCATCAGGAGAAAACCGGGGGTATAAGATAGTCCCGGCGAAATGGTAAATTATTTGAATTGTTTAATTTTTGTGACTTCTTTCTTTGCGCAAATTCTCCGGGTTGGTTCTGAAATAGGCAATCTGTGCGGGGTGGGGAGGAATATTTTGGCGTTGTTGTAAACGTCAAACTCTCTACTCAAGCACTGCAATTCTCTTGAGAAAAGATTCTACTGGCTAACTTTTCTTGCCCACTTTTCTTGCCCACTTTTTTTGCCCATATTCCGTTACGTTACAGCCTACCCGTCAAGTTTGAGCATTCTACAATATGTTAGGTGATAAAGTGAATCTAGAATAGCCACAGCAGCCTCTTTTGTTTCTGCGGTATTGAACAATAGCAAAATTTTCAAAACGTCCCGCAACTCTACGCGCTCATCCTAGCACCCTTTCCCCGAGCGGTCTGCGTTCCGCATCCGTACGTACAAAAAGCTAGCATCCGCGCGGCATCCCATACAAAATTTTTTTGCTACATTACGTAATTGGTCCTACTGTGTTAGGCGCCAGAAGAATTTCGTGGGTAAACTCGTAGAAAACCGGTATTTTCTGGCTGAGCCAGTGATACCTTGTTCACTTTTTGTTTTATGATCCAAAGAAATTAGCCAAAATATGCCAAAAAAGAAGTGTAGCAAGTGATATTGAATCTCTAGATAAAGAATATGTAGGCGTGGTATAATTTAAAAGACGTCATGGCGAAAGAAAGAGGCGGAGGGCAATCCATCCTATTCTGTACAATGCTTTTTAATGCCCTTCGGCCTATTATATCCCACTCAGCCATCTACTGAATTTTCAGAATAGTGACAATGCAGACAGGGAGGAAATACCGGTAACCCCAGATTTTCAAATACCCAGCCAAGCCCCGGTTGGCGAGAAATCTGGGGAAGACAGTCTTTGACATAATTTGACATAACCCCACTCCCCACCCAAAGTCCGGGCATCTCGTTTACCAGTTTATTTTTTTAATTTTCTATGTTATAGCGTACAATACTGGACTAACACTAGTCCCTCCAATGTTCAATTTTTATGATTAGATAAACAAATTAGCTAATAATATCGACAAAAATCTATAGAAAAGTATGCAATACGCACATGGTATATAAATAAAAAAAAAAGAAATGTTTCAAAGATAGATATCCTGATCAATCATGAAATACTTTTAAATTTTTTTTTATCAAGAGTAGTTTTTCGAGTTACCTTGAGTTGACTCAACTTTGTAGATTTCTTCATCATGTTTGACCTTTTCACCTATTTCACAAATTTCTTCTTCCCCTTGTTCTTCTTTTATTTCAAAGGTTGCATTTTTACGTTCAGGACCGACAAATGTGATTACTAAAACATATGCGAAAACACAACCAACAAAAATCGCCATAACCTTTGCATAATCAAAAATTGGATCACCGGTTGGAGAAGTAAGTGGGAAACTGTCACCAATTGTAGTTTCAATTGTGGACGATGCAGATGATGCCAAATTACCCAATTGGTATGCTATACCAACAACAAAAGCTCTGAAATCTGGTGGTGCTAATTCAGATAAATGAACTGGAACCACACCCCATGAACCTTGAACGAAAAATTGTAAAAAGAATGCACCTGCATTAATATTAGCATTATCAATGAAAGCCCATGGATAAATTAATGCACCACCGGCAATACAACAAACAATAATTGATAATCTTCTACCAACGAAATTTGAAAAATGACCAATAATAATACCACCCAAAATTGCACCAAAATTTGCCACACAATTTGTGACGGTTGCTGCGTTTTCAGAAAAATTGTATCTAACTTTTAATAAAGTTGGATATAAATCTTGTGAACCATGAGACATAAAGTTGAAACCTGCCATTAATAAGACCATGTAGATAATCATCAACCAGTATACTTTTAAAGATTCTTTTGCCTTTTGTTTGAATGATTTTTGATAAATACCATTTTCAATATTGTATCTTTCAATTTCTTTATGTTTTTGGAAGGCTTTAGTTTCAGGTAAGAGAGCTCTGAATATACAAATCAAGAAACAAACACCGGCTCCAAACCAAAACATTGCTCTCCAACGATGTGATGAGTTATCAGCAATTGCTCTTTTGAAAACAACCGCTAGTAGATAACCGAATGCATAACCTTGCTGTAAGAAACCTGAAATAAAACCTCTTGCTTCAGTTGGACAATCATCTAAAGCTGTTGCAGCTGCATTACCATAAACACCACCCAACATGATACCAAAAACGGCTCTAACACCTAAAAATTGTTGATAATTTTTAATAAAACCAGTACCGATTTCTAAAAAACACACACACAACAAGTTTGCAATTAACGGCCATTTTCTACCATATTTATCACCAAGGTAACCGAAAAAGAAACCACCAACAGATCTCAACATCAAAACAACAGTGATACCCCATGTGATATCTTTAACAGTTTTACCAAAATCTTCAGCCAACTCAGTCGCATTAAGTGAAATAGAAAAGAAATCATAAGCATCCCAAGACCAAGCTATAAAAGCAGAAAAAATCATTAACCATTGCTTGAAACCAATCATTTTTAAACCTGGTAAAGGATTCAATAGACGTTTGTTTGCAGCCATCGATTGTTTTGTTGGGAATAGTTCTGTGAATCTAGTCTTACAGTAGTTTTTTATTGTAGAGCTTGAAAAATTTGGCTTTTCCATTAATGTTGTATCCTCAATATGTTGATTTGCATCGTCACTCTTGAAAGTTTGAAATGAAGCATTTGAACCATTAGCACGGTTAGATTCGAGTGCGCCCAAATCTTCAATGTTCTCATTTGGCTGAGTCTCGTTCTCTTTATTGAACATCATATCTATACGTATATAAGAGTTTGTGAAGGATGGTTTTTTTTTTATTCACAAAAAAAAAAAAACAGAAATCTCCACGATCATTGCGGGGGAGGAGACTTTAAGGAATTTCATCCATTTTATATTCAGCAGAAAAGGGTAGTAGCTTCATGACTATCTGATTTTCAAAATTTGAGGAGGTCACAACTTTGAGCGGAGAACAATAGCCGCCGCACCTGTGCGATTCATGCGAAATGGAGAAATGGCGTTTTGTGCGTTGGCGGGCAAGGCGGAATGCGCTCTCTTTGTGGGGAAAACGGGTTCTGACTCACTGTGCTTTTCCGCTGTGTTTTCCACGTTGCACGGTGCAAGACCAAGGCAACCCCCGGGTTTTCTGGTTGTTTCCAGGAAACAACTGGACATGCAAGGCTACAGGATACAACATTATTAGGCGTGTGGATGTAACAGCAGCCCTTTCTGTGGCACAACCCCATCTTTCTGTTGCCAACATAATACTAGTCCCGTCCATGATTGTGTTTACTCGCCGCTCTTCTTATTGGCGGATCATCCTCAATCACGGAAATCTGTCTGCCATGCATTTCTGTTGCACAGATCGCGGTCTGTTTAGCCCCACAGGATATCCAGGGGGGATTTGTTGCCGGTCCTGTGGGGCTTCATTACCACATGAAATCGTAGGCTACATCCTAATAATTAGGGTCAGTAAGTTGCTTTTAGATCCGTGGTATATGGTGAATATACTTTCCATTTTTCATTCTCATAGAAACACAAAGTGCAAACGGAGATCCGGTGGAACGGGAAAACAAGCTGCAGGTGGGAAATGTCCGAAACGAGAAATAATTTTTTCCTTTAATGCCGCTTTTCCGCGCCAACAACACCGACAACGCGGTTCTTGCCGTTTCAAGAGTAAACCCCGGGTAATAGTAGTCAACTGCCTTTCCCTGGCTCTGTTATTTAGAGCTGTTACTGTCGTTCCCCACTCTTCCCTGCCTACTTACAAACTTGAGAGGAGGCCGGTTTTTTTTGGCAGTAAATCGAAAGGTACCAAGCTTTACAGAAAAGGGAAAAATTGCCGGCTATTGTGCGATGATAAATGCCGCTTTCCATGTACTCCTCACAAACTGTCAACCCCACATAATAACCTATCCCTGTCAACATGAATGTGAACAAAGCTAAACTACTGTTGTTTAACTCCACATTTTAAGAATTTGACGGCTGGTACCGATTTGTGTAAACAAATGGATGCATGTATGCACAACCCTAAATAAGGTTTTTTCCGGTTTTATGCACAATTGCTCGTAGAAACTCGCAACCATCTACAGTTTTCTTAATTTCGCTGGAAAATTCACTGCCTTGTTTACTTTTAATGATGTGGGGTTTCTTCTTGGCTACTAGCAAACAAGTGGGGTTGATGGCTTCCGAACACGACAGTAGTTTACTAGTAAATAGTGAAAGGAACAAAAACTGAAGTAGAAAATGACATTTTTAGCAAAAGTGAAAAACAACTCTCTAGTTTTTTTGTGCCTTGAATGTAAAAGCACTTTTGCTTAGATTCAGCAGTTGCATGAATTAAATATGAAACAACTAAAACCAGCAACTAAAGAAGAGCTCGCTTTACGCCCGCGGAAAAGAGAAACAAGTTAAAAAATAACCAGCATAAAATGCCATAAGGTTTTTGCCTAACAGAAACACCTATTGTCACTGTGTCCTCAATAAGTAACTAATTTTTCCTTTTTTCATTTCCAATGTTTTTTTTTGCTCAGACTTCCGTGAACAAATAGTTAAAATGCGTCTGTGCTTTTAATTCATTAATCAACCAAGCCGTCTTCAATTACGTACGAAGAATGCAAGGGCGTAAAAAATAAAAATGTAAGCAAAGAGTGTAAATGCTAGTTTTTCCTACTTCCAACCATAAACGGCATAAGACTATTTTCAACTGTTAAACGTTTTACATATTTGAAGAGCACTTTCTTTCCAAAAAAGGCAAGCCATGTAATGAAGAAAACTAATTTTTTATCATGAAGAAAAATGCCTTGACGGTTATTTCTCTACTCATGTACTTAATTGGAAACTGGAAAATTCTTCAGATGAGTTATAAAGACATGCAAGGTTTTTCAAGTAAAGATCTTTCACAAGTTCCTAGTCAAGTAGCATTTGTGTGTTGTAATGAATATATTGGATTAGTAAACTATATTTGAGTTAAAACTGAAACAAATTATACAAAAATATAGACAATTCCTCAAGCGAATTTCTTATTCGACTTTATCTTGAACTTTGTTCAATAAATCAGCTGCTGGGTCTTCAACGCTGATAAATCTGTTAGTCAATGGAGCTAAAACAGAATTGTAGACTAATTCTGCACCGTTGGTGTTTGGCAGTGCAATGTAAACTAAGAACAAAGTCTTGAATAAAAAGTATGCTGGAATCCAGTAAAGAATTGTTGATGACCAGAATTCGACAATCTGTAATGCTGCAAAGACAACCCAGTAAGTTAATAGTTTAGTATCATCATTTGTAGTACGGGTTTTTAGAGCCTTTAATGATAAATAACCTGGTAAAACAAATCCAGCTAAGTTACTTAATAATTGTCCAACACCACCGAAGTTGAGGAAAACTAACAAAATGTATAAACCACCCGCAGCTAAAACCGCATATGATCTTGGAAGCTTGGTTTGTGCTTCAAAAGTGTCTAAGACTGAAACGTGCTTGGTGTTCTGTATCAATAATTCATGTTAGTATATGCATCAAGTTACAGGAGAGTTACCGATCTGAAAATGTCAATTCAACCTCAAAGAGGTGTTCTAGCTCTTACTTACAGCGTCAATCTTGGTCAAATATTGTTGTGCCTGTTGTTGAATGTTCTTGAAGTCCATTGTGATAGTGCTCGTGTGCTGGTTCTCAACAACAGACTCGTCAGGTGTGTGGAAGAGCACAACATACTCCATATTTTGCCTCCCGTCCCCAGCGCCACTGCCAGCGACAGCAGCGGCGGCGGCGGCTGCGCCAGGGCCATGGTTTTCCCAGAAAAGTGTCCTGTCCATCGTTTTATGCCGCGTCCGGTCCATCCAATAACCACTTCTATATTGTGAGCTATATCAGTCTACAAACGCTTACAAATTAAGCTATAACAAGGCCTTAACATCAGCAAAGTCAAATTGCCTGTCAACCTTCAAACCGTTTAGTAAATAACTTAATTTAACACGGATTTTAATCTTTGACTGGGCATTTCCTGTAATTTTAACATTTAATACTGTAAATTCTTGTGCCGACAATGTAGTTTTGGAAATCGCTGAAAGTTGCAACTTTTGCTGTTTCGGAACGGCACATAAAACTGAAATGCTGCTTATTGAATCACTAGCGCTGACGTTTTTAACAATTACATCTAATTCGGCAACACCGTTACCAACATTCTTCTCCACAAAACCCATTCTAATAATCCCATCGTTAAATCCTTCAACTGATTTAGGCTCAACCTCTCCAGTATTTTTACTGTTTTTGTTATCAAACAACCCCAGGACGCTATTATTTTTGTCTTGTGTATTGGTTTGAGTAATTGAACTGGAACCAAAAATTTCACTCAAAAGATCCATTGTTGACTCTTTGGTATCTTCTTGACCTTTACTAAGAGCCAAATTACCCGACGGTAAATCATCACCAAGTAAATCTAGTAAGAGATTACCTCCAGTTTTGTTAAGACCAGGAGTGTTAGCATTGATTGCGGTATCTGCAGTATTATGCGATCTGTCTAATAATGATAAACTTTGATGATTCTTCATAACCGGTGCAGGCATTCTCTCCAATAAACCTTTTTTTACTGAAATTGGTTCACTGAAAATTTTCAAATATTCAATAGCTCGTGATTGGATTTCTAGATTGATGTCGTTGGTTGAGTGATTGATAACTTGTCTTAAATGCTCAATCAGGCTTGGATCTTTCAATTTGATTGACAATTTTAAACACGTTGTCAAAACATAAACCTTTATTTGGATTTTTGATTGTTCAGATGAATAATCTGCAACTGCTAAAGTTGAATCAATTAATTCAACAATTGAAGCTTCAGAAACGGTTCCATCCTCAATTACTAATTGTGAGTATTCACCCAAACACCATATTGTAACTAATGATAAACCATACTGATCATATAAGCCATTTTTAACAGCTTTAATTAAATGCAACAATATTTTCTTAGTTAAATTCCTATCTGTGTTCTGCATAATCATTGCTAAAATCGATGATAAAATCGAATCTTGACAATAGTTACCTGAAATATTCAACATTGAAATCATAGTATCTAAAGTCCATTCCAAACTAGCGCTATACTTGTAACAGTAGATCGATAATTGATTTGTGATGTAATATTTTAGGTCATCATCATCCTCATTTGATAAAAATTTCAATAACTCTTTGGTTAAAATTTTGATACTTTGTTGATTCATTATACCAAAAGTTAATTCTAGTGCCCTACGACGAATTGAAACATCTCCATCATGTAAGCATCCAACAATCGTTGCTCTATGCCTTTGAACTGCCAATGGTTCAAATTCAATCACCTGTAATAAACTATCTAGTGCGACGTACCTTGTATTATTGTCCTTTTGAGTTAAGAATTTACTGAGAATATTGATACCTAAAACTTTCAAAGAAGAATCAGAGTTAATTTCAAAAATAGTTTTAACAGCTTCGTATAAAACAGCAGAACCTGCACCTTTGGTATTTTCTAGTTTTGCGCAAATTTGTGTTAACAAATCGTTAAGTGGCTCAATATACTGTGAATTATTATCATGTGATAAGATATTTCTTACAATTTTTAGCAATCCAGTGAAAAGAAAAGGGTCTGAAATTCCCTTAACATCATATTCAGGTGAGTAACCGGTTGTTAATAATAATTTAATGTGAGATAGTAATTTTGGTATGATTTCTTTCAATTCTTCATGGCTTGTTTCATCGTTATAATATATTGAATCAATTAATGAACAAGTACTTAATAAAACACCATGAGATTTTTCATTTAATAAATCATTAATGTAAGGTAAATAAACTTCAGATAGTACTGGATCTTTTTCAATTAATTTAGCGGCAACTAATGCTGCTTTTTTTTTAATGTAAGACTGCGGTGATGATAATAATTTTTCAACTTCAGGATATAAATCTTTTGCTAATTCAGGGGATGCAATGTTACCAAGAGTACACAATGCTAAACCCACAACAAATTGGTTTGATGATTTCATATCGATATCTAATGAGTTTGTTAAAAGTGTTAGGATATCTTGTGATTCATCCAAAATTAACATTGTTGCCATGTAACCAACTCTTTTATCGGTAAATCTTGGAGAAGCAATTAATTTCAAACATTCAACCTGTCCAAAGTATGTTGGTTCTCCAAGAATATAAAGATATAGTAATTTTTGAATATTTTTCCTTCTTTTGTCACTATCTAGATGAACATCCCTAAATGACGATCTGATTTTAGCACTTTCTTTCCTAATAACAGCACGTTCAGCTGCAATTGTTTTACTGTTCCGGACAGATTTGATAAATGTTTTCAACGATCCCATTAATCGTATATACCGGATGAATTAATAGTAGAAACACGTATATGAGTTATCTAATCTGATGAGAAGAGACGCCAGGCTTTACACAGTGAATCGATGTGAATGTTGTTCGAATGAACTAACAAAACGTTCTGGGCGAGCTGCGTAGCAGAAGAATCGCGACACGTGATTGTTTACAATAGGGAAATGAAAAAAAAAAGAGCTCTGTAAGATATATACATATAAAACGATAATCATCAAATGAGTTCATAAAATAGTGTAATTATTATATTTTTTAATGCCTTAGAATAAGCCGAATAGCGTGTATCAGTGCATAAGACAGATTCTAGATAGTCTGTTTTGAAAAATAGGATAAGAACAACAACTATAAATACAAACATAAAGAAGATAAGGTAAAGAAAGCATTGAAATATTGTTCCAAAGAGGTGATTCGAAGATTTTGCAAGCTCCTTTGTTATGAAAGAGCATTTGGTATTAGCAACTTTCAAATCGTGCAGTTTCATAAATTTTCGATCCAACAACATCAACAATTGGCGTTTATTTTTCAATTTCATTAATAGGCTTTTATTTTCGTTGATAAATTGGTTGCATTGCGGAATATTCAAATCCAAATGTTTCTTGAAAAAGTTGAATAGGACACCTCGATTATGCAATTTTGAGCTTCTCTTGACTTTATCCTTTACAAGCGCATCGATTAATTGTAGATAGCTAAATCTATCATACAGGTTGTACTTTTTCTCCGAAGTGTCACAATATAACGTTGGTAATTGAAGAGTGCATTCACTCAAGAGAGTCTTATCGTTAGGTAATAATGGTTTTATGGATGAAACAGTCTCTAGGAATTCCCAACTTTCATTATCTGCATTATGAGAAGGCATGATTGTCATCAGTTACTTTATTCAGTATATATATGTACATATGAAAAAAATAGGGTGGCATTATTATTACTATTGGCTGCATTCATTTTTATACGTTTTACTTATAAGTCTTCAAAGGCATGTGGATTGTGATAAATCATATTGAGACGTGTAATGTTATCGGTTGTACTCAGGATATATGGGTTTGTTCTCGATTTGAAGCGTGCGGCGTAGCAAGCCCGGAATATCCAATGCACTGGCAAATCCCGAAGGACAACTTCTGCGCGTTGTCGGCAAGAAAAAGAGATAAAAAGAAAACCAATTACGCCGAACCCGAAATCTAAGCGAAAGCGGAACCCGAAGGCGCTCGGGACCAGTTAGTCACCGTGCACCAACCTATGTAATTCAAACTTTATGTCAATGTGCTCTACACGATTGCTACTGCAGATCAAAACACGTCATTGTAGCTGTTTCTATGAAAACTATCCATATTATTGGTTTAGGCAGACAACCGATATCCTCACGTGATGGATAGAAGAGGTGGTGACGTCAAACGTTGAGACGATCTTACGTTGAAAGCTAAGTTCATCAGGTGCGGCTAGACTGTTCTGTCTAGGGGTGCCCGTTCTGGGTCTGGTAAAAACACTCTTTTTTTTCTTTTTTTTCCAGATTTTTCCCTACTCTTTCTTTCTGTTTTTGCAAAACTGTTAGCAGCACATATGGTGATGACATCTTAACCGTTCCATGTCTAGCACTATCCTTCTGAGGTGTCTATCATATATGAGATCGACTGTAATGTATTTTTAGCATTGATGTAATTGTAGTGAAACATGCATTTTGGCAATACTACATTCCAATTTTATCGGGGCTCAGTTGGCCAGCGCCTATTGTGGCTCAAATTGGTGAATTTTCTTTGTTAAATTAAGTCACTTTACTTGAATTACCCGAATTATGATTGTTTGTTAACATTATTGTACTTTTTCAGCCAGCATTCATGTGACAAGCAATTCAAGTCTGCACCTACTCACAAGCAACTCAAAGTAGATTACTAACAGCAGAAAAAATCCTGTATGCGGGCATGTCGCTATTGCCGAATATTTCAAATTAAGTGCGCCATAACGACGCGTACTAGGAGGGTGGACGCCGAAAGAAGGTTTTTTGAAAAGATATCGGCAACTTCAGGAAAGTCGGTATCAGCCGAAATTTGATGAATAATTACCATCTACACATGTAACAGGAGACCTAGAGTGCGGCCATCCGGTCTACGTAACCTGAATACTACGGCCATTTACTTGTGTGATACGGAGGGAGGGGTGAAAAAGCATCACCTGGGATGTGCCCATACCAGGCGGGAGGTAAGCGGCGGGAGCAGCTGCCCGGAAACCTGAATGCGAAAGCCGGTGCAGGAAAATTAGCGTTTCAATGCTGGTCTTGGGGCTGGTGGTAACCGCTTGAGCCGGCTGAACGTGTCGGAAAAAGACAGACGTTTCGCTGGGAGATGTAACAACTTCTGGTTTGCAGCTTCACCTGTACTTTGTTTGTTATTTTCCAGCCTCTGTTGCTCTGCAACCGAAAAAAAAATTTAGCAGGCTGTCTCCTCTTCCATTTTTCCCCAGAATCGCCCATTTTGAAAACTACCATTGGTATTTCCTTCTCAGTAACGTATATTAAACCAATCTATGGACTACTGATAAACATTTTTGTGTATAAATATTACAAAATCAATTCATATACATATACACCCACACAAATAGCATATTGTAAACACTATTATATTATACCCAGACTTTTTAGTTCGCTCGCAGGGACACCACAGCGTTTTAGAGAACGCTGGCCACGCCAATGATTCACTAGCTGATATGGCCGACTGAAGTTTTTGTTACATCCCCACTTAACCCCGTTTGGATGAACCCCTCTACAAACATGCTCCTTTGAACGTTTGTGTTGTTCTCTTATGTGCCTTCTAAGATAATCTTTCGATAAAAATGTACCTTTGTAGGTACAGTTTGGATGATTACATTTAAATTTCATCTTATGATTTTCGATTATCGGTTCAATTTTTTTTTTCTTACACTGATCGAGTTCGTCGTTATCTGTATCATCAAAATCAGAGTTATTGGAAGAAGAAGGAGAAGATATAGCATTTATATTTTGCGAAGTAGCACCCGTAGCGTTAGTGTTAATCGTCAAACTAACTGGGTATGGCTTGTTTATATTATTTGAAACAAATATAGGCGGAGATGGTAATGGACTGGGATATATTTGGTTCTGTATAGTTGAGCTTTGGATTCGGTTCGGATATATTTTCAATTCTTCCTCCCTTTCCGGAGTTAAGCCCTTATATAAATAAAAGGGATTTGGTGAAGTAGTATTGGTATTGTTGTTATTGATATTAATATTACTAATACTTAGCATTGAACATAAAGACATCTTCTCATGAGAGTTATTTGACCAGCTTGGAATGTGCATTTCTTTCCTTTTTTTATTTTTTTCAAAAAATGGAAATGGAAAATATATATATATATATATATATATATGTGTTACAAGCGAAAAAAAGTTATGGAAGGGCGGAAAGGTTTGAAATGAAAGATGTTGGGGGAGGGGGGCGAACAGGATAAGTAAAAGAGAGGAAGGGGTGGAGGCAGATATGATTGTATTTATAAAGGCCAGGCTAGTTATATAGAAACAAATGTAGGATTCTTTAATTGTCCCAGTTCCATGGATCCAATTGTTTCCGTTCAAAAAGAGCCCTCTTGGAGTGAAAGGTTTCAAAGCCTCAAGAGCCAAACCTAATATTATTTGCTCTGTATTGTACAATGCGGATCCCAGGCAAAATTTCGTTGTTTTTGACAGAAGACCATCCCAGCAACCTTTTCCGCCGGAACATCCTGCTTTTAGCCGCCGGAACAGTGCTTCCAGCCTTCCCAGGTTGCGAGGGTGCCAATTCATCCTCGCACACGTCACCTCAGTAAAGCCTGTTGCACGCAATAAATAGCGCAAAGACCTGCGTCGCCGGACTGCCTCCCCACGAATGTCGGCGGGCACGCCCCCAACGCGGGCGGAAACCTATCGCCGACAGAGCCCATATTCTCGGGCTGCAATTGTTCGATGCTGGTCTAGAGCTCGCGGGCTGGGAGGTGCAGGCCGGCCGCGATGCCGCGATTTGCCTCCCCTTGCTGCACCCCTGCGCCCGCTGTGCTGTCTCCCGCGCGTCAATAACTGCAATTACTAAGCACGCCCACAACATTTAGGAAACCTTACAGTATCACGGTGACATTCCGGCATTCCGGCATTCCGGCGTATCGGTATTTCAATTTTTTTGCACGAGTTCGTTGAAACGATTTTAGACGAGAATTAAAAAAAAAATTATTACGTAACCCACGTTCTCCGAATTCTTGAAATTTTTTCCCTTGGGGGCGCCCCCTCACCCCCTCTCCCTGGAACTGGATAGATAGAGAACCGGTTTATTGAACGCTTAAATATCAACTCTATATCTAATTGAATTCCCTTTTTGTCTGCTATTGAAGAGCTGGTTTAATCATATAAAAGCAAATGTGTTGCTGTTTCTGTGATTGCTGCTGTTGTGATTGTCTTTTAGTCATACTTGCAGTTATTTTCCCTCCTTTGCCGGTATGCATCAAAAGAGGACTTTGTTCGTGTGACTTCATCATAAATATCTGCTTATGTCTGCTCGGTTGGGTCCCCGGTATGATCCATGCCTGGTATATTATTTTATCGTATCCAGATAATACCATTCGTGATGATGAAGAAAGACAAATTTTCATTATAAGCCCACCAGACACATCTCATGTCAATATAAATAGGCAACCTAACCAATCAAAAATTAGATTTATTCATCCTGAGCCATTTCTTGAAAGTAGTAGACACAAATCACACAATGAAACTAATCATAGTAACATTTTAAATTCTAATAATTTAAGCCCTTTATCAAACGCCCCTCTTCAAAATGTACAAAGATCAGATTATGTCTCTTCTCCATTAAGCAGACCAGAAACTTCATACGGCGCTCTTAGGGATTCGGACGAAGTGGATCCAATGAGTACGGAGCAACCACCTAGTTATGAAAATGTGATGAACGAAACTTCAAAACAGTTTAGATAGTTGCCATTCATTTATTTTTTCCGTCTTCTAAAATCTTTTTATGCTTTTATCTAATTATCATATCATAAACCATTCCAGGCTTTGTATAATCTGTTTAGACACAATATATGATTTTATTCTTTCCAATAAAATAAAATTGCCGAAATTACTTGGTCAAAATCACAACATTAGCATAATAAGTTATTTATGTTTTTCCAAAAATTAGTGGGATATAAACATGTTAACCTCAAGTGTACAGGCTGGAAACACAACTTTTCCATCTATTGTTTCCAATGTATAGGCTAATATAAATTAATCGAATGTATTTTGTGAAACTTACTGCAAATATAATGTAAGGAAGAATTAGATAGAATTCCAAATTCATTTTCTGCAGTTACTACTTACATTAAATTATTGCTCAACAATAGGTTATACATATACATCTGTGTGTTAAATCCTTTAGCAGTATCAGACACGCATTTCATCTCCACACTTTATATTGTGTGCGAACGAATTATCACGTTCGCTCTTTCGTGAAATACTATTATTATTTTTTTCAGTATCATCTTTTCCAAGTAAGCACGTTAGAACCTATTTTGACAATGATTGCACCAAAATATAAACTGCGCTATAAACTTTCCAACATCCACCCCGATGCCTTTACTTCCACCGTCAAATTTAGCCCCGATGGTACTACCTTCGCAACGTGTTCATCTGATAAAACAATTAAAATTTGGGACACGCAAACGGGAACATTACGAGCAACTTTGAAAGGACACACCGGTGGTATATCAGATATAACATATTCTTATAATAACCAGTACATAGCAAGTGCGTCCGACGATCTTACCATTAGAATTTGGAATTTGAAGTTTGAAAATACCGTGAAATTGCTAAAAAATCACACTTATCATGTAAACTGTCTTCAGTTTGATCACAGATCTCGGATCCTCGTAAGTGGATCATCTGATGAAAACATTAGAATATGGGATTGCAAACGAGGTCGGAGTATGCGGACTTTAAGTGCACACTCTGATCCAATTTCCTCGGTCGACTTGAGTTTCGATGATACGATTATAGCCAGTGGTTCATATGATGGGCTTATAAGGTTGTTTGATACAGAAACGGGTGGTTGTTTGAAAACTTTGATTTACGATAAAGAAGGCTCTTCCTTTCCAATAAGTTATGTGAAATTTTCACCAAATTCGAAATTTGTACTTTCAAGTTCTTTGGATGGTGTTCTTAGATTGTGGGATTATATGAACAATCATGTGGTCAAAACATATAAGAATGTCAACAGTACTCCAATTGCTGAAAAATATTCCCTTGGTACAAATTTCGTAATCTATAATAATGAATCAATGATTAATTCTGGTGATGAACATGGTAACATACTCTTTTGGGATATACAATCTCAAGAGATACTATTCGTATTGAAGGGTGGTGAATTAGGAAGCCCCATAATGCAAGTTGATCAATATAGAAATGGCAAGACCCTGGTTTCGGTTTCATTAGATGGATATCTTTGCGTTTGGGATTACATTGTATAATATTTCATATACATAATTTTTATTACAGAAATTTTGCATTTTGTGTGAAAAATATTACTATTACGAATTATTATAAAGAAAAAAAAGAAGGAAATAAGGAAAAAAAGAAAAGAAAAAAAACTATTTTGCAGTATACATTATAAAACATACTATACTAATAGACCACCAAGCCAGAAATAACACCGTAACATATTTATTAGCAAACAACGGTTGAGTCAAGTTGAAGAAATTACTGAACCAAAAAATCAATTAAAAGTTGAAAGTTATTGAACAAATATAAGCATTCATGCTTCCGCCGTCGTAACTTTTGCATTCATGGCTTCAACAACAACTGGGGCTTCCTCACCAGCAGCATCAGCAGCTATGGTTGTATCTTCCACAACTGTGGTTTCAGCAATAGGAGCGGCTGACTCTGGTTCTTTTTTGCCCGGAGTGTTGTTGAACTTTCTTTGAAGGGATTCAAATTGTTCCTTAACATATTTAAAAAAGTTTTTAACAGCCATGTTTTTTACAGATACTTTGTAGGGAGAATTTTGGACACTATGAGTACTTTAGATGGATGAAAGGAAAGAGAAAAAAAAGGAAAAGGGGAAAGCAAATGGGCGAAAAGAAGAAGTGGAAAACAATCTAAAACAGCAGAAGGGGGCAAAAGTTTCTAAATAAATAGAATTTCAGGAAAAGGGCAATTTGCCACAAAAATGTCACCGCTGCGCTGAGCCCCGCCATGTTCTCATCACACTCCAATTGCCGCTTTTGCAATCATTCACACATGAAGAGACATTAGCGGCTGATAAGACTTGAAATAGATTCAATTAATGAAAATAACTAATATACACATTTTATACCCTTATTATATTATATAGAATTTGTAGTACTACCCTGAATACAAGCTTCATTATAATTCTTGGGAAGCCTTGGCTTTTGCGGTTTTCTTTGGTAATAAAGATTGGTGAATATTTGGTAAGACACCACCTTGAGCAATAGTAACATGACCTAATAATTTGTTTAATTCTTCATCATTTCTGATTGCTAATTGTAAATGTCTTGGAATAATTCTGGTCTTCTTGTTATCTCTTGCTGCATTACCTGCTAATTCTAAAATTTCAGCAGCTAGATATTCTAAAACGGCAGTTAAATAAACTGGTGCACCAGAACCAATTCTTTGAGCATAGTTACCCTTTCTCAATAATCTGTGAACTCTACCAACTGGGAAAGTTAAACCAGCCTTTGCTGATCTTGAAGTTGATGCTTTTTCGGACGAACCTGCTTTACCACCTTTACCGCCGGACATTTTTATTTATTTGTTGGTTATGATATATAAGTTTATGACTTGATAAGAGAAAGAAGAAAAAATATGAGAAGGATACTTACAGCACAACTATTTGAAAAGTGGGAAATACGCTTGTATTTATAAATCTGAGCAATATAACATGCTTGTCTGCAGTAAGATTCATATCCTTGCCCATGTGTGTAAATATTCATCAATAGCTACTAATAATGTATGGCGCGTAACAGTAAATTTTGTACCGGTACCGCATTTACACCCTGCATATTAAATTCTGGTCCGCTGAAAGTAGCGCGAAAGTGTAGAAAAACTATGCATTGGTGGTGTAAAAGTTTGTTTTTACGTTTTGTGTGGCATATGTAGGCATTTCGTGGAAAAGCGCGGCTACCCCTGTTCTCACAATTACACACCATTCGTTACAACGCGGTCCCATGTTTACCCGTCATTGATCATTTCTTGGTAAGAGTACTCATTTGCCACCAGCTTTATTTAAGTCAACCACTTTCCCATTTTTACTTGAATCAATTAGTTTTAGTTATTCCACTTTCTTTACCTTATCAACCAACAAGTTAATAACAATAATAAATAGTTAAAATGGCTCCAAAAGCAGACAAAGTCGCATCCAAAGCTCCAGCTGAAAAGAAACCAGCAGGTAAGAAAACCGCAGCAGCAACTGATTTAAAGAAGAGAACTAAGGCAAGAAAAGAAACTTACTCTTCATATATTTACAAGGTTTTAAAACAAACCCACCCAGATACTGGTATTTCCCAAAAAGCTATGTCAATCATGAACTCATTCGTGAATGATATCTTTGAAAGAATTGCTTCTGAAGCATCGAAGTTAGCTGCATACAATAAGAAATCTACCATTTCCGCAAGAGAAATTCAAACCGCTGTTAGATTGATTTTACCAGGTGAATTATCAAAGCATGCTGTTTCTGAAGGTACTAGAGCTGTTACCAAGTACACTTCTGCAGCTACCGCTTAAGCGTGAACATTTAAGATTATCGTTTCTTAAAATTTCTTCTATCTATTTTATTTAGGGTGTATATTAGTAATATAAAAATCAATTGGATTTATTTCTAAATTAAGGTTTACCACAAAACACGTAAACAGTGTCTGTAGCTCATAAATTCGAGCATTCGTGAGCCGTTCGTGTTTATGTGTTACTGTAATCAATTGTGTCACGTGATGCTTTTTTAAGTACATCCGTGCACGGACTGTTTTAGTTATTTTTATTTTTTTCTTTCATGTCAATTTTTCAGTTTTCCTGAATAAAATTTTCATTCCAAATACAATCTTTGAGTTTTGTAAAATAGATATTGTAAAACCAATAAGGTCTAAACCCGATAATGTCATCTGTTATTTACGATCCATTTGTGGTGACAAACTTGCCAAGGTTACCACCAAAATCAGATGTTTCTAAGTTTTGTTTGACATCTCAACTAAACGATGCAAATTCAAGTCATTTTGATATTAGTATCAGTGGTTCATATTTAGCTACGTTTGTGACTAGACCTTCACCGAAAATGATTTGGTCATATGCATTAGCTCCGCAAGCGATTGTTACAGCTATGGATTCTTTTGATATTGGTGACTTGGGTGCAAATATAAATTCAAACTTTAATAACTTTGCATCTAATGATAACAAAATATTTGCAATTGCAATAACTGAGCGTAAGAAGCATAAATTGAAGTTTATTTCCTATGGTATTGAAGAGGAAAGCTCAGTCAACGGGAATTTAGATGATGAAAATCAAAGCAGTTCAATTTCCGTCGTGAATGAAGAAGATAGACATATTAACGAATTAGAAAATGTTAAAGAAGTCAGGGATACTTCAATTGAAGTCGCCAATGAAATAGTAGCACTGAAGTTTTCCAAAGATTCTAAAAATATTTTTGCCATAAACCCAAATGGTACAATACAAGTATGGAAATTTTCCACTGATTCAAATGAATCTGCAAAACCGCTATTAAATTATGAAGCTAATTCAATGGCAAATAAAAGCAGTAATATAATTTTTCACACCTTCGTTAAACCAGAAGAATTGAACGTTGATTCACGTTCCAATAAGTTAGACTATATTTTATTGACAGCAGAAACAATGAATAACGATAAATCAATCAAGATTCGTTTATTTTCTTTAAGCTCCACTGAAATTTTGGAAATTTCGTACTCATCAATTGACAACATCTCTAGCATTGATGAAATCCAATTTGCTTATGATATATCCGGCAAATTAATAATTCTTGACAAAAATTCCGAACTAACAATCAAATCGTATGATTTACCACTTGTTAATAACGAGCATATTGTGAAAGTTGGAGGAGTTTTCAAACATGAGCCAGAACATTCTCCAACATCAATTATGTGTGCCTCATCAAATAGAATCTTGGTAACTAAAGGTAGTACAGTTGCTTTGATTGATATCAAATATGGAGCGCTTTTATCATCATTAGATTTATATTCTAGATCAAAAGAGCAAAACGGTAACGCCAAACCACCTAGATTTGCGACCCTATTGAATGTACCGACTGTAACTGGTAATACATTAAGATCAAAGAAAACATTTGCACTGTTAGTTTTGAAAAATACTAAAGAGAATTATTCCCAAATACAGTATATTTCAATTGATGTTGGGCTTGGAAAACTAAGGGATGCACTGATTTCTTTACCTGACAACAATGCTGAAAAGGAGAGTGAAGTTGATCGGTTCACTAGTTTCCCATATTATTTTACAGCATCTAAATTTGAATGTAAATCCAAGAATGGAGTAGACAGTTTAAACGAAAAAGTACTAAAAAGTAATGAGGAGTTAACTGTTGTATACAAGAATTTGAAGGAATTAAAGCATTCAGGAGAGATGCAAATTTTAGAAAACAGTTTAGTTTCATTTTTGAAGGATAAGAAATTTGGTGATTTATTCGAAGACAATGAATTTAAGGTCTATGAGTATCAAAAGGATAGGTTTGTGGATCCTAATTTTTTCAAATTATCGGCTTTATTATTGTTTAATTATAATGAAGCTTCCGATTCCTTATCATTAGATGAGGAATACATCCCGGAAAATGGATTAACATACGTTTTAACGCATCCATTGTTTCCTAATGAATACGCCAATGGACTATTAAAGGTGCTGGAAGCATCACCAAGATTACAAAGACAAGCTATAGTTACTTGTGTTAACATTCCATGCTGCGATTTAATTATGGAATTGAGTAGGGTTGAAAACGAGGAAATATTTAGAGATATAATTACTAGATTAATCGATGAATTTTCAGCAGAGGAGATAACATCAGAAACCATCAAAATTATGAAAAAAAAATCCAATATAAGAACCAATGGAACTAAAGGCAACAATAATTTTGATTTAGATAAGATAATCAATAAGGTAATTAAGTTGAATTACGGGTATGAAATATTAAACTCATTTATAGACTCTAATGGTTTAGTTTTAGGTTTACATTATTCAAACGATGAATCACAATTGGGCACGCTCTTTAAGAAGACACAATGTAAGGTCGAATCTTTAATCGAAGACACACAGATGCTAACTCTAATAAATCAATCATTAAGCAATGCTGAAATGAATGATCATGATTCCAAGAAAGACAAATCCAACAAGAAAAACAAAAACAAAAATAAAAAGAAAGACAAGTACATTAAGATTGATAGATTACAGGATGCTAATTACAGCTCCAGCCAAGACATCGAAGTCCAAATGAATAAATTGGACATGATGCTAAAGGTGGGAAATAAGGACACGCATCCAACGAAGACAATCACACAGACTAAGGTGTCTGCATACACTATAGACAAGCTTACCATTTAGGTGTGGGTGGCCATGTAGATATAATTCCATCTTTGTAATGTAAAATTGACTTGCTGCGCGTGTAGCAATTTTGTTGATTCTTTCTTTGCAATTGCAACAAGTGGCAAAATCTTCTTCAGTGGTTGAAGGTTTGACCTGATTTACGAGTAATACACTAGCAACACATGATGAGACTTATTGCATCAGTTTTTGCCATTGTTGCTGCTCTTTTGCTTTTTATTTCTCAGTCCACTGCTGGAGGTCAACCTGCTGAATTACCGGAAATCACACACAAGATTTATTTTGACATCACCAAGGGTAACGAACCATTAGGTAGAGTTGTTATTGGTTTATTCGGTGATGTCGTTCCAAAGACTGTTGAAAACTTTTACACCTTAGCAACATCTAATGATCCATCTTTTGGCTACAAAGGCAGTTCATTTCACAGAGTAATTAAGAACTTCATGATTCAAGGTGGTGATTTTACTAACGGCAATGGTACAGGTGGTAAGTCAATTTATGGTGCAAAATTTCCTGACGAAAATTTTAAATTGAAGCATGACAGACCAGGTATGTTATCCATGGCCAATGCTGGTAAGGATACAAATGGATCCCAATTTTTCATTACTACCGTTAAAACCCCATGGCTAGATGGTAGACACGTCGTTTTCGGTACTGTTGTCGACGGTTTCGATACTATTCAAAAAATCGAAAACTCCAAAACTAGTTACGGTGATAAACCTGTTTCTCCAATCGTCATCAAAGACTGTGGTGCCATTGATGTCGAAGCTGCAGTACAAGACATCCAGAAAGACGAATTGTAGATAGCATATATACTTTTGACTTCTTTAGCTTGACTCGTATAACTTATGAACTTGTAAGAAACAGTCCTTTACAGCCACATTTGTACAATAACGGGCCGCATAAGTTTTCACTGCAAATCTTTTCTTTATCTATAGCGCAAAAATAGGTTGCGGATGTTTGTTGGTTTACTCTTTATTAGCAAATTCTGTCGTGACAAGTACTGGAGCAGAAACAGGGTGACACGTGAACCTTAGGTGTATTATAAAAGGTGTTTCTAGCAGCAACTGTAAAAAAGAAATATCATTTTTTATCTCCTTTTTTCACGATATAATCAAGTTTTGCATACACATATAACTAAAGTTTGAACAACAATGCCATCGTTTTCTTCACAAAATAGTAACATAGAAAGAACGGATATGGAATTTTCAGATTCCACTCCCAGATCAATCAACCACCATAGGCAAACATCTAATGGAAACGCGTTGGCCAGAAGTTTTGTATACAGCAGTTTTAAACTCTCTGTTGCATCTCCATTAAATTCTGAGCTTTTTCAAGTACATTCCACCGATTCAGTTCATGAAGCTTCTGCCGATTTGGCTAATATAGCCGTCCCTGATATTGAGGATGAAGAATTGGCCAGTGTTAACGAATCGGCAGCAATATACTCTCCAAAGAATCCAATGCCATACAAAGACTCAAACAATAATTATCTGGATGATGAAACTTCAGATTTGATACCAGCATTTCAAAACTCCAATCAAAACTCTAATTCGAATTTTTATGGATCTTACGAAGATGCTAACTTAGAGTATACTTCAAGTTATGATTTAGAAGCTTTGAAAAATAGAAGAAATTTCCCATCTTTAAAGGTCATAATTCAGTTTTTTAAGGAGGCAGATAAGGAAACCCTTCTCAAAGAGTGTGTTAAAAAACCGGTAGGCTACTTGCCTGCAGTTTTTCTTGGAACATTACTAAATGTTTTGGATGGATTATCATACGGTATGATAATGTTCCCTATTGGGGAAACAGTTTTTTCTTCATTAGGGCCCACAGGACTATCAATGTTTTATGTTTCTACTATCATCTCACAACTAGTTTATTCCTTTGGTGGATCTGCTTTCAAAAGTGGTATTGGATCAGAAATGATTGAAGTCACACCATTTTTTCATCAGATGGCACTTAATATTATGTCTACATTGCAGAACAGTCAACCTGATATGAATGACTCAAACTTGCAAAGTAAAATCATAACTACTACAATTTTTACTTTTGCTGTTTCCTCAATTGTTACGGGTTTGTGTTTTGCAATTTTAGGTAAATGTAAACTTGGGAAATTAGTTGGTTTTTTTCCAAGACATATCTTAGTTGGTTGTATTGGTGGTGTTGGGTACTTCTTGTTTATGACAGGTATTGAAGTTTCGTCAAGACTTGAGGGTGGTGTTGAATATAATTGGCCAACGCTCCAGTATTTATTACAACCCCTACCATTTTTGCAGTGGACCATTCCATTACTAATAGCAACACTTTTGATTGTTATCCAGCGTTTTAATTCAAACCCATTAATTGTCCCATGTTTTTTTATTGCAGTGTTTTTGGTTTTTCATGCATTGATTTTGGTTATTCCATCATGGAACTTGAGCATAGCACGTGATTATGGATGGGTATTTGCTGCTCAAAAATCAAATGAAGCATGGTACTCATTTTATCAATATTATGACTTTAAATTATGTGATTGGTGGCTGGTATTAAATCAATTACCTACAATGCTAGCGTTAACATTTTTTGGAGTTTTACACGTTCCAATTAATGTGCCTGCTTTAGCCTTAACTCTTGGAATGGATACTTTTGATGTTGATAGAGAACTGATTGCTCATGGCGCATCAAACTTTATTAGTGGCATTTGTGGATCCATTCAGAACTATTTGGTTTATACAAATTCTGTCTTGTTTATCAGATCTGGTGCAGACTCAAGACTAAGTGGTATAATGTTGGCAATGGCAACATCTGGCATTTTGTTTATTGGGCCTGTTTTAATTGGATACATACCTGTCTGTGTTGTTGGTTCATTAATTTATTTATTAGGGTATGAACTATTAAAGGAATCGGTTTGGGATACGGTTGGCAGATTAAGAAAATTTGAATATTTTACAATTCTAATTATTGTTATTACAATGGGGGCAGTGGACTTTGTCATAGGTATTCTAGTTGGTATTTTACTAGCATGTGTTTCATT
Source organism: Pichia nanzhaoensis (assembly GCA_030573035.1). Classification (NCBI taxonomy): domain Eukaryota; kingdom Fungi; phylum Ascomycota; class Pichiomycetes; order Pichiales; family Pichiaceae; genus Pichia; species Pichia nanzhaoensis. The sequence goes on from JAJMCN010000010.1 coordinate 300,332, forward strand.
TGTAATTGAAGCTGGTAGTAAAAATGTTATTAGTGATATTTACACAGGGGAATATGCTCGATCAATTGTTGTTAGACATCCGAAACAATTAGACTTTTTGAGGAACGTCGGAAAACAGATCTGCATTTTGAAACTTTCCGGATCATTATTCTTTGGGTCAATTGGTGGATTAGAGGAGAAAATTAGAAATATGTTTGACATTGCAAATTATAGGCAGAAGCCAATCAAGTATCTAATTTTAGATTTGAACAGCGTTTTGACATTTGATTTTTCCGCAACTGAAGGTTTTAAGAGAATTAGAAATTTGCTAATGGAAAAAAACTGTTATTTCTTATTATCATCAATTGATGATAGTTCAACGATTATTGAATCATTGATGTTCTGTGGATTATGGGAAACCGAGGAACATCAAGATAAAATTCAAATGTTTCATAATTTGAATTCTGCATTAGAATGGTGTGAAAATAACTTTTTGAAAAATTACAAAAAATTTATTTTACATAGTAATCAAAGTACTAGTACTAATAAAGAGATTAGGAAAAAATCAGGAATTAGTTTGTATAATGGCACATCACATAACCATGAATTGCACTCCAACTCAAGCCCGATTATTGGCACTCCAAGGCATGTTCAATTCATGAATGCCGCAAGAAAGTATAATCAAAATGAACAATTTCAACAAGATATGATTATGAAAAAGATAGTTGAAAAAGAAAAAGATAAGAAATTATCAGTTTCTAATATAAAGCATCCACTTTATATCATTTTACAAATTATGCAAGGTTTGAGTGACAAATGTGATGACAAATTTTGGGGGAGGTTAGTACCGTATTTGAAGAAAACCATGTATAAAAGTGGGGAAGTTATCTATAACAAGAATTTTAACCAACCTTGTTTGTTTTTCTTCGAAAGTGGATTAGCTGATTTCAAAATTGATTTTAATAACCTTAAGTTTACAATTAGTAGTTCGGAATTACCATTAACGATGTTTGGTGATATAATTATCACTAATTCTGACCGGACAATTAATTATAAGGCAAACACCAATTGTGTCTTATTTGTTTTGGATTCAGAAGGAATAAAAAGATTGCAGCTTGAAAATAGAGATGTTTATGAGGAACTTTTAGTCGTTTGTATTAGAATTGCGACTCAAAGATTTGAGAGTATTACTTCGAATGTTCTAATTTCTTAAGCTTTACAGTTGTTTTTGCTTTATATCTCTCAACGATGTGTATAGTTATTTCTCGATATTATTATAGTTAGTAAAATATACATCTGCACGTGATCTCCATCGATCGATCAGGTTGAAGAATAGAACATATTTTTATTTTTTATTTTTATTCTTATAATTTTCTTTCGAGTTAAAGTAACAAGAATAAGAAAGATTTTTCTCTAGTAGAACCTACTATGACAGTATTTGCAAATAGTGCTACGAATAGGGAATTGCTTGAGCAATGGTATGGGGATGTAGGCATTCAAATTAACCCACTAGTTAAAATCAAGCAGACAACAAATCGGGGTATGGGTGTCTTTTATAGCGCTGACCATGAATCTTTAGCAGACGAAGAAGTTATTGAGCTATTGAGAATACCCAATCAATCAAGTTTTAATATATATAATTTAAAGAAGCTAGTTGAAAATAATTTAGATGACGAAGATAGAAAAGTTTTAAAGACATGTTTTCGTATGGTGTTTACAAAGAGATTTGGAGGTAGTGAAAGCTTAATTTTAATTGCATATTTCATTGGGTTTTTAATGATTTGCAAAAAACAAAAAGAAAAGAAAAACGGAGAATGGAAAAATCAAGTTGGTGTTTATCTTTCTGTGTTAATGGATACTACAGTAGGTAATTTGTATACAGACCAGCAGGACATTTTAAGTGATTTTGTAAATCATTTCCCTGGAAATGCAGTACTAAAGAGTTCAATCGCGGACACTCTTAGTAGTGCTTGGGTGGAGATTGTTGATGAATTGAATGAGGAGTTTGAAGAGAGATACGAGGGGATTAGCATTGCGGAAGTATTACAAATTTGTTCAGCTGTTAGATCGAGAGTTTTAGAAATACCAAGAGCTGTGAATAGTAAAGAATGTGATGATGATGATGATTATCAAGTCGATGTTACACTAGTTCCAATGTTAGATTTTGTCAACCATGATAATTATAAGAGAAATGCCTATTTTGATGTTGATAGATCCAATAATGATGTTATTCTATATCTGGATAAGTCACATGCTCCTAATGCAAAAGAGGAAATTGAGGTGTTTATCAGTTACGATAGATATGAAGATATGCATAATATATTCACAAATTATGGATTTTTGCCCAATAGTTTATGTGAAAAGGTTATTGAGATACCTGTTTTAGGATATTGTGAAAGCTTAATGCTAAGTGATTATGAAGCTACTAGAAGATTGTATTTGCTTAAACAGTCACCTAATGTACAGTTCCAAATAGCATTTGACGCCAATGGAGATATTGCTGATGTAAAGGTGATGGACTCTGAATATTATTCTTACTTGATATTCGCTGATGATATTAATTGGGATGAATTTGAAGAAGAGGAAGAAAGAGCACAGGAAAGAAAGGTAGAAGATGAGGAAGAGGAGGAAGAAGGTATTGATTTTGACAAAGGATTTTACAGGAGTGTAAGAATTGTGTCGAGTATAAAAGACACCGAAATTAATGAATTGAAAGTCAAGTTTTGTCAGTACCTAAATGAATTTTTCGTAAAATTTATTAGGAAATGTGAGGTGTTTACAGAAATTGCTAAAGAATACGAATTAGCTAGTAATGAGACAACAAATATTTTGAAGTTGTTGGACTTTTACAAAAATATGAGCCAATACTTGATTAATCAAAAATTTTCAGAGGCACCCGGTACGTCAAGGTTTTTTGCACCTTCTGAGTCATCCGAGCTTTTAGAGCTCAGAATGTACCCCCAGTACAATTTTACGGCATCAGTTGACAGCGTCGAAATCGGTGAATTGAGAATCTGAGTGGTGGTTGCATTAGCTGTTGCTGGTGTTGCTGCTGCTGCTGCAATTTTCAATGATGTAATGGTAATAGTGTGGTTAAATGGTTGAATTTGTGTGGCAAAATGGAAGTTTATTGGTGGTTGCTATGCTGAAGCCATGTTGTTACTCAACCACTGCCGGGGCAATGTTAGAAATAGGAAACAGTACGGCCGAGAGCTGACAAAATCATAGGACTCCGTCGTAGGACTCCGACAGTACATGTCCTCCAAGTTGTGTGCTGTTAGACCAGGGTCTTGCGTTAAAGCTTCGCTAGCTGCTAGTCGGTTATTCCACTCCGCCGGTGCCAATACTGCGCTCTGTTGTGTTCTTGTTGTTTTGGGGGCTTCTGTGGGCCAGGGCAGAGTGTCTTCTGCCACTTGTCCCCCAGGATTCCCTGGTGGTCTCTGCTGCTCCCTGGCGCACTGCCGGCGCTTACATAAGCACAGTGCTGCTAGCACAGTGCTGCTAGCACTGCAAACCCTATTCCCAGCATCCGGGTGCTGCACTGTACAGGCAGCCCAGTAAATCCCTCTGCCACGCCAGCCACGGGCTGCTGCCGCTTCTGTTCCGACTAGTACATGCAGGGCACAGCCGGGCACGGGCGCTGAGTGCTTTAAGCGCCAGCCCAGTGCAGTGCAGTCTGGAGTCTACAGTCTACAGTGACGGGATCGGCAGCCGTGTGTGGAAACCACATCCGCTCCATTAAAAGAGCACGGAGCAAGTCTCGGACTGGCAGCGCTGCTGAACACTCGGCTTTAGTGTGTGGAACGAAGTGAGTTATGGTAATATAAGGCAATATGATGTTTTTTGTTGTGCCATGTAGCTGGCACATTCTAAACGTTCGTCAATAGGGTGTTCCTGTTTGCACTGCAACAATGCCCTCATTCCAGGATCCTTTTTCTGTTTCTTTTCTTTTTGCATATCCCCTTTGGTCATCCTGCATGTTTATATAAAACACTCTCTCTAATCCTTGATTTTTTTCCGTTTCTATATAAATATATACTTATTGTTGTCCAGCTTTTTATTTGAAGTTGCTTAAACTCCTCATTCGCAATTTACTATTTAGTACATTTTGTCTACCGATTTTCGTTCATCTTGAATTCATTGAACCAATCAAAAACCATCTGTCTTCATATTTTCGTGTAAGATATCAATTTCCAATTATTATTAATTAATTATTATTAATTATTAATTACTGATTATTAATCAATATTTACATGTACTGATTATTTGATAAGTACCTATATATTTACAGTATAGATACAATTAGACATTTTTTTGCAACTTATTAATATATCAAGCCTCATTCAGATATCAAAGCACAATTATGACGGTTTCATCATCTTTAATGTCACACAATTCTTGTACAACTACAAATTCAAACTCTAGTTCAAATGATTTACCAAAGAAAAAAAGAGTTGGGAAAGCTTGCGATTCTTGTAGGCTTAAAAAGACCAAATGTAATGGTAAACAACCATGCGAACGTTGTATTGCTGATAATAAAATTTGTATTTATACGGAAAGGAAAAAATCAAAGGATAAGGTTTATTCAAGTGAATATGTTGAATTAATCGATAGAAGATTAAGTTTGGTTAATAAATCTTTATTAAAACTTTGTGATATGGTTAAACTTAACAAAACTGCAGAATTATCTTCTTTTATTGAGAGTTTAGATTATAATAAAAATGATGATATATCACCAATTTCAGTTAATCAAGCAATCTCTTTACTGGTTGATGAACATGAATTGGAAGCCGATAGGAAAGAATTTTCAGCTTCAACTGCAACCACTGAATCTTTAAATAAAATTGCTTTGAAATCAGATTCCAATAATTCTAAAAAATCAAGTAAGAAGGTAATAGCTCCAATTTTACCAAGTGAAAGCAGTTATCAAAGTAACCAAAGCCCCATTTTATCACCATCAAATTCAATATCCTCAAAATCTTCCCCAATTTTTAATTCAAATAGTAATAGTTCAAACAATATTATTTTAGATAAAATCAAGGAAGAGGATGATACATTAAATTTGAACTTGAATTTGAATTTAAACTCAATTCCATTATCTACACAATATTCTAATTTTGAATCGAACTCAAACTTGGTTTCTCCAATAGACGAACTTGATGATGTTGCACTTATGGGATTTAATTCATTAGATTTAGCTCAGTTTCATTCAAATAGTATTCTGAGTAATAACAATAATAATAATAATAACAACAGCAGCAACAACCATAATATAACAAATAATTCCTATAGTACATCAGTACTTTTGAATTCAGATTCAAATTTAAATTCAAATTCAAATTCAAACTTATACTCAAATTTAAATATGACTACGAAAGCTTCACCTACGAATTCAACAGTCCCAATACCGTCGCAATTAACTTGCTCTGGTTCCGGAGATTTCTCCCCATCTTCAATGACAAGCGATTCATCTGCTTTAATGTTCAGCAATTACAATGATTCATTAAACGCAACTCCCATTTTGATGAGTACGGAAAATTCTTTTTTAGATAGTTTGTCAATGTCTCCACCGACTTCTTTAATAAAAAGATCATCAAGTACTTGTTCTATGTTGGCATCTGGCTCAGTTAAAAAAATACAACATAGTCACGGCCATAGTCACAGTCATAGTAATAATCATAGTCATCCGCATCATAACTATAGCAATAGTTGTGCACAGCTTCATCATATACCTCAAAATACTTTCAAAGGTTTGAATTTGACAAAGAATAAAACGAGTAATACAAATTTAAGTTCCAATCCAAATGGCATCGCCACTTCTTTAGATCCAGCCGTGGTAACATCATTATCGACTGATTTAAACATGCATTACAATAACGAAGAATTTGTCAAATTCTAAGACAGAATTTTTTTTGTTTGGAATAATGTTCCGATGATCCCCCTATTTCTTAATGCTATAGTATCCTATAGTCTCTACTTTATTCACTTTTGCGTTTTTTTTCGGTATTTTTCCGCTACTTCTTTCAGTTCTTTTTCAATTCTTTTTCAATTAGTTTCAGCTTATTTTTCAACATACACATTCTATACATTTTTACTTGGTTTTTTATACTTTTACTTTCTCTTACTGCCATAACTTCACGTTTTGATGACTTATATCCCGTTTCTCTTCTATTTAGTAATATTATTATGATTTTGTTCAATTTGATAAATCTATGTCCGTAGATTTTAACAGCACAAACGTAGCACATACAGATTGATTCATCTTTTCAGATGCGTATCGAGTCTACTAATATTAGGGTCGGATAAAGGTTACGCAAATTGGTCATCTGAACTTACGTAAACACAACCTCTTAATATTCCCTACAAAGTCTTTCAATTCCGCGTTTTTTCTCACATCACTAGTGGAACAACTTTTTCTTATCGCCGAGAGATGGTTCGTTTTACTAGAAAATACCAAGAAAACCTATTAGCAGATACTTTCATCAAACGGGAAAGCGCTATTCTAGCTCCCACCCATATTTTGGTAGCCTTGAAACAATTGACAAGTTCAATTCATCTCCAATAATCCCTCTTCAGCAAACAGCGTATTGTTATGTTTCTCTATCTTCACGCCCTCTATTGCGCAGGAATGCGTCATTTATCTTGATTTTTTATTATTTTTGACAATCTTGACTGAATCTTCTAAATTCCCGCCTATCCAAAAAATGCACAAAATATATGCTGGTGCAATTAAAATTGTCAGATTCTTAGATTGAGCATACCTGAAACACTCTATACAATCATCAGTTCAACTTCTCTTGGAATAAAGTAAACATTTTGCCTTAATGGGTTTTATTTAACACAACCTTTATCGGCAGTGGATCAAGCCTATAGTTTTAGGACCACTTGTAATTGCATGAGGCCTTAATTGGATAAGTCCAATGCATATTCAAATTGAATGAGTTGGGTAGGTACATTTAGTCAATACTCCGTGAACCAATTTACCTTCAGTATAACATTTTGCAGAAAAATTCACATTATCACAAGCAGTTGCGTGCATGTAAATCAAATCCTATGATAATTCTAGAATAATCTGCTATTTTTTTTATTTCAGAATCTCTATTACCTGGAAAGGCTGAACTGGCAATAACACTTAGCGGTATTTCTGCATTTGCGGAAGCATTAATATGCCGATTTCAGCTTTGGGATAAGCCAAATACTCAACAGCTAAAATTAGAATTTTTTGCTCCAAGTTTTTTATCAAGGATATCTGAATCATCAAAAATTGTCGTTTTCATAAGGCTAGTATTTTACCGCAAGTATTCATTGTAAAGCATCATACTTAGTATTGCTGTTGGCCAGCCTTCCGCATTGATCTTGAAAAGAATTCCAGGAACAAAGTCATGAAGCTGAGCAATAACAACAATAAAACTACAAATAATCAGTTTGCGTAAACCTGATTCAAGTTAAAGTCCAAGAAGAATAAAAACTGCAGTTGATGAAACACTAAATTCGGTGGCAACATATTTATCTTTGGCTGATTTAACATCCATATAAAAAAACAATAGTTTGCTTCTTGTACTGATAGCTTGGATTAAGATATGATAATATTTATGAGAGATAGTAAAATAGAGCTAAACACACAATTAGTACACAAAAACTAGTTTCGCAATTCACTTAAAAGTGTATAGGTAAAAATTGAACTTGAGCATGGAAAGATTTTTTCAACTGATGACCATCTTTTTAAGAAAAAATAAAGGTGATAAAATTTGTTCAACAGTTAACTTCATACAATAACTGAGCGATGATGCACCCTCTTGGAGACAGAAAAGGCAATTCTATAATAAACGCATCCAGTCAAACGGAAAAGCGCCAATGCTGCAACTAGCCATAAGATTGCAGTCATAAAGTGGTTTGCGATATTACTATCGTTCCAGTAATTTCTTTTTTGTAAATATCCTGTAGTGGCGTCAGCAGTATTTTCACCGGTTATGTATTTGGAATAATCTTCAAGTCCACCCGTACGTAAAATGACTACTAATAAAATAAAATTAGTTATGAGCCAAAGGAGAACAGTGTATGTTCTACCCATTGCGTAATTCCTTTCGGAAGTTTTGATATTCTCCTTAATTTTTTTATTGGCAATTTTGATCAAATCATCCTCTGAATTTCCTTCCAAACAATCCTGCGCCTTCTTGTACAAATCATCGGGATTTTCAAGATTTTCACTCAATAAAAGAACATTCTTTTCGTCTTTATTATCATTAGCCTTTTTAGTTGGAGCTTCGGTTGTAAGTGCACCTTTCGTTCCCCATGAAATATCGTTGATATTACAGAACGCAAAAACTGTCAAAACATTGACATATGCTGGTGAAAGCAAAATATACTGAATGGTACAAGCAAACAAATGGAAAACATCAAGAAATAGCAACGATCCAATAATATACAAAACATAAGTTGACGCTAATGAAATTGTCAAATCTCTGAATTGAGCATTTTTAAAATACTTCAATCCAATTGAGGCTGTAAACTTACTATATTGTCCGATATCCGCTTCAATCATATGAATCGCTTGAATTGTTAAACATATGACACAAAATGTCATATAGATAACTATAGTTGAAAACAAAGCAAATGCCAATAGATATAAATATTTTGCATCATTAGGCTTATTTCCGAACGATATAATGAAAGTTAAAACAAGTGCTGCAATATAAACCCATAAGAAGACAATCGCTAAAATATTGCCATTCTTCTCACCAACAAATGTCCCAACAATATCTAATGTTAAGATTCTAAAAACTAGGAAATAAATTGAAAGCGAAAACCATGACAATAATATATTAATCGTTTGATAAATAATTTCGACGACCAATGCAATTTTTCTTGGAATTGAATGCTTGGAAACTAAAATTCTGTAAAAATGTAAAATAGAATATAATGCAGCAAAAAAGGAACCATTCAACCAACGACGTCTTTGATTTATGAACTCATTGATTTGGGATGGAACATCGGTGACAGCATACGAATCATAGACATATTTTAATAAGTATGATTTTTCACTTTTAGCAACTAATTCAAAGCATAAGATTCTATCTTCAGCCAGATACATATTTGATTCTAGCACACCAGCCGGTTTTTCAATATTTGATTTCATATCTTCACCATGGAAATATGCCGCTAACGGTTCACCCTTTAATGCTTCATATCTATAAGCACTAAATGCACCAGGTAAAACTGTAACAAACCCAAAAGCGCTCTCCATTGGTTTATCCAAAATGTTGGACATTTTGTATTCAAAATTTTGAGCTGCAATTAGTGGATTGATCACACATGTAAAAAAATCTGAAAGTTTGAAATAAATGAATCTACCGATCTTCTTCCAAATTGAGCTGTCATCATTTGGACTTGCATGGTTACCCAACATTGCTCTAATTTCACCACATGAGCCTCCAACTTTAGGATCTTTAAAAGATTGCCATAATTTATAAATTGAATCGGGTCCAGGTTCGGTACCTACATCCAATAAGACAATGATTTTGGGATTCAAATTTGGTGAAATAAAGTTTAGTGCCCATCGATGTGAATTAATTTTTTGCTTGTTCTCATCCTTTAACAAAAACATTAGCTGGATTGGAACTGTTTGCTCCGTCACCAAAGGAACCTTGTATGAATGATTATCTCTATTATAATCAAATTTACCAATACCAAACGTCGTTGTGTATTCAAATAAATGTGCGTTTACCTTTTCCTCATTAACATACTCTTGCATAATACCCTCTTGGAAAACACCTAATAAGGTTAGCAAGGCTTTTGCTTTTTCATTAATTTTGTTTTTACCATCACTAACAATCAAAACAACAATCTTTTTCCAACTATTTTTCCCAAACGGATGGACATCTTCGTTTTCTTTAAGATTGTACATATTTTTGATATTTTTGAAAATACCCTTTAAAGTTCTTCCTAATAAAACTTCATCTTCGTTGTACATCGTACATACAATCATTAATTCGGTTTCTCTTTGGACTGCATAAACATTTTGTCTCAATGGGTATTTCTCGATGTAATCTCTATTTACTGGATCGTCATTTTTATAGTTTTTAGGATCAGCTGTGATTGCATGGTATCTTAAATGAGTGAACTCCGTTAATTGTTTTGCACCTTCAAATGGAATTTTACCCAAGACTTGATTAGGTACAGGATAGTCAAAACTATAATATTTACCATCAATTAACTCAACTTTATTATCACATTTTGCAGCAAAATTAACATTATTACTAGCAATTTCATCCTGAGAGAAGTTATCAGAATTTTGAAATAATCCATTATTGTCTAATTCGGGTTCATCAGGATCCCTTTCAAAATTTTGAAAAATAGGGAATGATGGATCATGATAATTAGTAGCGTTAGTGAGCGGTATTTCCGTAGTACTGGACACGTTGTTATAATAGTTTAAATTTTGAAAGGAGTCAGATGGTGAGTATTCGTAATTCGGACTTTGTGCTGGATACATCAGTGTATTTCTCATTGGGGTATTGAGTAAATTGGCATCACTTATATTCTCATAAACGTTTATATGCACATTATCATTGTTTTTATTAGTGAACACTGATTGTGAATCACTAGCATGAGTGAAACTATCAGAGGCTCCTTCAACATCATGATCACTTTCTTCAGCAAACGCATTATTGAAGGGATCAACTAGGATCCCAGAATACGAGGAATCACGCATATGCGAGACTGCTGGATGCTTCGGGGATGACGAAATCATTGCACTTTGAGGTGGCGCAAGCCTTTGAAGTCTTGCAGTGGAGTTTGTTTGATTTTGGTTGAAATCAAGTTCGTGGTGCCCTTGTTGACTACCAAGGTGATCTAGTTCATGCTCTGTACTGAGTCTACTTTGAAGATCATGCTCGCTCTCACTATCATTATTAAACGCAAATGGGTTGCCGTTGTTGGTATTCATTGCACCGTACTAAAAAGTCCTGTGTATATATAAGAAACAAGCAGGGAGAGAGGAGAAAAGCAGGTACAAAAAAAGGACAGAACTCATGATCCTTCCATAAAAAGAATCTGAAACATGAAAATGAAAAAATGAAAGCCTATGCATGACGCGCAGCTATTTTTAGCCTGTGCCTTATCAAGACCAAAATTGCCGTTTTCGTCATCTCATTTACCCAAGCCCTCAAAAAGGTCTTCGAAACGTCTTTGTTTCTGCTGTTGTTTCTGCTGCTGCTCCTCTTCTGTTGGAGGCAAACCCTCGTTGTCCATATCTATCTTACGAGCCTCCTTGAAACTCTGGAGCTTGTTGTGTAGTTCTTCACGTCCATCAAGCAATGTCAGACGAGGCAACTTGCCGGAATTGTACGATTTGAGTTCTTCAACCTTTTCTGTGTCCTCTCTAAGCATACGTAAAATACGTGTCATACGTCCAATCATCAACACCTTCTTCCTTAGAGAATCGGAAACCACTGGTTTTTCAACCTTAGAATTATCCTCCTTATGGCTTTCATTGATTTCATTAATTATTTTGATACTATCGTTATTTAATGGAATTTCACTACTGTTGAGTTCATCCTCAGTACAGATATTCAAAACAGCTGATAAAATGTCAACAATTTTTTCACTAACAAAGGGTAACGACCAATTAAAGACATTCATCTGGTTTGGTAAGAAATATGGTGAAGGGTATGAATCAAATTGTTTAATATTAAATGATTCACCATTGTATACTAACACTGCAGCCATATTATTATAAGTACCACAATAATTTGGAGCCGAAAAAATCGTTATCAAACTTGGAAAATTGGTGATCTCATTAACCTTGTAAATCCTATAACCTGCATCTTGTGGTTGATGGCCTCTAACAACACTTAACAGGTTATTATGTTCTAAAAACGATTCAACCGCCCTATATGTGTAAAATTCACTACAATGACGCTCGTAGTTGAACTTAAAAAAATGGTTAACATCATCTTCATCGATTTCTTCACTATCATATTTATTTGATGGATCTGACCACATAAGGTCACAAAATAATCTTCTACTTGGGAAATCAACTACAAATCTATCAATTTTATTGATATCTTGTAGATCCCATAAATCACTAGAGATTCCCGCATGTACGCAAAAAAACTGCTCATTCAAAATTGCGCATAATGGTAATGCCTTGAAAGATTCAATGGACGATTCATATAGTTTATTTGAATACCTATTTAGGCATTCTTTTTGATATGTGAAATAAGATGTCATCCTCTTGCTTTCATGGTTACCTCTTAACAACCAAACATTTTTAGGAAAGTTTATTTTCATTGCATATAGTAGAATAAGAACTTCAATTGACCTATCACCTCTATCAACATAATCACCTAAAAATATATATTGTGTAGCACTTGGATCACCACACATTTCAAACATCCCTAACAAATCATAGAATTGTCCATGTATATCACCAACAACTGTTGCAGGAACGTCAACATTCAACAAATTTGGTTCTTTTTTCATAATGTCAGCGGCTCCTTCAACAATTCTGATCAACTGAACTTCAGTCAATCGACCCTCTCTCTTGAAATGGTTCATTAAAAACTTATAATCCGGGATCCCATTCCCATCAAAAAGCTCGTTGTCTTCTGGTATTGTACTAATCGGTAACTCAACACTTTTGACAACTCTTTCTTTAGTGTCGAATTCGACACCTTTTTCAGAAACGTAAACTGAAGTGTCCTTGACAGCAACGTCATCCCTTGCACTTAATTTCTTCAAGGCATTCTCCACCTTAATGCTGATCTCGTCTTGCTTCTCCATGCTATTTCTCTCTACGGCGTATCTTACTGCGCCCGTCCTCAGGCAGTAGCTATCTACTGCAGTACAAGCCCACAATAAAAAAATGCGCACTATTCATTTGTTAGGTTCTCGCTTTTATCTATAGATTATTACTACTTGCTATAAACATGAAGACGTGCCTAAAGTTACAGCTCCCGTGAAACCTTCTCCCATAGTTTCCTGTATTTATTATCGTCCTCCTGGGTCTGCTCTTCCACGGTTGGTGGAACAGCTTCATTGGATAAATCAGCAAGTCGTACTCTTTCAAAATGTGACAATTGCTTATCTAATTCTTCAGTACCTTGAATTAGTATACCTTTTGGTAAACTTAACCCACCAGATAATGACCTTAATTGCTCAACCTTTTCAGATTCCTGTCTTAATAAATGAAACATTCTAGATAATCTACCAATTGCCAAAATCTTGTTACGTAGGGCAGTATTATCAAATGTTACTGCAGATTTATCAGTTGCGTCGGCAATATCTGAATTCAGATCTGTTGGTATTTTCTCCGGCGTTACAGTTCCCGATGTACCAGCAGACTTTAATAGAATTGAAGAATTGCTGCCAGTACCTGTACTTAATAAACGTTTTCCTCTATTTTCATTTTGAACCTCCAACAATGATTTTGCTAACTCTTTCGATAGTGGAGTATCCATTTCAAGTTCTTCATCAGTACATATATTCAAAACACTGAATAAAATTTCACAAACTCTTTCTGCAACAAAAGGAATAGACCAAGTGAAAACGTTCATAAAATTTGGTAAATGGTAAGGTTCGGTTTGTGCACTAAACTGTCTAATATTCATCGTGGTAACATCATATTTCAGAACAGCTGCTTTATTACCATAGGTGCCACAATAATTAGGAGCTGAAAATAAACTAATAACAGCCGGAAACTGTTGTGCTTTTGTTTTTTTGTACATTCTGTAACCCTTATCTTGGGCTTGATGTGCACGTATTACTGACAATAGATTGTTTCGTTCTAAAAATTGACAAACTGCATTGTAGGAATACATATAAGAACAACCTCTCTCATAATTTTCTGCAAAATCTTTGACTGAATTACTTTTACCATAAGGTTCATCGTCAAAGTCATTTGATGGATCCGCCCACATCAAATCACAATAGGGACCATATGATGGAAAGTCAATCTGAAATCTATTAATATCATTTATATCTGAAATGTATTTTAGATCCTTAGAAATTCCGCCATGAACGCAGAAAAATTGATCATTCATTATCGCAGCTATTGGTAAAGCACAAAATGATTTTAGTGACGCATGATAAACAGCAACTGAGTACTTAACTAAACATTCACTTTTAAAGGTAAAATGCTGGGTCATTTGTTTGGTTTCATGATTACCTCTAAGCATCGTAAAAGTTTTAGGATGATTGATTTTCATTGCATATAGTAACAACAAAACTTCCAACGACGAAGAACCTCTATCCACATAATCACCTAAGAACAGGAATGAAGTTTTGTCAGGATCGCCACAAATTTCAAATAATTTGCACAAATCATACAACTGTCCATGAATGTCACCACAAATGGTAATTGGAGAAGGCACACGTAACAAATTTGGCTCATTTTCTAAAATATTAGTTGCCATCTGTAAAATCTTCAGTACTTGCTCTTGTTTCAATTTACCTTCTCTTTTAAAATGCTCTTTTAAAAAGTTATAGTCGGGCAATCCGTGTTCATTGGCAAACAATTCTGCATCGCTTGGTATAACATCTGTGGGAGCTGGCACCGTTTTAATAATTCTCTCATTCGTTCTGAACTCTTGATTATTGTCGTCAATGTAAATCGTCGGATCGTGGCTTGAAGCAACCGTTCTGTCTTTCATTTTCCGCAAAGCATTTTCAATTTTAAGAGTGTTTTCGTGAGCAGTAAGCTTCTCCTTGGCAGATACCTCCTTCGCCATGTTGATCTGTGTTTTTATAAAACTTTCAATCAGGTGTTTCAGTATACGATTCAGCACGTAATGACTGATTTAAAGAACATAAAAATAGCGAAGCTCCCGCAATGGTGTGCACGTGACTCTATCGATCTGCCATTTTAAAATTTTTCAATTTATCTACTCCTTCATCTAACATATCACTTGCACATTTTTGAACATTAGCCATGTCCGAACTATCTGAACAATTATTGGATGATCCTGGAACACTAGTTGCAGAAGACAGCGCAACCCTTTTCCCGTTCCCTACCGATAAACAGAATGCGAATTTTGAGCTAGGTGTTTCCATGTGTATATACAGTTGGTATACGCTAACAACAGCAGTTGACAACCTCTGGGGTGGTCCACAATCTGCGGAAAAAAGAGACTGGATTTCTGGTGTTATTGTTGATGAGTTTGCAGCTAATAAAGTTATTGACATTATTTACATTCATGAACTTTTGAGTGGTATCATGGAAGACGAGTTTGATACCGTTATTGAAGATGGATCAACCGTGAATGTTGCCACTAAGATCATCAAGAGTTACAAGGAATGTAAAGAATTATTTTTTGATAACATCCAGGCAATGTACCAAAAGTGGTTAGTTAAAGAAACATCAAATTCAAGTAAAATTGTCGCTAACATTGTTGATGACCCAATAAATCCAAATATAAGTGATTCTGAGGATGATGCTAGGGACGAAGAGATTGATTATGAAATGATGGACGTTGTTGAGGAACACAAACCACGTGAAATCAACAAGCCTGTGGTAGATGACGATGGGTTTACTATTGTTACTAGCAAAAAAGGAAGACACTGATAGGGGATTCCATTCATTATGCTTTTGATCAGATTTATTTATGTAAACTGATATACACACCTATATAAACACAATGCATTACACCTATAAGCAATATAACAATGTTAAAGTTTAGATAAAACACAACATATATCAATCGTACATAGCATAGAAACCCTTCTGCTAAAAACAATTTTTTTGGGGACATACGATAATAATACTTTGGACAAACGAGGTTGCTTTGCAAAGTTAACTTTGGTGCCAGCTGTTTTCTGCAATACCGAAATAAGGATAAATTCTGTGAGATGAATTAATAATACTAATTGGAATTATTGCCCTTCACAGTTCAGTCAGTTTGCATTACTTATACGATTTTAATAAGCCTAAAAACGCTCCTTACTTTATCAAAGTAGTTGTTCATAGTTCAAGTATATATTATATCTATAATTGTTTGTATGGAAATTACTTACTATTGGCTGTTCCATTTCTACTTAATTGGACTTTCAACGATCCGTCACTGTCCCTTCTATCCAGAGATCCAGGCCTGCCTCCCTGTCTTTTCCAGAAACCTTCAGTAAAAACCCCACTACCATTTCTCATACCAAATACCGGTGATGATATACCGTTTTTCTTCCAAAGACCTTCAGTGAATATAGGGCTAAGATTTCCATTATTGAGATTGTTGAAGTTACTAAAGTCACTCTTGTTATGCTGTAGTACAAAATGTTCCTTCAAGACTACGATGTTAACTTTGAACAACTCAACATGCGTGCCAAACCAGATGCTATTTTTCAAAATATTGTCATAATAGTAATTAGTTGTTTGGTCATCATATGAAGATACAGAATGTACTGAAGATGATGACGCTGAGGTGGGAACACTATCCGATATTGATCCAATTTTCCAGGACCCCAGCCCCCATGATGCACTTACTTTTTTGATAACTGATAGCCCTGAACTAATTTCAGCCAATATACCCTTTGTTGCGTAAATATCATAGCTAAGAAAGATATCACCCCAAATCAATGACATATACCATCCTAATGCTTCATTGCTCCATTTGAATCTCAATGGTCTGTAATCAGTTCGAGAGGGATTGAAAAGATCGGGCTTTTCAATTTTGCCAATAATCGATTCAAGATCTAATTTTAATAGTTTTTGAATCATTAAAGATGCATTCGATGACATATCAGGCTTAATTTCAGTATTACCCTGTCCAAAAATTGAAGTATTAACTATTCCAACACATTCTTTCAGCAATTCTAGAGCTACCTTACCTGACCATTTATGTTCAAATGTATCGTAATATGCCTTTTTACTCTTACTTTTATCAGACATTCCCAGTGGGAGCTCAGCATTGAATATTTCTTCAACAAATGACGAAAGTCTGGCCACATTTGTATCAGAATTATTATCGGTACCAACATTATAATTGCTATGAGTATTATCCTCATTATTATCATCCTCAAGATTCACTGGATCGACAAAATCATCACCAAATGTATTATGGTTTACTGGTGAATCAAAAGATATGGAAAGCTGTGAATTTTGCTTTGTAATCATAGGCATGTTCCTTATTGATGGTATACTTTCCAAAGTATTTTGGGTATTTTGTCTACTTAGCGTCGGCATATCAATAGAATCTTTTGATTCATTATCATGTTGAGTCGCCAACTGTGTTTTAGGCTGACCTTGTTTTTGTGATTGATACGTTTGCTGCTGTAACTGATTCTTTTGTTGTGAAATATCAAAATCATAGTCCTTCTTCTCCTTTTCAATCAATTCAGTGAATAGTTGATCAGAAATTTTTTTTATCGAACTAGATAATTTATCTAGACAAGCTGAATTTTTAGAAAGAACATATAACAAGACAACAGTGTCATATGGATCCCTACTAATTGCTTGAAAACATGCTGACAAAACTAACGAAATATTATCAGAATGAGTTTCCATATCTTTGTTAGAAAAATAACTAAAAGCTGACAATTTAGTGATCAGATGAACCAAACTTGCTGATGCTGCATAAGATATTTGGGTTGGTGGACACTTGGATAAATCTTTAAGTGATAATTTTCTATTTCCTAAAATTTCTCGTTTATTGTATTGTGATACTATAACGTTTAATGGAATCAGATTATATAAAATTTGAATTAATAATGGTGTAAGTACATAAGAATAATCCGAACATACTATATTACAAATATGAGTTATGAGAAAATCTCTATATGATGTTGGAGTATTTGAAACTTTTAATAGTTGTGGTAATGATTCATAAAATTGTATATCAAATGATATTAAAAGTCTGGAACTTAATCGTAAATCACTTGTTGCAATCAACAAAACGTAAATGCACAGCATGACAAAACTTTTAAATTTATTTTCATTTTTGAGTTTTAAAACATAATAAATTAATAAAATAAAAAACTCTGATCCAACCATTTGTGAAAAGTAAGCCCTAAAATGTGCATTACATTGGAAACACTCTAAAACAATCATCATTAGTTCCAAACTCCAGATATGTAATTCTTTATCTTCCATCAATTTCGAGGATTTCATTATATAAGATAATGCGCCTAAGTCATTATCTATCATTGGTTTGAATAAGGGACTTGTTAAACGTTTTATAATCGTGCGCAAATCCTTTGGTTTTGTAATTTTGCCTAAAAATAATCTAGATCTATTTCTCGGAGCCCCATCATAATTTGAAATAACCTTATTGTTTAATAAAAATAATAAATCTTTTTTGGGTATTGGGTAAACAACCATCAAAGTGAATAGATGAACTGAACTGGTGACCATCAATATTCTAATTTTTTTATGCTCTTCAGTTTGTACATCTAACCCGCTAAGATTTTCTTGTGTATCATTCTTATCATTTGAGTGAATTGACCTCACAATTAAATTCCAGAGTGATAAGCACAATCTATAGTATTTTAAATTATCAGTAACAGTCACAAGTATAGTTAAAAATCTTGAACCTTTCTCAACAACATCTGAGGTTGTACTATATAAACTTTTTGAAAATAATACCAACATTAAGCGCATAACTTCTAATCTATTTGAATCAAATTTCAACTTAGGATCATCAAATCTTCCTGGAGTCTCTAATCCAGGTTCCCAAATAATAGGCTGATAACTGTTAGCAAAGTAATTAGATTTCCGGTTATTCTTCAAAGGGTTTTCAACCGTGAAATCTAACGTAAATAATAAATTCAGACACGTTTCGATTAATATTGAACCAATCGGTTTTTTTAGATAGATCTTATTATCTTCTTCATCGAAAAAGTCTTGTGGTGCATTTTCATCCTGTGTATCGTCATTTCTTTTAAGATCATCTAAAATTTCAATAGATTTTGTGTCAAACTGATTACCAAAAACGTCATTCTCATATGCTGGTGGAGAATAAGTTTTATTCCAGAAGATTTCATCCTCTAAGTACGCTAAGTTTTTTTTTTCGTACATAAAGGGCAGAATGACTGTTAGTATACGTATACAGTTCAACAAATGATTGATTGGAAACACTTGTAATTTAACATCTGGTACATTGGACAAGTAAATCAAATGATTGGTAACATTGAATATCAATTTTGAAAACCCATTTCTATTGTTATCCCTTATGTATCTTATATCTGCCGGGTTAAATACTGACACTACATCATTCATTGAAGTTGGCAAAGACCAGAATGAATCCCAGTAACGACTTCCATCCTTAAAGGCTACGCTTTTGTCTGCTAATTTGGAAAGGTGGGATTTTAACTTGGTTTTTACTTCGTTCGAGCCCATTATCCTTAGTGTTGCGTACAACTGTATCTATTTTCTGCTTCCAAGATGCTCCAAGTTCACTTTCTTCTTTAGTGCTGGTCTTTCCAATAGAAAAATGTCCAGGATAGAGTCTTCTAAGTTTGCACTGAATCCCCGTTGTCCTTCCAGAAAAGATCAAACCAGGACAAAACAGAGTCTGGTGGCAGTGAGCTAACTATCAATTTCTGTTGCTTTCAAGGCGCTCTGCGAAGAATTTATTTGTACAACGCAGGACTTTATGGTTTCGGCATTTTCTGTTCACACAGGAGTTTAAATGGTCTCAGATAGGTAAAATTTGTAAATAAAGAACTATAGAGTGATAACTAAGCTAATGAGATTGTAAAGAAATGGGGCTAACAACGGAAAAAAACTAAACTTAAAAATAAAAGCACGTGTAAAAAATTGAGTAGGGTATCATATCAGTTGTGATGTAAGAAATATGCTTGGTATATTGCAGTAACACCATCAAAACTCTTCGGTAAAATTTAGAGGGCCGTATCTTTGGACGTAGTCATCAACTTGCATTTCTTTATTGTCAACTTCTGCAATACCCCTCTTTAAGCCATGATTTCCAACGCTACCATTAGCATAATATGTTTCCAAGCTTTGGAAGTTGCTAGCTGCTGGACCGCTGTTACTGTTAACTTCGTCCTCCCAACAAGCCAGGGAAGATGCGGTTGATCCATTATAATCTAATGCTGGTGGTCCATCTTTAGCTAGATGGGCAGGAAGCAAAACCCTTCTATTACTATTGGCCGCCTGCTGCTGTTCATAGTTGTTCATGTAAGCTGGAGCGTGTGCAGCGTACGATTGCTCTTGTTCTGGCAACCTGTAACCATTCGAGACACTCTGTCTGATTCTCATACCCAGAAGTTGCAACCTTTCTGTAGTTGGATCTGGTTGATAAGCGTTGTTGTCATGTATCTGTTGTCTTTTGGAAACCTGCATGGCTTGTTCTTTGCAACAGCTGTTCCCACTGACTCTGCCAGCAAGAATGAACACATGTCAAGTGGCAACACCTAGATAAATTCGGTACCCGTGCGCTTTTTATTTTTTGCTCAGACTTTATCGTCTAATTTCTATGCTCTTTTTATACACTCTATTTTCATTTTTTATTTTACGCTCTATTTGTAATTAAGAATGTTCTTTTTGCCAGACTTCATTATGGAAGAGCTGATGGACCCGTGGTGGTTGCTGGACTCGTCGTAACCGCTATTACTGTTAGTCACGCTGGAAATCTCATCTCTCATCGAAGGTCTGGTCCCGTTGGCCAGCAACCCACCGTATCTGTGTTGGTTATGATGAGAAACAGATGTGTGACGACTTCCATGATGGCTTCCATGATGGCTTCCATGATGGCTGTGCACGGAAACTGGTCTTTGCTTTACTGTATTATGTGAAATAGTAGTTGACAATTGAAGTTGTGGATACTGATTGAAATTGTTACTACTGCTTGTATTAGTAAATGAGTTATGTAGCCTTTGCTTGGAATGAACATTTTTGCTGGTTAATGATTTCATTAATTCAGTGTAATCTAAAACACTTGTAACGTCTAGTTTCAGCTCTTCGATTTCACCTTTGAAGTTCTTGCCAAATAGTTCGGCCAATGACTCGTGTTGCGGTCTTAGATTGTCAGGGATAATTAATCCATGTAATTTTAACAATCTATTCAATACACTAATCAAATCATTAAAACATTCCTTTAATTTCTTACGATCAATTTCATATTCCTCGATACTCTCTCCAATATCAACCGATTTATCATCAGTAAAAAATATTCTAAATTGTCCTGCACCTCCATTAACAGGCGAGTCAACAGTGCCAGCTAAAATTCTACTTACACTATTAAAAACTGAACTTGATGCAATGGATTGTAAGCTAATATTATCTTTCAGATTCTGGTTGATTAAAAACTCTAAACTAACCAGTTCTTCATTTTTGGTAATCAACGATCTGATCGCATTTTTGATCGGTGGAAGCTTAACAACAGTTGTGCTCTTAATTTCGGATCTATTCATTAGCGTAGGAAATGTCATGAATGTCTTATATGTAATTTCTTCAGTCCACAAATTAGTAATACTGCTTGCACCAGGTAGCCTTCTCGTGTTAATAAATGTATTCAAGTTTTTATTATCAACATATTGTTTAGCCATGAATGTTAACTTACTACCGTGATTCTCCTTCTTTGGTACAACCGTTTTAATAAATAAGTATTTACCAATTGGTGTATCATTTATTAGCTTATTTGCTTCGTCTTCATTGCTTATAATTCTTGAACCTGGATAAAGCCTATTTAGTCTGTTATGAACACTAGTGATATGTTCATATGGCAATCCTTCAAAAATATACTCCTTACCACGAATAGACTCGGGAAAGCCAAACCCAATAAATGCAATTTTAAAAAATGTAGACTCTAATCTATCAACATTCTCTAATTCTCCATATAATTTACCTAACTCAGAATGACAAAATGATAATCCCAACAAATCAAAATTAATCTTCAAGTATGCATCTAACATTTCATTATAAGTATCAACTGCTTGCTCTAATTTATTACCTTTGACAAAATTATGTGCAATAACTTTGAACAAGTCAACCTTTCTTTTAAAGGCAGTCTGACTTGGTAATTTAGGCTTCACACATTCAGGTAAATATGTATCAATATCCCATTCCCAAGTATTGGCCAATAATTCCAAACTCAATGCTGCTTGAACATAGTTTTTTTTACCCAAATAATTTTCATACATGTCGCAAATAAAACTTTGAAATAATTCAGGTCTATCAACATTCATCAAATAACTTGAAATGTTCAATTTATAGAAAGTACGATCATCATCAAATTCTTCGCCATAAGGAACTTGTTTTAATTCGGATAGCGAAGTTAAATAACGTGAAAGCGTTTTGACTAATCTAGTAACTTCCAAATACGATTCATCTTCCGAATCCATCTTATTGGTAATTTTTTGAAGAGTTAAAATATAGTTATTGATTTCATTCAACTGAGGTGAATAGACATTGTTATTTTCAAATAAATCATAAAGTGCCGTAATTGTTTCTTTTTCAAAATTGAATAATGTCTCTTTTTCAACTAATTCATTAGCGATAACACTCCATAAAATTTTGACACCAGTATTGAGACATGATTCATTTCGTTGCATTGAAAAAAGCATAATAGACTTCAGTAAATTGTAATTATTAATCAGAATAATAGAATTCTGCAAACCACCAAATCTAGGTAACTGAAATCTAGCTCCATCAGCCTGTGATGGTTCAACACCTAGCAGCTCCCATGAATTATCAATGATACTGGAAGATTTTGTTCTCAAATCTGTTGTTAATTGAAAACAACCCTTTCTTGGGGTTAAATCCAAGTGTTCTATTGAAACTGGTTTAGCAGTTGAAATTTGACAAAGTGATGTAATATAACTACTCCAAATTGGAATTGTATTCGAGCTTGGCTTAGGCATGTACGGCTCGACTAATTTTAACAATAAAAATGAACATTGCAATGATATCGAATGTAATGACAACCATGAGTCTTTTGGATAATACGAAGACTCAACAATATTCTCAATCAACTGTAATATCGAGGAGATTGATGTCATCGAGGTAAATGAAGGAATACCGAAAGTTTCAATCACTGAAGTATAGCTTCCTAGATCAATACTGTCCGCCATTTTATAAAACTCCACATTGTACGTTTCAAAAACTTTGGATGTATAAATCAAAACAAGTGAAAACTCTACCAAAAATTCGACTAAGGTAACATCAGTAACAATCGAATCCATCGTATTTTCAATGAACGGATAAGTATTTGGAAATAATTTAGTATATGTTCTTTTTTTTTTAAAAAGGCCATTTGTCCAACAATATGTGAAATATTTATTGAATTCCATTGATAAAAACGGCAACAACTTGATGAATAAAATGTATAACTTTTTTGACTTATCGGTGAAAAATTTTTCCTTACCAAAAGATATATTTAGAATTGATAAATAAATACTAAGTGATAATCTTGAACAATCCATATCCACAATATCACTCGAAAAAATACTGAAAATCAGATCAAGTGATGCGGATATTAATTTATCGATATCATCGGAGCCACCATTTGTGAAGTAACTTGGGTTATTTAGTATTCTGTTTATGAAAAATAACTTACCAAGCAAAAAGCTATGTTCTTTACTTTTCTTCTTATTAATCAATGCAGTTAATGATGAATCTTCTAATGAACCCAAACCTTTCAATTTATTGACGGTAATCCATCCAGTTGTAAATTTGAGTAGTTCACTGACAGTAAACATTGATTTGAAAATATCTAAGTACAACTCTAGTGTTTCTATAATCAACAGTTGATCAGCCAAAATTGTATCAACATTCGAGTCAAGGAAATTATTAACTGATATTGTGAAAGAATAAACCTCATTTTTAAACTCAGTGAGATCGTTGACACATATTGAGCAAAACTTCAAAACTAAAAATGAAGTTCTACATAGTGCCCTACCATTTGCATTCCAAGTTTTATTGAATGAACTAAAAATTAATGTCATTGAAGAAAGTAGCTTTTCACCAACTTTAGGCAAGAACTTGCCATATTCATTGATCATTTTATCAATTAGTGGGGCATATTCTTGATTTCTTGCAACTGTTGCATCAAGCAAATGAACCAACGCATCAAATAAGGATTTTTGTAAATCAACCAAACCACTTTTGAGTGCTGCATCATATGCACAAATTAATTCAAAGCAAAAACTTGAAAAAAATCTAACTAGTCTACTTAAGTCAATCCTTTTCAGTTTCCCCAACATATCAATAAATAAACCTTCATTTGTAGCTAAGTTCTGACCGAAAGTCTGTTTCCAGTTCAAAATGGAACTACCAATAGGATCTTTGTTATATGACTTACCAACAAATTCTAAATCAAACTCAATTGATGCTAAATTGGTATTTGAATCAGGAGAAACAACTTCAGAAACGAGCGGCATCCTTTTATTCAATTTATTATCGTGAATCACATTGCCTGATCTGAATAAATATTTAGAGCCACCAACATAATTGTTGTCAAGATATAAATCAAAAATCAAATAATCATTTCCGTTGTCCGGAAAATCACCGAGGCCTCTGATTGCAATCAGCTCCTGAACTGCTTCTTGAGGTGAAACAGATAAAAACTTCCATGTTTGAAGCAACTTTTCATTTTTACCTTTAGCAAACAGTATATTTTTGGAAGATGCTCTAACATGAACGCTTAAGAAGCTTGTGTCGTTTAATTTTAATGACTTATTAACAACCTTATTCAATTTCAAGTAAATTCTATTTTCATCATTTTCTAAAGGATTGAAATTCAATGTTGGAATGCAAGCCCAAGCAACATTACTCAAATCACAGTTGACACCAGATATATTTTTCAAGGTTTTTTTGTTTTCGCTAGTTAGTTTTAATTCTTTGATGCTTAAAATTAGTTTTTCAGCTCTTGGATTCACCGCAACACCTTTATTTGAGCCACTAATAATTCTATCAACCAGTTCACCCCAACCATTGTTAACCATTGTTAATGATTTAGCCATCATTTGATTCATACCAGCAAATAATTTAACTTCTTGCTTTTGATTATCCAAAAAGGAAGAAAATAGTTTAATAACAAATCTATGAGAGGTACCAGAAACTAAATGGCCTTTTCTATGAGAGAAAATACGTGAAATATCCGCAACACCAGCGCATATACCTTTACGAATGACGGGCAAAGTAGCACTAGTATCCGAAATTTGAATTGTTTCAGTTAATAAAGCAACTAAGTAAACACGAGTTGATTCAACTTCAGTTGCAGGAATATTTGTAAACAATGCAGCAGCCAAGTTATCTAATTCTAATTCCTGGTTGGCACCAACATTAATAGCAAAAGCTTCGGTCAATCTTTTTTTCGTATTACGAATGTACATATAAGCTTTCATACCAGCATAACCTTTTGGTAAAACAGTGGATGTGCCAATGACTTCCTTAAAATCAACCATAATATTGGAAGGTATTGTTTCGTCGAACTTACTATTCTTTTCTGGAACAAATGAGGTATTTGACGAATTGATAGAATTTGGGGATAATGCACATAAAACTTGACTTTGCGCAATCCTTGCTGGATTAACCAACTCATTATCATTTGAAGTGAATTGGTATAATTCAGCAGTTGATTCATCACGTGCCAAAATTGACTCTTTACCATCGATATCTGACTTGGAATGTAAGGAACGATTGATCATACCGCCACCAGAAGACAACAACTTCGAAAATTTGTTCATTAATAAGATAACCTCCTTCTTTGCCAATTCTTCTTCGGATTTGGTCAAAAGATTGTACTCTAAACTAACACGAATATCATCTAGAGCGTAATAGATTTTGGACAACTTTTCGTAAAATTCAAAGTTATTATTGGAATAGACTGCAAATAGAGCATTCGAAATCGTCTTTAGAGTTAATTTAATTTCACCAAACAAATTCTCAGAAAGATCTGAGTTTGTTAAAGGTAATTGGGGTTTTGTTTGTTTTTTAACTTTGGAAAGAGTTGAAGAGAAGTCCGAGTCAGTAGTTGACGAATAATCATTATAGTCCCCATAATAGTCATCGTCATCGTAGTAGGAAGAGTTATTGAAAACTGAGTTATCGAATTGAGAATCCGAACTATTTGCGTTTTTAGCAATAGTAATGTCTAATTTGTTGGTAATTTTGACACATTCCATTGGAAAAATTGAAACTGAAACGGTGGGATCTGGTAGTTTTTTGATGTCTACAGAAGAAGAGGTGAAGTCGGCAGGTAAAGGTTGAATAACCGAATAACCCCTGGCCCAAACCAAACCAGAATCAATGGGTAAAGTTTCAAAAATATAAATAATATCACCAAGATACAGGTTTTTCAGATGTTTGATAATCTTTTTAGAAATTTTTTCGGATAATGCAGGGTCATCTAAAGGTAAGAAAGGTTTTATAACTTCTGATTGTAACAATTTATCCGTGGGAGTCCACGGGGAAATCGAAAGTGATGCAGAACTCAGCTTTGAAGAACCCGAATAAGCAGGACGCATCGACATGCCTCTTCTAGTACTTTCTGAGTCCATTGGTGATAAAGAAACCACGGCGTGAAATAGACAAGGATTATGAACAAAAGTTAAGAGGCTGCTAACGGTCGCAACTGGAACATTATTTATTATGTCCGCTTCTGTAACAAACTTTCACAATTTGATTTTCAGATTGTGAAAAGTTTGCTCGCTATATAGATTCAATGCCATACATTAATGACACCGTGCGTTAGTAAACATGAGCCAAGGTTATTTTCTTTCTTTACTGTCCCCCCATGTAGAATCTGTTGTTCTTGTCTGACTTTTTTTTGACTAATCAGAATTGTTTTCCAAGCACTGAAAACTAAAAAACACTTTGCTCAATTGCAAAATCGGCAAGTATAATATCAACATATTGTATAATTTCTTAAAATTAAATAAATGTCTCACTACAAAATCCGTACTTGCTGAAGAATAATAAATTACTACGCGTTGCTGAGCTGTAAATTTAGAATTTGTGATTTTATATGCGTGAAAACTCACACTCTATTTGAATGTTTCCTTCACGCTAAACTGGTAGGACTTAGGTATTTATTTCCTCAACCAAGTCTGCTAGACCATCAAATACTGTAGAAAAGTCGCTCAAACTGACAAAAGTAATGAGGCCAGAAATTGATCAAAAATGGATGCACATGATCTCATTAATTTGCCGATATAAATTATGAGATTTCAAGTAACCAAAACAAAAGGCCAAAC
Organism: Pichia nanzhaoensis; assembly: GCA_030573035.1. NCBI lineage: Eukaryota > Fungi > Ascomycota > Pichiomycetes > Pichiales > Pichiaceae > Pichia > Pichia nanzhaoensis. Next base: position 327,455 of record JAJMCN010000010.1, read on the forward strand.
TTGGAAAATAAAATATTTTTCTTTGTGCCACTATTCAAGAGCTATACATTGTATCTTAATAATTTCCTTCAAAATTAATAAAGCCTAATTATCATCATGTATTGGAGCGATTCATGGAGCAATTTTAGCACAAATGCCCATCATACAAATTTGCATAGCACCTATTAATGTTTATTTAAAATTATTGGACTGAAGCACGGAACTATTCTCTTTTCTTTTCTAGAATTCGTCGACCATTATCCACTATGATTATAATTCCGTTGTACCACTCCCAGTAGTACTATTTTGATCTCATTATTTTATTTCTTTTTCCTATGGCCTAATGTTATACTATTAGCTAATATACGACTGATTTCATGGGTAAAATTATACAGGTTGCTTTTTTTTACAACAATAAAAATTGCTTTTCTACAGCTCCAGCAGATTCATCTGATTGATTTTTCCTAATTCGGTAACAGCGCTTGGTAGATAGTAATCTAGCACAAAAATAAGACCGAGTCGGTGCGCTAGATCGGTAGATTCTTGTTTCTAGGCATCATCTTGCTGCTTCAATCTAAACACACCAAATACTATGGGATATAACGATTACAACAAGTTTCTCATGTTTGGAGACTCCATTACGGAGTACTCTTTTGATCAATATCCAAGAAACTCAACTTCAAAAGTACTCCAGTTTTCACTGGGTGCAGCGTTGCAAAATGCATATGCCAGAAGATTACAGATCTTACACAGAGGCTACTCGGGATATACTTCAAGAGAGGGAATCCCTTTAATAAAATCTATATTGAAAAGAGAACATGATAATGCACCTGAGACTGAAAATATCAAAATTGGTTTTGTGTTTTTTGGCACTAACGATGCGCAAAAAAAAGGTGAATCATCAGCGCCATCACCAAGTAGCCACATTCCAATTGACACGTATCTTTCAAACATAAAAGAGATTGTTCAGGAATTTCAAAAGAGAAATATTCCAGTCGTTGTTATTACTCCCGGTTTGCATGATCAACAACTTTGGCATTCGACACATCCCGAAGATTTACTGACAGGTAATCACAGAGATAATGAAACCAACAAGAATTATCAGGATGTTATCAAAAACAATATTAAAGAAGTTCCTGTGTTATGCTTATATGACGAAATGCTAAGTTGGGTCGCAAAAAGTGGATCAACCAAAGCATCGAATGGGGATTACTCCGAGCTTCTATGTGACGGAATCCATATGTCGGGTACAGGATACGAAGTTATTTTCAAAGGTCTCATGAGACTCATCGAAACTGAATACAAAGAGCTTTCCCCAGACTCTGTGCCATACAAATTCCCTCATTACAGTGTTCTTGAAGAAAACATGTTTAGTGACATCGACTAGAAAAATCCCACGTTGTGTAATTTAAAGAGCGGGATGAAAACTCATGTGTCTCTTTTTTTAATAATTCAACTTTATGTTTTTATTGTAAAACTAATCCTATTTTTTTTGTAACAATGTTTACGCTATTAAATATCAAAATCATTTTGACTCTTAATGTCACTTTTTATAGGTAAAGCTATCTATATTGCGGTCAAACCAATTTTCAAAATTTACTTGATTATAGCTGTAGGCATAGTTTTAACTAGAAAAAATATCCTGACTGTGGAGACATCAAAAAATTTAAGTTCGATAGCAATTAATGTTTTAATACCTTGTTTGGCATTTCAAAAAATTGTCACAAATATTTCTAATAATGATATTCATCAAATTGCAACAATCGTTATTATTTCATTTTTTATGATGGGTGTAGGTTCAATATTATGTTTTGCATTTGGTGTAGCTGCAGGTTGCCCTAAAAACTGGTGGGGAGGATTGATATGTTGTGGGTTATTACCAAATATATCAGACCTGCCGATTGCTTATTTACAAACAATGGAAAGTTCATCAATATTTACTGATATCGATAAAGGTGTTAGTTATGTAATGATTTATTTAACACTGCAGATGTTAGTCCAATTCAATTTTGGTGCATTTAAATTGATTGAAATGGATTTTCATACAGAGCATAAAATAAACGGAAAAAAAAAAGATAAAGTTGTAGATTTGGATATTAGAGCACAACCTCCTTCAATTCATATGGAGGATGATGATTCATGCTCTTCTTTACCATCTTCTCTATCCACTAATACGAACAACCGCTTGCAGCCAATATTAAGAACAACATCATCTTCTTCAGCTGGAGCCAAGGATTTGCAACAAGAAGCATCATTATCAAGAACATTATCTGTACCCAGAATGCTGTTAAACAACGATATAACTAGGACAGCCCCAGAGGATACAAATGATATTATTCGGGTATATTCAAAGTACAATTTACTTGAACCAATTACGCAAGATCTGAAAAATTCAACAGATAAGGCAATATCAACATATTCAAAAGTCGTGTTGTTTTTCAAGTCAATTGATTTTGTCAAACTTTTGAAAACAACAATAAATTTATGGATTGCATCTACACTGAAAATCATATCACTGACAATGATTTTTTCCATTGCCGTGTGTATGATTCCTTGGGTTCAAGCACTATTTGTGAAGACACCACAGGCCCAGCTTCCAAACGCACCGGATGGTGATCCCCCACTTTCTTTTATCATGGATTTTGCAGGTTATATTGGTGCAGCCGAGGTTCCCTTCGGATTACTATTGCTTGGTGGTACAATTGGAAGGCTAAACTTAAAGAGGATTCCTTTGAGGGTATGGAGGGTACCTATTGCAGTTACATTTGTAAGGCTCTTTCTTATGCCAGTTATTGGTTGTGCATTCAACTCAAAAATATACCAAGATGGTTTATTTTATAACGAAAACATATTGTATTTTATTTCAAACATCAATTTTTGCTTACCACCTGCTACATCTCTCTTATACATTACCGCTTTTTATACCCCTATTGATAATGAACCACATATTCAAATGGATTATTTAGCGTTAATTTATATTTTTCACTACATTTTTTTAGTAGTTTGTCTACCATTTACCAGCACGTATACAATAAAAAGACCACTTCATTTATAAATTTGTTTAGCAAACTTACGTATTCATTTATTTACTAAATCTTTGAGATTTTCTTCAATTGTAATGTTTTTTCCTTTCTCAGCTTCAATTTTCCAAAAGGGAGCAACCCATTCAGCTAGACCTATGCCAAGCCAACTGACAACTATGCATGCAAAAGAACTTAAACTCCAAATCGTACTTACGCCGAGGATAAAACTTAATCCCGGCCACCAATAAGCCCACCATCTAATTCCATGTAAGACATAATCTAGTTTCACGTATGCATCAACTATGAAAATATCTGGGGTATCCAGCTCAACTAGTAAACTGGTACTCATAAAATCTCTATGTTCTAGTTCACCTTCAAAAACTATTAACCCGGTGGAAAAACTATTTGTTTGCAGATCACGAAAGTTACCATTGGAACTCAAGAGATCCAAAGTGTCTAAATCTTTAATATTAATATCCCCATTCTCATGCGTGTCATTTCTTACAAGCAATGATCGAAAATTTCTCCACGAAATTAGTTCTTGAATCCCCTGTGGCACGAACAGATTAAGTATCCATTTAGGGAAAAAATAGTCTAACAATCCAATAGTTTTTTCTCTCTTTGTGGAGTCTAATGTTAAGGAGTTGTTTATAAATGGAATGCTCTTGGAGTATGATTTTCCAATTACCTCAGTCCATGATTTGAATATTCTATCTGTACGAAACAAGCTGTAATGATTATTATCACCTGACATAGATATAGGCTTGAATGGCCATTTCTTTGCCCCAGGAACTTGATCATGTGCTTTATGCAAAATTGGTGGATTCCTATCATCATAAATTGTAATGCGCACACCACCAACATTCGAGTCAGATGTAAGTTTAATATATTTCATATTGATTGTTAATACTTGCTGTACACTGGTGAATGCGTTAGTGTTCGCATTTTTCCATGGCATTATTTGTCTATAAGCTGAATCCGTCATATTATAAAATGAATATGGCCCTGTAGATTCCAAATATTGAAATTGTAGTCTCATTACAGGTGCACACTCAGGTATGATTGTTGCTTGAAAATGTAAGTATATTAAAACTGAAAATGGTAATAAAATGAAAAACACTGTAAATATCGTTATGCACATATAGGCTGTTGAGCGCAAAATTCTTAACGGCACTCCAAATCGGACTATCATGATGTCCCAATTGTCTTGTTCTGCCTTTGATTAAATAGATGAATAAACAAAAAAACAGGTATCATAATATGTTGAAGTTATGATCCTGATAGCGGAGCAAAAGACAGCACCGCCACATCATAATTGAATGTGGCGAAGCGACTTGAGTAAGATCAAACCGTTAGTAAATGAACCATGAAAAATGCAGATATGCTAAATTTATTGAGAAGTAATTGTGCTCGTGCACTTACATGTATGTATATAATTATAAATCAGATATAATTTATGTTTAATTTATAAATGCTAAAAAACTATGCTTGATTGATACTGTGAACAAAAATAGTACACGTTGAATGAATGCAAATGATTAATCCGTAGTAAATGAATAAAAGTAAAATGAAATTTTAAAATGAAACAAAACAAAAAAAAAAGAAAAATGTGAAAAATGTCCTAATCAGTATCCGTTCAGCTTATCACCTGGAACATCAGGAACAATGCTTGGTATATCCTGTTTTAGCTTTGCATATCCTTCGTTGCTTAACCTGTAAGTTTTTGTTGAACGTCTCGTTGACTTGTCAATTGGGATTTCCAAGATAGATGAAGATGAGACGGTAGATGAGTTTATATTCCAATTACAAGAACCACTACCACCACTGATTACCCTATCTAGATGTTCAGTTTCATCGAGACGATCAACTGATATACTGTCAACCGTAATTAACTGATTAGAATCCAGTTCACCAACTCTTTCTAACATGAAATTTTCAAAGATGATAACTTCTTCGTTATATTCTAATAGTCCATTAGCCAAATAAGTTAGGTCTGCACTTGTTGATTGTAGTTGATGTCTAATCCTTTCATCTATATGACTTTGAGAAAGCTTCGTACCCGTGAAATAACCGTACTTTTCATCAAGATTTATATCCATACCATTAACTGGTCCAAACCCGCCATTAAGGTCAATAAACTCTTCATCAGTTACACCAAACTCAACATCATTGTCATCAACAACGCTTTCCAAAGATTCCATATTCAACATTATATTATTGTCACTTCCATCTATTACTCTGTTAATAGTTATTGAAGGAAGTCTTGGCCTATCATTGATCAATAATATTTCATTATGAAAGTAGAATCTGTTATGATTGTTAAAACTGTTTAGCTTCGATAAGAATGATTGTATTTTAGCTTCATCATCAACGAGGACAAATTCATAATTTTCTTTGGGAATATCAATTGAATGTTTCCATTCAGGGGCGGAAAGATAACCTCTATTTTCATTTTCAGAAGAAGGTTTGTAATCGGCCTGATTAAGTTCCAATGATGATTGTGAGGAGGATAATGAAGAAACCGTGGAAGTCTTTTCCTTTTTCTCTGATGAATGTTTCGACTTGCTCAATAAGTTGATGAATCGTCTTTGACCATGCTCTTTAGAATTCAAGACGGGAGTCGACGCTGATTGAGACTTATTGAAAAGTTTACCCATCCAGTTCTTATTCTTAGACTTGAATGTGTTATTTGATTCTGAACCACTATTGAAATCATTTAGTGAGCCTGTAGAAACAGAGTGCCGAATTGCCGTATTTGAATCTTTTGATGAAGAATAAACTGCATCATCAAGGACATCATAAGCACAAGTTCTCAGTTTTTTATCCCTTTTCTTCTCTTCGTTTCCAACGGACTTACTAATTTTGAATTTTTTATTGAATAATGGATTGGACGGTTTGAAGACTAAGACTTCGGTTTTTTTATACGTTTCAAATAATCTAAGTTCGACTAACTTGTGTACTTTCAGTTCATCAATTGAGTTTCTAAATTTACAATTACTAAAGTCCATCAAGTTAGAAAATGAAGATGTACCCAATATTTTCCAAATGATCAATTTGATAAACAGATTTCTTTCGAATGACAAATAGTGTCCAAAAAACTTTAACCAATTTGTTTCGTTTAGTAAATAATTAATCAAGTTTAATTTTAAATGATCTGATAAGTTTAATATCCATGGTTCAAGGTCCTTATGATTATCTGAAACATAAATGTCAGTTGGAATATAATCCCATATTTCATATAATAGGGAAAGAGATTTAACTTCATAGTTCAAGTTATTTGAATTCAGTAAAAGAATCAAAGTATTTAACCAAAATTTCCAATCAATCATTGAAAAAGTTGAATCCTCTAAGCTACTTTCAGTTGAGATATCAAGATTCTTCAAAAATTGTATTAATAAATTTAAGACGGTTTCAACCCTAAATGTATTCAAAATATTTGTTTTAGTTATGAACAACTTGAGAATATTTTCATATCCCTTAATTAATCCAAAATTTAGTAACTTTTCATTGGAATTTCTGGGGTTCACTAAGAAATCTCTTAATAGGTTGAAGCACTTGTCAATATTAGTTTCATTTGAAAATTTTGGTGGTATAATCAACAATGAATCATTATAAGATATATTGTTTGGATTATTATTAGTATTGCTGTTGTTATTTTTTAACTTTGAGTTCATATGTTTAGTAAAACTACTTTTCAACTGGAATTCAAATATCTGATAAATATGAGTTAGAAAACATAAAAATCCAGGTAAGCCAAAGATGTAGTATTGATCGATCATCAAAAGTGGAAAAGATCTTAAATAAACGGATGAAGTTGATAAATAATTTCTAAAAAAAGAACAAAACAGAGAAACATTTTCAACTGATGCCCATCTATTGACCCAAACCCCCTTTGTCTCTCGTATACCATCAATCTTTTCCTTCGGAGGAAAAATTGAATTCAAAAATTGTGCCTCAATCATATAATTGGTGTCCCTTGGCTGAATATTAGAACTTATTAGTGGAATCAAATGATTTGGTAGTTGAGATGCTAAATCATTAAGAATTGATGGAAACTGATTCAAGAAGTTGAAATTTAAATTGTTAAAGGAATCAAAAATACAAATGTTGTATATTTTTTTATAGTTTACAAGTTTGGTGTTCAAAAGAAATGATAAACCTCTAGATATGTCGTTTAGATGAAAAAAAGCATGTGAAAATACTTTTCCTATGAAAACCGAAATTGGTAATGGCAATGACTTAGAATTTAGTTTCAAAATAGAGAATTCAAATGTCTGTAGTAACAGTTTCTTATAATTTGAATAGATATCGTTAAACTGTGTTGAGTAGTTTACATTTGATTGAAATAATAACCATATATTATGAGAGATAAGACGAGATATTGATTCATAGAAACTATTTCGATCCAAAGAAGGTATCGAAGTATAATCTGTCAATAATATGTTGAGTAATTCACTCCACCAACCCAAAAAAACTTTCACCTCTAAAAAAAGTAACTCAGTGTTTAAATCGCTTATTGAAGTGGATAAGAGTTCGTTTATATTGATAAAAGGATTGACTGGGAACCTTAAATATGGCAATAAATGTAGTCGTAGTATATTTGTCTTTGAGGTTGAATTTTTTTTAATATTCACAAATTTTTCCAATGATTGTTCTAATAATTTGATCAATTGTAAGCGCTGGTTGTCATTTGATAAAGGGACTTTGATACTTGAAGTGTTATTAAGTACAGAAATAGAAGGCGATTTGGAAAACAGCAGAGGAGAAACAGATGCTAGTGTTGATATTGACAATGAGGAGGTATTTGGTGATGCATTGTTAGAAGGGGATGCCGAGGTATGCTTAGTGTGAAGATGAACACTGCCATGGGACCGTACAGAGGATGATCTGGAGTGGGAATAGGGTTGGGAATGTGGGAGAGACTGAGAACTGGAGCGCTGGTGGCCTTTTCTATTGACCGGTGCCAGCAAGTTCATTATTGTCACTCCTGTGATATACAGCACAAACCTTGTTCTACCTCCAAAGAAACTGTGAAATTGGCTCTTTATCCGATGCCGCTTGGCTTGATTCATGAATAGGCGGCATGCTGTCTGTGGTCCGAATAATCTTGTGTTCCACGAAAAACGATGCTGGTCGACGCGCCGAATCGCGCCCTGTTGCAGGTGTAAGAAAATTGCAGAGACGGGCGACTGAGCCCAGAACCGTTTTCCGTGGGTTGCTGGGAGAGCAGCAGCATGGCGGTTGGGCGGTTGGCCTGTTGCTGGTGCTGGTGCTGGTGCTGGTGCTGGTGTTGTTGATAGGGGCTGATCACCACACAGGACACACACAACCACTGTTTCCTACTGTTTGCCACTGTTTCGCTTCGCCAGACCTGTTTCTGAGAGTGGGTGCCCTTAGTTTTACTTTATTTTTCAAGTCAGCGTGATTTGTTGAACTAATTTGTCAGAATAATTAATTAATTATTCATTTTTATTAATTTACTAATTATTAATTGATCCATTGCACATATCAACTAATATTAGTACGGTTTTTCTGATTTTAAAAGTACTAAATTACAGCAGTTTTGTCTGATTTTATCTATCATTACATCTGCTTACAACATGAATTCAAATTTCGCCACTTCCGCCTCTGCAATGACCATACAGCAGTCGGGATCAACTTTCAATCCTAACAATGACTCATCTCAACCCATCAATATCTCCTTTTCCAGAAACAACTCTATATACCAAAACCCAAGACTTAGAAGAGAGAGTATTGCTCATTCTCAGGGAATGGGGGGTATATCTTGGGGTTCTGTTGGTATAGGATCTTGGCTAAGGGATGAAGTATTTATGCAAAATCATGCATTAAACGCCAATAGTAATAATAACAATCATCCCATCAGACACCAGTCTATTAATTTGTTTAACGGAAATTTCAACAATAATAATGCAATGGATTTGAGAAATGACAGTCTAATGATGTCCGACTCTATACCTAATACTGCATATTTAGCAGATTTGGAGGCCAATTATTGCAAAGATTATTCTTGCTGTGGCCAACTGCTACCTAATTTACACGATTTGTTGAGGCATTATGAAGAAATGCACATTAACCCAGAAACTGATAGTGCTCTTGCGAATAACTTAAATGTAAATATGAACCCAAATTTAAATAACGCAAATATGACTGCAAATTCAAATACAAACAATAATCATGCAGATATGTCAAATACAAACAATGCAAGAATTAGACATCTGAATAATTCAATTGGTGCAGTTTCAACAAATGAAGTGTTTTTGAATAATCATCTGAATACCAAGCAAAATTTGAACAATAATAATAAGAAATTCAATTTAAATACAAAATCAAACAATAAAGTCTCAAGTTTTAATTTAAATCTGACAAATAATAATTTGAACAATCTAGGTCAGAATGAACTGCATTCAACACTGTCAAAATTTAATTTTGATCAACCAAACGCTGGCAACAACAATATCTCAAATAATAACCAGCAAATTCAGTATGATTTTTCAAATAATAATGGTAATAATATTTTCCAAAATGATGACTTAGTGAAAGACCTAGAAAATCAAGCCAAAATGTTCCACCAACAGGTTCAACAACAACAAATCAATACTCCTCATAGTAATCCCAATAATGATATTAATTCAACTCATAATACTATCAGCATGCCGCATAACAACATCAATATAAATTTAAGTAGTAATACAAACAATAATACCCATAATTTACTTAATTCAAAAGGGGGTAAATCTCATATGCATGATATAGATATGGATCTAGATCCTGATACTCAATTCCAGATGGATGATGATGATATTGACGTTGATGATGTTGAACAAGAAGTTTGTATAGATGACCCAGCTAGAAGGTTATACGTAATTGAACAAAAGGAGGAGCGTCCCTTTCAATGTCCTGTTATTGGTTGCGATAAAACATATAAGAATCAAAATGGTCTAAAGTATCATAGAATACATGGTCATCAAAATCAAACATTGAGAGAAAACCCAGACGGAACATTCTCTGTGATTAATCCAGAATCAGATTCTCCATATCCTAATGGTATGGCTTTTGAAAAGGACAAACCATATAGATGTGAGGTTTGTGGTAAGCGCTATAAAAATCTTAATGGTTTAAAATACCACAGAGGCCATACCACTCATTGATTATATTATTGATTTGTTTTTTACAAATTCTATTACTTTCTTTTCTACATCCTTTATTAGATCGCCATTTACATTGTTTAACACCTTCTTTTATCTCTTGTTTTGTATAGAATTTAAGACTGCGCCATAAAATAATTACCGAAAACGAGAATCAGATTCGCTGGTATCTCATGATCGATTCTTTTTTCGTGTGACCCGTCCCACTGCAACACACTATTTCTTCTGTTTGCCTTTAAGTTATCTGTAAAACAGGTTACTTTTTATTAACAAGTATAATAGAAAATATACATCAAAATGGCATTTCAATACGTCCTTACCTTTGCACTTCTTGTGCTAGAAATGGTGATGTTTGCACTTATTTCTTTACCATTGCCTTCTAAGATCCGTCGTCCTATGTTGAAAACTTTATCAATTCCATTTCATTCACAAAACTTTCAGGTGGTAATGAAATGTGTATTTGTATTTATTGGTATTATGTTTGTTGACTCTGTTAATAGAGCATTGAAGGTAACCAATGAATTATACAAGGGTACTTCCTCACCTACTGAGGCAACTTTAATCAATGGAGGTGTTAGTAGAGCTGAAGTTCAATCAAGAAGATTCTACGCACAAAGAAATATGTACCTTTGTGGATTCACCTTATTCTTATCATTAATCCTTAATAGAACATACACAATGGTCTTCGAATTGTTGGTAGTCAAAGAAAAAATTAAAAAATTAGAATCTGAATCTGAATCCACTTCAGCTTCAGTCTCAGAAAAGTCGAAGCAAGTCAATGATGAACTAAAGGCCAAACTTGAACAATTGGAAACGGAAAAGGAAACTGTTTTGAGAAAATCAAAAGCTTTAAGTGATGAGTACTAAACATTAGTGTATAGATTCATATATAATTCTACAAATCAATTTTTCGGTACTTCATAGGCATTACTTTTATGTTTTGGAATAAATGTGAAATTATCATTTGCCTTACCTAAAAACATTTCAGTAATTTTAATCCAATCTTTGTAGTCGCTTGATCCTAATAGTGTTTCTAGTTCATCACGGCCTCTCCATTTTGGTGGTCTTTCGTTAAGCTTTGGTGGTAACCTCTCTAAAATTCCAACAGGAATATATCTGTATGTAAAGGACAAAAATTCACACAAAAATCTTCTGCTCGTATTAATACCGAATTCATCTGTACCCCAATGTTGTAATGCATACTTGGAATAGTCTTCTATAATTTTTAATCTTTCAGTTGACGATTTATCTAAATATTGTTGAGCTTCAACTTCTTCAAATATCCATGGTTTGATTAATGCACCTCTTGCAACCATTACTGTGTCGACACCTTCCCTATTAACATGACTATACCAGTCTTCATGAGTATAGCAATCACCATTACCAATTAAATAAACAGGATTAACTTTATCACTAACATCTTTCTTTTCTTCATAGTCTTCATTGAATTCTTTGACAACTTTACCAACTTCTTCGATATAATCCCAGTTTGCCTCTCTTGTATACCTTTGCTGTCTTGACCTACCGTGCAGGGTAATTGCACCGATATCACCAGCATTTAATAATTTACTAACAATGTCAAGTGCAATTGGTTTCTTGTCTTGAACACCCATTCTCATCTTAACAGTAACTGGAATATCGCCACTGCAATCATTCATCAACTTTAGCATGTTCTTCATTCTGTTGGAACTTAGCATCAATGCGGATCCTTCACCTTTTTTGAATAATAGATCGATTGGACATCCACAATTGAGATTAATTTCACTAGTATGCTGATTCGCAAATTTATAAATCAATTCAGCGGATTTTGCAGCTTGCCATGGTTTGGATGCCGCAATCTGAGCACCAAAACCTGGATATTCACTGTTATGTGCCTTTAATAAAGCCCATTCACTATTTTGTCCGTTGATAAGAGAGCTGGACAATGCCATTTCACTAAAAGTAATATCTGCACCCAATGTTTTCATTAATCTTCTGTAGGGCAAATTACCAACTGTTGTTAATGGAGAAACAACTTTTTTATTTTTATAGTACAATTTCTTTTTCTCAGAAGGCTTGATTTTAAAGTCTTTGAATTCTGTCTCCAATTCTTTTCTTTTTTCGGGATTCATTTTACTAACTTTTTCTTCGTCAATTAACTTTAACGCAACTTCACTGGTTTTAAAATCAAACTTTTTTTTGTATAATGTTCTTTTATCATCCATACTGATTAAATTAACCTCTCCTTTATCATTATCTCTAACGTAACCATCTTTGTAAATTAATTTTTTATTAGCATGATCATAATGGGATTGCAACCATTTACATTTGATACCCATTGGGCAATAACCTAATTCTTTCCAAACTGGACAAATACCATCAATGCAAGGTTCTTTCTGGTTTAAATATACATCTAAATCATGAGACCAGTTACATTCGGATCCTTTGATACATATTTTACCATCTTCAGGGTCAACAATTGATGGACAAATTTTCATTTCTTCCTTAACTTGAACTAGTTTTCTAGCTTTGTTTTGACCACGGCTTTTATTTTTATTCTTGCTCTTTTTGCCTTTGTCATTTTTGTCATTGCTCTCTTCTTGTTCTAATGCGGTTGACGCCTCCGCTGCATCGTCATCAACTATTGCATTATCATTATCCAACGATACAATAAACTCAGGTTTAATAATAGCAACACCATTGAGATCTCTGGTATCTGTTTTGGCCTTTTTAACTTCAACAAAAGTTTCACTATCTTCTGCGGCTCTTTTAGAGTGATCTAAATCGGGCATCTTTTGTTGATTGATCCAGATAGTAACTATTTAAGCTTAACAAAGTAAAAAAAATGTCCTTTAGAAGAAAATTTTCTGAAACTTTAGTACTAAGTCTTACCACGTGACTTAAATTTTTTAATAAAAAGTCTATTTCAGAACACATTGCTGTATAACTAACAAAATTTAGCTTTTATTAAATTAAATCATATTATTTAGTAGTTTTTTTTTTGACGGGACGGTCACGTATATTATTAAAAGAGCTTTAAAAAAAGTGCATAGTATGTGTTCTATTTGATTGGTATATTTAGTAAGTTTTATAGTCTTGACTTGACTTGGCCTTATTAGGCTAAATCCGGTTTAGTGAGCCAATGCTGTTCTCTACAAGGCCGATCTTCTTGTTGTATCAAGAAAAGCAATAACATCATTTTCCAATTTATGTCTAATTTTTGGGACGTCTGTGAATAAACAGTGTCTACCCCCTGGATAAGCAATATAGTGTTTATTTTTCATTCCCTCAAGTTTATTAACCAAAGAAACCCATTTTTTACTACTGTCAGAATCAGTAATACGATCGTCATCACCATGGCATACCAAAATAGGAGTTCTTTTAGCAACCTGAGAATATGCGTCGAAATTAAGTAAACCTCTGCCTCTCAAAATAAAATCTCTAACCTCGATCAAAGCACCTTGGGTATCCCCATCTTCAATTATTGTATCCAAATATCTTCTATAGTGTTCATCGTTCGTAATTAGATCTAGATCCAATGGATTTGACAATCTAAGATTCTTTCCATATTCAAACATACAAGCCATTCTAAGGACAATCTCAGCTAAAACACCCGGATAGACGGTTTCATGAAGTTTAATTAATGGTGCAATAGGTAAAATGGATTTAATCATATTTTTGTGTTTACCATGGCATGCATACTTCAAAGCTAATCCACCGCCCATTGAAAATCCCATCAAATGTAAATTAACAGGCATTTTTTTTAACCTCAATAAGTTGATGGTATACTCAACCATATCTTCAACCCCTTTGAGTGCATGGAACTCATTAGTTGTACCAGTAGATCCGTCAACTAGTCTGGAAAGACCTTGACCACGTTGATAGAAAAAAATAAAATCATATCCATTACTAACCATCATATCGGCAAACTCATAATAAAGCTGATGTTTATCCTTATAGCCATGTACAAACAAAATCCGACCTTTCCATGAAGATTTTGGAGCTAGCCAAGTGTATGTATTATAAATACAATCGTCGTTATCAAACTGAAGGTTTTTCTTGACTGGTTTATGTTTTGCTTTATAAACCCCCATAGTTGAAGTAGGTTTTTTAAAAAAGCAAAAACATAAAGAATAAATTTACACCAACCTGTTAGAGTTGAAGCAGGATGGTAGCATTATTGTGGTTTCTGAAAAAGTGCTTACTGACTTTCCGATCTGAGACATTGAGCCACCAGTTTAAGCGAGATTTCCTTTTTAGGAACGCATGGGTGTAGAAATGTACATAAGATAAGGAAATCTTTGAAATATGTTTATCTTTTTAATTTTTCTCAATTTCGAACGTTTAGGAGGGCAGCCATCCCCTGTTTGAAAAATAGTTTGTATCTTAAAATTGACTTGTTTTTGATATTAACATCCTATGTGTAAAAATCAAAATAGTCGGGGTATATTATTTATGACTCGTGGATTTAGGTTTCTCGAATACAGTGTTTTGACCACCAAACAAATTAGTGAAAAGGAAGCACCAAACTATGTCTAGTACGTGTTTACTAGTGTGAATGCCGATGCACTTACATTATACTACTCCAAAATTAATCACTTCTGTCAAATTATCACATGGAAATGACTGCGGTAGTGTACAATTTGTAAAACACTTGAACAAGTTCACTACGGTATTTAAGTATTCAGGAGAAAACATGACACTAGAAAAAGACGGTGAACCTCTTTTTTGGCTTCAACAATAGATAAAATAATGTAATTTCTAATTCCGAAGAAAGGACAGTAACTGTTATCAAGTTGGAGGCGATGATACTGGTTGGAGGTTCCGGAAAAGGAAACTAGAGCGTTGTTGTCTGAATTGGGAAAGTCGACACGCACAGCAGATCAAACATCTTTGTGGAAAATTTAGAGCTTCTATTCAACTTCAATCCAATATGTGTCTCTGTATTGAGATAAAGAGTGATAGCATTGGTATCTTTTTCCTTTAAACAGAACAAGTTGACAGTGTTCAAATTTAGTTCACGCAAAATACACAGTATGAGTGAAGCTTGTTCTACCCCTGAACTTTTGAATGCCTTCAAAGAGGCTGCTCAAGATGCTGTTACGGACAATATACCCAACATGAAATATATCAGACCCAGAAACCCGGAAGACAAGCCAATCAAAGTTATAAAAAGGTGTCAACAAGAGGGTAGACCTGTTTTTGTGGCTGGTCCAATGGTACGATACTCTAAATTACCGTTTAGAAAGTTAGTACGTGATTATAAATGTGATATTGTTTATAGTCCTATGATATTAGCTAGAGAATTTGTGAGAAATAAGAATGCAAGAATAAGTGATTTCACGAGTAATAATTCAGACAGACCATTGATTGTACAGGTTGGAGTGAATAATGTAACTGATTTGATGAGATTTGTGGAAATGATTCAACCATATGTTGATGGTATTGGGATAAATTGTGGATGTCCGGTCAAAGAGCAAGTTAGGGAGGGTATTGGAGCAGCATTGATGAGTAATAAAGAACTGGTTTCTGATATGGTTCGTACGGTCAAGGACAAATGGGGGGATGACATTTGTGTTGAAACCAAAATTAGAGTCCATGATGATATCAATGAAACGATTGAATTTGTGAAGAGTGTTGAAAAAGCTGGTGTTGATTTTATTACAGTTCATGGTAGGACGAAGAATACGAGGAGTAGTCAACCTGCCAATTTTGAAAAGATTCGAAGCGTTAAAGAGAATGTTAGTGTTCCAGTTATAGCCAACGGAGATTGTATGTCATTGGATGATGCATTTGAGATTAGTAACTTTACCAAATGTGATGGAGTTATGGCGGTACGAGGTATATTGAGCAATCCTGCAATGTTTGCCGGATATTCACAATGCCCATGGGGGGCGATTGAACGATTTTGGGATTATGCTACATCGTATGGGTTACCATTTAGGCTATTACAACATCATTTATCATGCATGATGGAAGGATTAGTTGAAAGGAAGGTTTTGGTTGGGTTGAATGAATGCAGTGGGTTGATTGAGATGTTAGAATGGTTTGATACGAGGTATGAACTCAAAAGGGCTGGAGAGGTTGGGTTTGGAACTGGGGTGAGTGTTCCAAAACGTGCAGACCGTAGTGCTATGGCGAATTTATAAACATCTAGGATAGATTTATAAGAATTTTAAGAAACCCTTATTTTTTGTTAAGTTTTGACGGTGGGAAAAGGTGTGTGCGTGCGAAGCTTGTAACAAATCATATTTAAATGACGATATTGAGTACCTGGTTAATTCATTTGCTTGAATGTTTGTCAAACTGTTTTGCGAGATACATGCTATGCTATGTTGATTATGCTGATCAGGCATTCAAGAAATTAGTAAACTACATAAGGATATGTTGTTAATTTAATTGATTTTTAAAATACGCAATTACGAATGATAGGAATGATGAAGATTTTTTATCGTACCAACTTGTTGAGCAAGGTATGGAATTAGCATTCTGTATTTCCAATTTCGTTTCAATGGTTTCGTTCTGAAACTGCTGTTACACTGGACTCGTTGTGATGATTGGTACATTTGTCATAGTTACACTGACCTATAATTCGTATTACATATAATGTAGAATGTGTTGTATTGTATTGTAATGTAATGTAATGTAAAGTATGGTGTTGTATAATAGAAGCAGATATTGCTTCACAGTTTAAAATTGAATTCCAAATCCATATTGTTTTAGTTTTCAGAGTTTTATTAAAGATATACATTATACAAGATATCGATAGATCTATTCGTCATCTTCGACAACGACAGTTTGTAAACCCTTAACTGAAGCAACATTAACGGATTCAACGTAGGAGAACATGGTAGATTTGGCATTTTCATCTTCGTTTCTCTTTCTGGAGATTCTGATTCTTAATCTGTATGGAACACCTTGAATACCTCTCTTCCATAATTCGACGTTTAACTTTGGATCTAATCTGACATCATCAGTACCCATGTGTAATTTAGCAAACTTCTTGATTTCTTTAACTGCCTTTGGAGCTCTTTTCTTGAAAGTAACACCGTGGAGTCTTTTGTGCAAGTTGATGGTGTATTCTCTGGTGACTGCGTCCTTTAATTCCTTAGCCATTGTGAGTGAATGTGGTGGTGCTGGTACTGGAAAAATATTCCAATCCAAAAAGTCTTTCTGACACAGACAATCTGGTATGGACGGTGTGTATGAAATTCAGCGGTGCACCAAACGGGTAATCGCAGCGGGTGTGTGGTGCGGTGTGTGCACAGCATAGCACAGCAGCGCAGCGCAGAGCAGAGCAGAGCAGGGCAGAGCGAGTGCGCGAGGAGGACATTGGGCGGGTGCAGGCAGGTGAAAAATTTTTCTGCGCTGCGGCACACGTAGTGTGCGCGTGTGTGTGCGTGTGACTGCGATTGCAGCTGCAATGAGCGGGAACCAGCCAAAGCTTCAGGCGCGGCACGTGTGCGCAGCGAGGGCTTCGGCGTGCGCGGCGGCAAGCGCGTGGAAGTGCGCATACAGAGGATTGCTGTTGCTGTTGCCATCACCGTCGCCACGACAAAGCAGCGTGTCGCAACACAGCAGCGCGGTCGTCGTGTTGGGGACATTGTCTTCAACCCAGCTCTGCACCCGTGCGTCGCCGACCGCCAGCGCCGTCTGCAACTCGCCGCGCGCGACGAGCGTCCCGCCAATGGCCACCCGCAGCGCACGCACCCGCGACGCGTCACCAGCTGCCCGCGCAGCAAACACTTCGCGGTAGAGATACTCCAGCAGCGCGAGCGACTGCCCGCCCGCCGACGAGAGCCAGTGAAGGAGATCTGCAAACGCCGTCGCGTCGAGGAAAATGCTCAGGGCGGCAGCGCGCTCCAAAACACGTGCGCTTTCAAAGCGCAGCATTTTCTCACTGACAATTGTGGCGGTGCCGATACTGGCGGCGGCGTTGGTTCTACTCAAAGTGTTGATGATGAGCATTGAAATGAGTCTAGTCTCCCAGATACGCAAGATGTCCACCACCTGAAGGTTGAAGCCCGGCATGCTCGGATTCAGTATCAACGACTTGCAGTAGTTCGCAATCGACACGTAATCTATGAGCTCGTTTTGGTTCTCGGGCAGATCGGCAATTATCTCCTTGAGCCCCTCCGGCGTCGTGTTATACACCCGGTCGTTGTCTCCGATCTGGGCAAAGTTGTTGTAATTGAGCAGACTGGTGTACGAGGAATGTAGCATCTTCCCTTAGCTGGTATTGGTGTGTCCAACAGTGCATATGCAGTACTTCTAACTACCGCTTTTGTAAAAATCTATGTGCGCAGATGCAAAGAAAGTGCATCCCGATGGATCAATGAAATTTCAAGAAACGAATTATTTCTGTTCGATTTTTATGTCCATATCCGTATATCCTATTGTTTCGTTCTACATATAATCATGGACATTGAACAAATCAGTCGTCTTCCCTCCAAACATCTAGGCAAAATTGACTACATCGAACATCCAACAAACCACAATTACTCACACTCGTTTATCAACATTACCCCCGAGGATTCGGATTATCTGACCAAACTACAACAACTTCAGCCAGAAATAACAGTACCACTCATACCGGATTTCATACGTAACTACATCAATTGTACCATTGATATTAAAATACCAAGATACTCGCTATATGATAACGAAAATGTCTATGGACGCATGCTTTGGGGAACTGATATCTACACAGATGACAGTGATGTCGTTTCCATACTGTACCATTGTGGTATCCTTGCAGGTACAGACCCCTTCGCCGATTTCAAGTCTCTAGCTTTGTCAACAGATCCTCCTACTAACTCAATCAAATACGCTGTCCAAGAAGATAACTCGGATGAAAACATCAGAGACGTTCTTGTTGTCAGATTACGTGTGTTGCCGCCTTTGCAAACTTATCAAGGTTGCTACAGAAACTGCTATAACAGCAGGAACTGGACGGGTCCTAACACCCACGACGGCGTCTCTGTAAAGCTAGAGAATGCCTGGTGGTGCAGACTCTCCAATTGAACCTGATTCCTGGGCTCATTTTTTATTGATGATTCACCGATTTGCCTGAAACAGCGATTTTTTTATTGCCGTTCCCCTCATCTTCTAATCCATTTTCATCCTCATCCCCCCTCTTGTGTTGCCCCCGCCCCCCGTTAAGTGGGCTCTTTCTTGCTGTCTTTGTTACAGTTGCACCATGGCTAAGGAACTCAAAAGCAAAAGGTCTTTGGCACGGTTGAAAGACCAGTGTGCAAACGCATTTCATTCTCTCAAACAAATATCAAGTGCCGTCTTGCTGCATGCAGACCAAGATAACGCCGTCGACGGACTATTCGATTCTGTCAACAGTGAAGACGAACATGCAGATACTACACAATTATCTCCAAAAAAACCAGCCTCAGGGGTAAAAGAAAGCATGAAGCCACCACCGCCAACGCATGCTATTGCTCATGCTCAGGCACATACACAGGCACAGGCACCCCATACCAAGTCTTTAACAACTAGCACGGAAAGTGCCACCATAGGAAGCATAGCGACAGGCAACACGAGTATATCGGAACTTTCGGGACAGGAACTATGGGAGGAACAAAGGCAACTTTGGCTTCAGCCAACAGTACCAAAACAAGAGTATCAAAAACGAAAAAGAATGCATTCTTTGGGCAAGCTTGCAGAGTATAACGACGATGTATACCTCAGTGTGTATCGTAATCTCGTTGTGTATGGGAAGAATTTGAAACGTGGTTTAAACATGGAGGACGGGTTTAAAGTAATTTACTCTGGTTGGGAAAACTCTCAAATGTTCGAACGGGTCGCCAGAGGTGGTGTCCCTTAAAACAACATTCCACCTTATACCTATAAAAATGATTTATACGTTCATTTTTGTCTATAAATTTAATTCTATCAATCTAATCATTTATATGTCGAATTGTCGCCTCGAGAATTCTTATCTGTTGATTAAGCAATTCAACACGACTTTGCAACTTATCAACTCCAATTTTTGTCATCTTCTTTTCCGTGTGTTCGATTCTACTTCGTAATTCATTCGACACTCTGTCCATCCCACGTACCTGTGCAATCATTTCCATCTGCACCCTATCAATCATTTCTTCATTTTCGTAAACTACATGTTGTTTCCCCGGACAATCCATTCCTACAATAGTACGTTTAAGTACACGTCTATACCTTTCCTTCAGTTCATTATTCACCCGTTTTTTCTCTTCCTCCCGTTCAATCACCCGGCGTACACGCTCATCCATGCCAATCATCAATCCCTGCATAGAAAAGGAATGCTTGTATATGCCAGTTTGGGTAATTTTTGATTGTCGCCACGCGGGCATGTTCTTTCTTTTGGGCCTTTAACCTGAGAGCATGTTCTTGCATGACAACTTATCTTCCATATCCAATTGACCATGATTGATTTCTTTGAAAAGGTGCAGGATGTCCCCTTTTTGAAAGACACACCCGTATCAGTAGGAATCGTTGATAATGTCACCTATGTTGCTACACAAACGGAAATATTCAAATTTTCAAAATCAGAAGAAGACACTATAAAGAAACTGCACAAATCCGAAATAAGAATCAAACAAATACATGTTATTTCTCACATTGACCTCATTTTTATCCAATACGACGACTATGCAGAATTTAGAAATACGGACTTTACTTTAGTCAATGATGAACTTTTACGACAACAGGCACTACATTTCCAGGTTCACAAAGTCATAAGCTGGGATAATATGGCCTTGAACCATACCACCATCAAGGACACAAAGTCTGATATTATGTCACTAGCTACCGTTGTGATTGATTCAGCACATGAAGATGAACCAACGTCAGACTTAATCTCCTGTCTCGCAGTATGTGCCAAATCTCAAATAATAGTCTTCAAATGGGTTAATGGGAAATTCGTTGATCGATATAACCTTTATGTGACCAACATTCAATTTGTAGAATTCATTACACCAGACCAATTGGTATGCATTTCTAACACAAATTTGAATGATTTAATTTATGTTAATCTAACAACTTCCAAAATTCATAGGCATAATCTAGTCAAGTATTTGAATATCAAAAACTCAAGAATTTCGTTCAATAATAACCATTTATTGTCCAATATTGCATATTATAATGGCCAACTTTTGTTTCTTAAACATAATGAATTGCTTGTTTCTGCATTTCCAAATTTACAAACGTTCAAGTCAAAAAAGTTCCCAACCTTGAATTTCAAATTCTCCAACATTTTCTTCCCCTTTATCGTCCTTGTGTATGATAATAGTTTAGAAATTAGGAGTATACTCGATTTTAAGCTCTTTCAAACACTGCAAAGCTATTCGGTGATTCAACTGGATTTCAATGATGGTAGGCTGGCTGTGTTGTCTAAGGATAAAATAACTACATTCAAACTAATAAACTATACCCAAATTCTAGACGAGTTATTTAGCTCTCAAGATTTCAGCAATGCAATAATGCTGATTGAAAATATGGATATTTCCAACTTTATTCACTCCGAACAGAAAAATGGAAAGCAATTGAAATTTATCAAATTACGAAAATTCGAGTTATTACAAGCAACACAACTACTAGCCGCTTCCATTGATAATTTTCCCACGGTGATGGATATATTCACTGAATTTTTGGCTTCACCAACGTTTGTCATTTCTTGCCTTCCCGAAGACCTTAAAGGTGCAATAGAAAACGGTGAAGCCACCGATCTTTACAAACCGCAGATAAATCAATTGATCAGATATCTTGCTGATTCAAGGAGAAAGTTGATTCGTTTGATGGATAATAAAGATACAGTATTTGAATATAACAACCTAGAAATTTCATTATCAATTTATCAAAATGATGATAAAAATTTTTCTGTGTTGGAAAATTTGAAATTGTTAGATAATTATTTATTTAACTGCTATCTAACAGCTAATGTCAAGATGATCAATCCATTTTTAAGACAAAAAAATTATTGTGATTTTGAACTAGTTGAAAATAAGTGTACGTCCCTAAACTTGCTGGACCAGTTAACGACGTTTTACTATACTAGAGAAGAGTATGAAAAATCAATACGGCTACTAATAGATTTGAAAAAATTCTCCGAACTGGTCCAATTTTTGCAAAAGTTACTTCAAAAAGATGCACCACCAATTGATTTGATACTTCAAATTTTGAATCTCATAATCAACAAAGGTTTATTTTCAGATCTTTTTTTAAACGACAGCGTTGACTATTCCCATGTTGATTATAAAAAAGTTATTAAGCATCTGGAAAATTCAGTTTACTTGGTACAATATTTAGAACACCTCGTTTATACAGAACACATCACAAATTCAGAAATAACAACGCTTTTGCTTGACATTTATTTTGAAGATATAGATGTTAATTTTACAAAAATTGAAAAGCTATACTTTATTGGAGATTACAACTCTAATCAAATACTAAAAAAATTGAAAAAGCTGACACTATCAAAACAATCTATGAAGCTAATGATTCCTCCATTACTGAAACTGGGAAAGTATGATGATATCCTAAACATTTATGTATTTGATTTGAAAGACATTGAATCATCGATTGATTTCTGTTTAAATGTACGAGAAACTAAAAACGATAGTTTGAGTAAAGGATTAGTATTTAAAATTGTCGATTTGTGTTTACAAAATAAAGACTATTCAAGCATAATCACATATATCCTTAATAATGAGCAACTCGATTTTATTAACTTTGAAGAAATATTGATTAAGTTACCAGCTGAAATGTCAGTTAACCTAATGTCTTCATTTTTGATTATGAATCTAAAAAAATTGAACTCTTTAAATAATAATTTAATTATTAAAAATGAGCTACTAAAAGTCAACGTTATAAATAAGAAGATAAACAAAATGAATTTGGAAAGAAAAATGAATAAACTCACACAGAATAGTATATGTGTTAAATGTGGTAAAAACTTTAACAAATCTGAAATACTATGTTTTCTTCCAAATGGTGATATCCTACATTATAAATGTTCCAAACAATCATAGAACTAGAACTGTATATTAAAAAGATTATTTTATAAATTTTACGTGGTCGTAATAAAATTGACAACGCCTGAACAATATTTACAAAGGAGATCTAATCTATCAACTACACCCAAGTTGACTGTAGTAAACTCTTTCAAGCAATTAATGACATTCTTAGCATCTTCGTCGCCTTCTTTGGCAAGTTTTTTAATGCCATAAATAATATCTGAATGTGATTGTAAAAATGTAAACATAATCGAAATTAAAATCTCAATATTCAGGTTTGTTTCAATTCCATATTTCATAGCTTTTAGGAACGACATAGTCTCACTGTATGGTGCTGCAAATGATAAAGACTTAATTTCAAAATCTATATTTGAAGGAGATAAACTAACTACCAGCTTAATAAATTCATTGTAGCTATTCATTCTCAAAAATTTGGTGAATTCAGTTTCAAATTGGTATTCTTTCGATTTATCCAAATCTAGCAACTTGGACTGAGCACCAGTGTCCTCAAAATTTTTGTTCAACTTGCTTACTGCATCTTTACCAATTTCATTCTCAATTGCGGTATTTCCAACCTTCAGTCCCGTAAGTTCAAGAAAAAATGGTAAATTCTCCTGTTTCTTTGGTGCTTCCTTGGTTTTGTTTCTTTGCTTGATTGAATCAATATGTATAATTGAGTTGAATTTGTTTCTTGAATTGTTAGAAAATGTGATCAGTCCATTATCCAAAATTTCAGGCGATAGATAAATACCTTCAGCTGCATCTACTTCATCACTTTCAAATACTCCTTCAATCATACTTGCACCACCTTCACCACTTACATTGGGCAACAATATATTGGCAAAATCACTCTCATCTTCAATATGTTTTGTAGAAATTTTCTTGAATTGCGATTTATTTGTCCATAGGGAAATACCAACATCATTAACATGGGATGTTGCTAGAAATTCACCGTTTGGTGAAACCTTCAAATTTGTAGCAACTTTAGGTAATTTGATACCATCTATGCATCCACCTGTTGGCAAATCCCATGTCCTGATAGTTGAATCCAATGAAGATGAAATCAGCCATCTTCCGTCGTTAGAGAAATCCATTGCTGTAATTCTATTGGTATGACCAACTAGCTGTCTCACAACTTTTTGTGACACCGCGTCAATGACAATAATTGATAAATCATCCAATGCAATTGCAAATAAATCACTCGACCTATGATAACAAAGTTTAGTGATTGGGGAGTCAAAGGTCAATTTACTCAAGAACTTACTTTCGGAAAAATCGTAAAATCCTACAATCCCATCTAATCCACATGAAACCATCTTTCTGTTCATACCATCAAGTGCAATTCCTGTAACTGTTTTCTTGTGTAACTTATATTTCTTTCTCAAAGCACCACTTTGTAAGTTATAAACGCCAATACCACCATTACTACTACCGACAAAACCAAAATTACCACACTGACTAATTGCAATCGAATTTACCAAACCATCATCGATAGTATCTAATCTATATTTACCAACCTTTTTGTTTTTAGAGTTCCAAGTTCTTGCAAATTTTTCGTCTTGATGTGCAGTTAAAACATTATCCCATTCACCTTCTCTGCTATTTTCTTGAACTATGGAAAGGATTGGAGGAAATTTGAGCTTGAACTTATTTGACATACCAGCCTGTAATTTACCATTCTTAATCTTACCTTCTTTTTGCGACATTTCTTGAGATTGTGCGTCCTTACGAAGAGAGAACAACCAAAATGTTCTATCCAAAGACCCAGATGCGATAAAGTGTGAATTTTCATCACTAAAAAGAATGGAATTTGGTGGAGCTGAATGGCCACCACGAGATCTTAAGTGTCTTGGAGCATTTACAACAGATGAATTTGTCTCTGATAAGACAGGATCAAAAACATATTCTTTTAATGAGTTGTCGCCACCCGTTGTAACCAAAATTGGATTTCCATGTAAAAATTGAACTTTTGAAACACCACCAAATTCTTCCTTATGAGTGTTCGGTAAAAGATGGACACGAGTATTTTTATTTAAATCATAGAAAAATAAATCACCATTTCTCAATGAACAAACGAGGTGTGGATTACTGTCGGTTCTGAATGAAATTGAAGTAATTAAAGAACCAGACCCCGTATTAACCGTTTTCAAAGCCTTTGCTTTTCTGATATTGTAAAGTTTGAAAATACCTTCAACAGTTCCAATTGCAATGAAATCAATAACGGGAGCTGGTGTGATTGTGGTAATATTTTCATTGAATTCGTTGGAAGTATAGAGATTCTTACCAGTTTTAACGTTATAAACTAATAAATGTTTTGAAGTTGCAACAACAATTTTATTCATATGCGTAGGCATGTGAACAACATCAACAATGCTGCCATAAATTGAATTTACTTCAAATGATGTGTAGTATTCAGTTGGAAATTTATCAGTTGGTGTTTTATTTTCAAATACATAAACCATGTGATCAGTACATGCAATCAAATAGGAGCTAAAAACAAGTAATCTATTGATTCTGAAATTAGAAATATTGGAAACGTTTGGAATTTCTATTTCATGTTCTAAGCCACCTCTTCTAAAAACACCAACTTTGTTTCCATATGCACAATACACATAATGAGAACGTGCAGTAACATAAGAAATTGGATCAGGAGTTTGTTTATTTGAAACAAAAAGCAAGTGTAATGTTGCAGCATCATATATCTGAAATGACTTGCCCACAATAGTCACTATATAAAATGTAGAACCCAAAGTACCAACAGCAAATGGTAAACCATTAGAAACATGACCGATTGTTCTGAAAGGACTGAAAATCTTCGATTTGCGTACTTGTTGAAGTTTTTCCTCTGGAATAACCTTCTTTCTTTTTGTCTCTGACCCAGGCATTGTCTGTCTTTGTCTAGAAGATAGTAATATTTAAAAAAGCAATTTTTACTGAAAAGTTCAGTGGTAAAAGAATCAATCAAAAAAATTTTCATGTTCGCTTTGGTTTCCTATTTGGGAATCTCATGGGCAAATTTGTTCTCCGTAATTAGTACTGGGCCTTCCTTGGCTGCTTCACGAAGCAAATACAATCGAAAGAGGTGTTGTTTCAGATTTTAAGTTGAATATGGAGAGTATAGATAGCTATCACAACGAACAGGGCAGCATTCTGGATCAACAACCACCAACACCAATTTTAAGGCAGAACAGAGCTATGTCAAGTAATTCAAACATGTCAATTGATTCTGCGATTGCTCACGATGATCAGTTACTTGAAGAGCAAGAAAAGTATGACGCTGATCCAATATCCTTAACACACGAGGCTATGGATCCACACAAAAGAGCTATTGCATCTATTGCTCCAATATTACAAGATTTTGTTCCAGTTTTATCCAAATCTGAAATTGTTTCACCAACTCAGGATGCGTTATCAAGAACCGTTTCTAATGTCAGTGCATTAAGCATTAACCCTTATCAGTTGTCATCGGGCTCTAATTCTGGTCACAATACCGGTGAAACCATTGTTGAAAATGATGAAAACTCAAACTGTAATGACTTAACAGAAACTAATGTTGAAAAAGTCAATAAAGCATCGGCTTTAGATGAAAACTCAGAACGAAACGAAATAACAACCACTACTCAAGCACCAACTCCGAGTGTTACATCAAATAAAACAGAAAGTTCACCAAGACCAATCTCTTCGACAGATTCGTTCAATTCAATTTTAAAAGCTAGATCATTATCAACATGTTCATTTAATGAAGTTCCAACGGGTCCAAAATTACCTAAAATTGGTACGATTGGTGTCTGCGCAATGGATAATAAAGTTTTATCTAAACCATGTAGACAAATTTTACAAAGATTGATTGCACATGATGAGTTTGATACCGTTATTTTTGGTGACAAAGTTATTCTCGATGAAGCAGTTGAAAATTGGCCTACATGTGATTTTCTTATTTGTTTTTTCAGTACTGGTTTTCCACTTGAAAAAGCAATTGCTTATGAAAAGTTGAGAAAACCTTACTGTTTAAATGATTTAGTAATGCAAAAAGCACTTTGGGATAGACGATTATGTTTAGAAATTTTGAAAGCTGCTAAAGTTCCCTCTCCATATAGATTGATTATCTCAAGAGATGGCGGACCGCAGTATGATGATGATTTGAAAGAAAAATTAGAGGCCATTGGAATTTCATGTAAAGAAGTTGATGAACCAAAATGGGAAATGATTGATGATGATACTTTGATGGTTAATGGAGAATGCATAAGAAAACCTTTTGTTGAAAAACCTGTTGATGGTGAAGATCATAATGTCAATATTTATTATGCAAAGAAAAATGGGGGTGGTGGAAGAAAGCTATTTAGAAAAATTGGCAATAAATCAAGTGAGTTCGATCCAAATTTAAGTCTAATTAGAACCAATGGATCATATATTTATGAAGAATTTATTGATACTGACAACTTTGAAGATGTCAAAGCATACACTGTTGGATTAGACTATTGTCATGCAGAAACAAGAAAATCTCCTGTTGTCGACGGTATTGTTAGAAGAAATACACAAGGTAAAGAAGTTAGATATCCAACAGAATTATCAGATGAAGAAGTAGAAATTGCCCACAGAGTTTGTAAATATTTTCAGCAAACCATTTGTGGATTTGATTTATTAAGAACCAATGGTAAAAGCTTTGTCATTGATGTCAATGGTTTTTCATTTGTGAAGGATAATAAAGAATATTATGATACTAGTGCCAAAATTTTAAGGGCTAAATTTCTCGAAGCAAAACTGAAAAGGGATCAAAGTAAAATCCCTAATCAAATTCATGAAAAAAAACAAAAGTGGATTTTCAAAGGTTTTGTTTCGGTTATTAGACATGCAGACAGAACACCAAAGCAAAAATTTAAGTATTCGTTCAAATCGCCAATATTTATTTCATTAATGAAAGGTTACAAAGAAGAAATTATTATTAGGGAAGTTAGAGACTTGAATGTTGTTTTACAAGCAATAAAGGTTGCAATTGAGAGAAAGTTAGAGGATGGGAAAAAATTAAAACAATTAGAAGGTGCGTTAGAAAAAAAAATGTCATTTCCAGGTACCAAAATTCAATTAAAACCTGCTTTGAATAAAGAAACGGACGAGGTTGAAAAGGTTCAATTAATTCTCAAGTGGGGTGGTGAACCAACACATTCAGCAAGATATCAAGCAACGGATGTTGGTGAACAATTTCGTCAAGATATACAACTTTTAAATAAAGCTGCGCTTGATGATGTTAGAGTTTTTACCTCTTCAGAAAGAAGAGTTGTTGCTTCAGCCCAATTATTTTCTAAGTCCTTTTTAGCTGAGGATGAATTACCTGATGATTTCTTAAAAGTCAGAAAAGATTTATTAGATGATTCTAATGCTGCTAAAGATTTAATGGATCAAGTTAAAAAGAAATTAAAACCTTTATTAAGACAAGGCAAAGAAGCACCACCTCAATTTGCATGGCCACCAAAGATGCCAGAACCATTTATTGTTATCAAAAGAGTTGTTGAATTAATGAACTATCATCATAAAGTTATGGATGAAAATTTCAGGACTCAGGATGTTGATAGCTTCCAAAAAAATTGGTGTTGCGGAGAGGATTCCTTCTTATTTAAAGAAAGATGGGACAAATTATTTCAAGAATTTGTATCTGTTGAAAAAGTTCATCCATCTAAAATTAGTGAATTATATGATACAATGAAGTACGATGCTTTACACAATCGTGAATTCTTACAGCATATTTTTGTCAAGCATGAAGATAAAAATGAAAAGGATGGTGAAGATAATGAAGACAATAAATTATTCGGATCTTTAGTAAAACAATATCCAATCAATGTGTTAGCTATGAATGATTTCAAAGTTAACGATTTATCACTAGATGCAACATCTACCTCATCAGCAGAGGCAAACAATAATCCAATTGGATCCATTGGATGGGTTTTATCATCATCTCACACAGGTATTAATTCCACTAATCAAAGAAAAGATTCACCATTTGGTAATGCAAAATACAATTTACTACGTGAGCTGTATAGACTTGCTAAAGTTTTATTTGATTTTATTTGTCCACAAGAATATGGTATTGAAGACAATGAAAAATTAGATATTGGATTATTAACATCTTTACCTTTAGCCAAACAAGTGCTAAGTGATATAACCGAGATAAAAGAGACTGATAAGGCCGGGACGAGAGTTTACTTTACAAAAGAATCACATATTTACACATTACTGAATGTTTTATACGAATCTAATGTTCCAATGAAAATTGCAAGAAATGCACTACCAGAGTTAGATTATCTATCACAAATTGTATTTGAGCTTTATGAAAGTGAAGGTACTAGCGGTAACAAGAAACATTCAATTAGACTTTCAATCAGTCCAGGATGTCACACACAAGATCCTTTAGATGTTGAGTTAGATGACAAGCATTATATTTCATGTATTAGAAGAATTAATTTAACAAGACATTTAGATATGGACTTGGTTCAACAGAAACTGAAGAGTAGATTTACTAGGGTTTCATTACCAAAGAAATTTATACCTGTTAATATTTCAAGTCCATTATCTGAGGCTGGACCATAATTTTTTCTTTTTTTTACTTTTCTTTTGTTTATAATAGTCAAATAATCATTACAATATTACAATAATATTACAATAATTTTACAATTACAGTATAATAATTTTCACCTAATAACCATCCGATGCAACAGTAGGGGAAAACTCTATTGACCAGAAAAACTAAGTTAGGTAATCTGAAAGGATTATTATTCCATTGCTCCGTTAGTACTAAGTCTCGAAAACAAATGAGAAAAAGCACTGCAGCCCTCTGACTGCGTCAATGGAATGCGTTCAGCCACGGAAAGTGGCGAACTAAGAAAAAAAAAGTAAGCACCGTTAAAAAAATAAATAAGTAAACAATAAAGGAAGAAATGAAGTGAAATGAAAATGACTATACGATTGTAGCTAAAGAGTCGAAAAGCACACTGATTGATTCACCAAAATGATCTCTTCTTATACATTCGGCAAATATCGGTGATACGTCAATGACTGTTAATTTATTACATTTTTCCTTTGAATCATTAGGGATTGGATAGGTATTTGTAACTATGATACCATCAATATAAGAACACTCATTTAGTCTTTCAAGACAGTCGTTATTGAAGATACCATGAGTGGCAACAATATAACAACTGTTTGCACCACAATTCATTCTTAAATGTTCAGCTGCAGCAATGAATGAGGTATGTTTATCAATCATATCATCGACAATGATTGCGGGACGTTTGTGAACATTACCAACTAAGGTGATTAGCTTTTCTTCGGCAATGAATTCAGGTTCATCTTCATCATCAGAGTTGTTGGTTTCAAAATTTAGCTCCGATGCTTTATGAGACAAATTAGGTTTAGATGGTAAAGGAGTTGAATTTGTAGTTAAATTATCATCGATATCTTCTAAAACATGGCCTTTAACGATTCTGGCAGTTTGAATATCTGCGGAGGCGATATTATCATCACTTGAATCCAATAAATCATTTTTAGAACAGTGTCTATGTTTCATCAGACCATTGTAATCATCTACCGTTCTTCTTCTATCAGTATGAATCATCGCAAAATTGATTTTCAATTTATCAGCTAGAGCAGTGACTCTTTTCGTACCACCTGGATTTTTAGAAACAACCACAGCATCTTTATAATCCTGAATGTTTTCTTTAATCCATTTAGCCAAAGTTGGACCAGCGTACAAATTATCGACAGGCTTTGAGAAAAAACCTTGCATTTGAGAAGCGTGTAAATCCATTGAAACCACATGATCTGCACCTGCCATTACTAATAGGTTAGCCAACATTCTGGCCGTAATTGCACCTCTGTGTTTTTTCATCTTTGATTGTTTTGAGTAAGGAAACTGTGGAATAACAGCGGTAATTTTAGCAGCTGAACCACCTTTACAAGCAGAAATTAAGATTAATAATTCCATTATATGATCATTAACATCTGGTGAGCCACTTTGAATAATATACACATCTTCATCTCTAACGGAAACACCTATTTGCACTGAAGATTCACCATTTGCAAATTTTTTCAAGGTTGCAGGAGCAGGTTCAATGCCCAATTTTTCACACACCAAATTACCTAATTGGGGATGAGAATTGCCCACAAAGACTTTACACTTTCTCATTGTGCTGTAGGTTGAGTGAGCAAATAGCTGAAGAGGGGAAAAAAATGTAGAAACGAAGAAGAAATCGACGAAAAAAAATTGAAGAAAAAATGGGGTTGACGGTGTAAGAGGCAGTTTGCAGTAGTTTTATAGGTGGCTTTAAGAACACAGAAAAAAAAGTTGAAAAAAAATATTTAGACCCTTACGTAATCAGTCACGTGTCACTTGCTTTGTGTGGTGCACGGAAGTGTGACTGTTCTGGCTGTGACGTGAGCCACATTGTTTTTGACACCTTTCATCTCATCATGGAAATTATCCTTCTGGTTCCGTGAAGACGGCAGCAACAGCAACAGCAGCATCTACAGAAAGCATCATCTCAGAAATCTATGTAAATGCTTGTGCCAAACGAGTTTCACATAGCAGCTTTTGTATTTTGTTGCCTGTTTTGCTTTCTTTGTAGTAAGATAGTGTAATCAGCAGGCCCTGCGATTCCCAAACAGGAAGGTGCATACTGTAACGAATATGTTGTCTCCGTTGTCTGCAAGATTTTTGACCTTGTTGAATCTTGCTGACTTTTCCCTCTTCAACAGGTATTTATCCTACAAGAGACCATGTCACACCAATTTAATTACACCACCTCTCAAAGGCGAGCCTCGACAACTATAGTAGGCTCTTTAAGTCGTGCTGGACTTTTTGTTCCCCAAGATTTCATTAAATACAACAAAAAAGAAATCGGCAATGTCCTTGATTCTATGGATGATGGACAAGACGAAGAACAAGAAAGAGAAGATGAAAATGAAGAGGATGAAAATGAAGTGCATGTAAATAACCATAGACATTCGGATTCCTATCTCTCATCATCAAGAAAACAGTCAATAGAGCTTTTAACAGAAGAAGCAGATTTATTAAAGGAGAATGGCATTGTAATTAAACATCCGTCAACTTTTACAAGCTTTCCTCAACCAACTGATAATTATGGTTCGATTGAGGAGGATACTGCAATTATTGAATCCTGGGACGATGCTATCAAAAACGGTAAACTTTCCACAACTATTTCCTTTGAATTGAAAAACCTTTTAAGGGCATCAATACCTTTAGTTATAACGTTTTTATTGCAAAATTCATTATCCGTGTGCTCAATTTTTGTAGTTGGCCATATCTCATCGGAAGCTTTGGCTGGTATAACATTAGGTGCAATGACTTCAAATATAACTGCAATCGCAACGATTTCAGGTTTAGCTTCTTCATTAGATACTTTCTTACCGCAAGCATATGGTGCTAAAAAATTTCACTTGGTTGGTTTAATTTTCCAAAGATGTTCAGCTTTGATATTTTCAATCATGTTTTTTGTATGCTTATCTTGGTGGATTTGGGCTGAATCGCTTTTAATAAATTTCTTACCTAATGAACAATCCGCAATTTATGCATCTCAATATTTAAAGGTTACATCATTTGGTATGCCAGGTTATATTTTTTTTGAAACTGGCAAAAGATTCTTACAATGTCAAAGTATTTTCGATGCCTCAACTTACGTTTTATTCATTTGTGCTCCTTTAAATGCAATTTTAAACTATCTTTTTGTTTGGGTGTTCAATTTTGGGTTCATTGGTGCACCAATTGCAGTCAGTATAAATTATACATTAATGGCACTTGGTTTGTACCTTTATACCGTTTATACCAAGAATACAGTGAACCCAATGAAATGTTGGACAAAACTAGAACTGAAAAGAGTTTGCCGTAATTGGGGTGAATTAGTGAAGTTGTCAATTCCAAATTTGATTATGATTATGTCTGAGTTCTTGTCATTTGAAATTTTAACTTTAATGGCCTCTTATCTTGGTACAATCCCATTGGCGGCACAGTCAATCATAGCAACAATGGCATCATTAAATTATCAGATACCTTATGGTGTTTCGATTGCTTCATCAACTAGGATTGCCAATTTTTTAGGTGCTGAATTACCAAATTCTGCATTCATTACATGTAAGGCAACTCTCGTATTTACTGCATTTATTGCGTTATTAAATTTCTCGATTCTGTTTTTCGGTGGTAATATAATTTCATCTTTATTTTCAAATGATTCCGATGTTATTAAGTTGGCTTCTGCTGTTTTCCCAATAATTGCAATAATGCAAATTTTTGATGCAATCAATGCAATTAGTGCAGGATGTCTTAGAGGTCAAGGATTACAAAGAATTGGTGGTTACGTGAATTTGATATCTTATTATCTCGTTGGATTACCATTAGGTGGATATATTGGATTTTATTATCCAAACAAAGAAAATCCCACCGGTCTAACAGGTTTATGGGCAGGTTCTACATTCGCATTAATTATAATTGGAGTAGTACAAACTTATTGTTCGCTTACAGCAGATTTTAACCAATTAGTTCAGGATGCTATTAAAAGAAGTAATTCGGAATAAATAATTTTCATAACTGTTTGTATCTATTTACTATATAGAATTATTCAATAATTTGAGCACTTTACGTTTTTTATTCACAACTTTCAATATTTTTTGAATATTCATACCTGCATCTTTCTGGCTCTCTCGTACCGATAGTGTTGTAAATCCTCCATGCACTAGTTTAATTGGATCAATAACCTTCAATTCACTCGTATCCTCTTTAGTTTTGTTTTGCACGGGTAACGTGCTTTGCAAACTTAACATGACATCCCGATTTTCCACACGAACATTCACTAATGCCAATCGTTGTGATTCCAATAAACTGACTTTGATTTCGTCTCGTTCCGTGAGTCTCAATGATAACAGTCCCTTAGTTAAAGACATGCCCAATTTTTGCATACTTGAACATAGCTCATCATATGCTTCGAGATATTCGTTGTAAGCCTGTGAAATCTCCTGTTGGCTGACCATAACCATTTCTCGTACTGTCGAATCAACAACGTGCGTTGCTTGCTGTAATGCAATATGTATACATGAATTTCATTATATTATGCGCGTAGTTAGTTAGTTAGGGTCTTTACAATTTCTATATTATGATCTACTCCTCTTCTTTTTCTTCCGATTCCTCAGCTTCAGTGTCTAGCCCGAGATCACCGAAAAAATCATGCAGAGATGATGAGAGTGGGGAATCAAGATTAAATGATGTATCAATCAGAGACTCATCTCCATCATCATCATCATCATCATCATCTTCACCCTCATAATTTTCTTCCTCCACTTCCTCCTCCTCTTCCTCCTCTTCGTTGTCGTGCGCTTCGTTTATTGATCGTATTGGCACCAGGGTTTCTCTCAACTTGGCCTTGGGTATCGATTTATGCAGCACTTGTTGAGAATTGTCTAGCAAAGACATCAAAAAGTCATCATACTCAGCATTGGAGTCCTTTTTAAGTAAAAACATGATTGAATCTCTGCATCTTCTGGACATGCGTAAATTCTCCTTCCTGTCCAAATCATCCAGTTTCCGCGTGATGGACTCTATGCTAGACGACAGCCTGAACTTCTCTAAATTGAGCTCCTCGGGAAACTCGTCTTCCGAATCTGATGCTATTAATATCTCCTCCCGCTGCAACAATGCCTTGATGCGTTCCTCGGGCGCGACTCTTGTCGGTGGCGGTGGTGGCGGAGCAGGAATTTGCGAAAATTTTGTGTTGCTGTTGTTGTTGTTGTTGTTGTTGTCGAATTCGTCGTCTTCGTAGTGGTCAACAATAACATTCTCAACTGTGGCCTCCAGATTGTTGGTTACCTCTTCTTGCGATATGCATGGTAGGACTTGCTTTTTCAAGGACTCGCGATTTGAGACAGATATAGAAGTAAGGGAGGTTGATGCCTCAGATTGATAACTCATACGGTTGTTTGTAAATGTAGAAATCGATGAGAATTGTGAACTGGGTGAATTGTGATTATTCATACTTATAGAATTCGAGCTGTTTCTCTTAAAAGATTTCATTGAACCTATATGAGAGTGCAACTGTGGTTTATTTGTGGAATCTGTTGTCACTGGCGACGTCCGGTATGATGACACGGCTTTAACTTTTATTGATGGGTTGACGTTTTGGTCAAAAGTAGTAGAATCATCATTCATATTACCAAGGTATACCGAGGTCGAAGAAATGTTTGAATTTCGTGAGTCTGGTAATTGTGGGAGTAAATCATTTATTACTGTAGAATCAGTGGTATTGAGCAACTCTTTTAATCCAAAATGAGAATGTGCATCGACATGAGAAACGTGACTGAAAGAAATAGGGTTAGATATGCTGGCAGTATTTATCTTCCGCTTTGATAATGTCTTGGCCTTTGGAGAAACATTCGTGTCGAAATGACTTATCATTTTGAACAGCTTGGTCTGAAATTTTTCACTGTGTAACACGTTGAGGGTGACACTCTTGTTTATACGACGGTCGTCGATCCAGAGAGACTCGTTGTTCATGCTGACGATGGTTGTGTTTGGCACCCAAAGAAGAAAAGGAGGGAAAAGAAAAGACAAGACAAGGCAAGAAAATGAACTAAAGCAGCATAGAACGCCAAAACTACAAAGGTTGCACGTAGCCAGCCTAGTATAGTCTAGACTAGTCTGAAAGTCTCAACGCAACCAGTGCATTGGCGCCAAATCAGGCCATCCCGAGACAGGGGTAACCGCTAAAGGAGCACTAAATGTCTGCAACGGCGATCAAACGGCAATCTCATTCACGCTAAACTAGTTATTTTCGCGTTCCTTCCCGTTTCGGAAGCCTAATTGGCGTGGAGAGCGTGCACGGGACACTCGCAGAGACCCTTTCGACTAGCCCAGTTCTTGATGCAGCTGTAGTGGAAACAGCACAGGCACTCCAACCGGGCTACCTTGTCGCCCGGGTGGAAGTCGTCAAGACAAATGACGCACTCGTTGTCCTCGTTGATGGCAAATTTGTCCGGATCCGCATCGCAGGGTATTTGATACACAAGCATACGGTTCCTCTCGCGTTTCATAGTGCCTCTCGGACTGTACGGCGATCCAAACTCCTGGTCTGTTAGACACTTATTGATGTGGTCCTCTCGCTCTTGCTCCGTGATTCCTTGAATGCTTGTTCCACATACGGGGCATTCGTTCAAATCAGTGGTGCTGTTGGTGGCTGTACCTATTGCATTGTCAATCTCAAGTGTGATTTCTCGAGGTTGTGAGTGTTTAACCGTTGACATACTCCCCGTATTGTTATTTTCTTCATTGCTTTCATTGTTATTATCAATAGCATCATTATTATTTGCATTGTCAGCCCCATTCCCATCCTCATTTTCAACTTCGTTCCCATCATCACTTTCACTGTCATCACTGACTTCGTGCTCGTTTTCAATATCACTACTCTCAATTTCTATCCCCAATGCCTCCTTCAACATCTTTATCTCCTGATAACATTCATCACACGTCCTGAATCTGATGTACTGTAACGATCCTCGCACAACTTTCTTACCGCCATTCTCATCAGATTCAATGACATAACTAGTAGGTATGAATGTGCAAAAGTTATCACAACACAGATTGCAAAATATTTTCCCGCATCTTCTACAATGATGTCTTCTGTTGAAAAATGTAAACTTGCTTGAGCAATTTGCACAACTTTTAAAGTCACTATCATTTTGCCACGCCCACGTATTTCCTCCTTCGGTGCCTAAAATTTCCTGGTCAATATGTCTCGGTTCTTCACCGCTGTTTATATTCGGCAACAATCTAGAAACGGAAACTGATGCTTCTCTTCCATCGGCCGTATCCCGTGTATTTTCATTCGCCATCGCATTAGCGGTCGTAATTGTGGGAGTGGGCGGCGGTACCTGGACAATGTTTGAGACAACTGCCCCTGTATCCGTCGAATCTGGTACCCTCCTTCTAAAAAAGTCACTCTCTGTGTTGACGCTCATTGTGCTGCGTTGTCGTGTGGTCTGACGGCAAATCTCGAATGCAGACCCTAAGATAAGAGCCAAATATGTTTCAATATGCTTTTTTTATTTACAAATTTCCGAATCTTATTACGTAAGTGTGGTTCTATATTTATTATTCTCGAAAAATGTATAAGGTAAGACTCGCTAACAAGACTAGATCGATAACAAGCAAAATTCCAACAATCGCATAAGCTTTCAAAGCAAAAGTTGAATTTCTGGTTCTAACTAAATTGCAACAATCGCATAAGCTTTCAAAGCAAAAGTTGAATTTCTGGTTCTAACTAAATTGCAACAATCGCATAAGCTTTCAAAGCAAAAGTTGAATTTCTGGTTCTAACTAAATTGCAACAATCGCATAAGCTTTCAAAGCAAAAGTTGAATTTCTGGTTCTAACTAAATTTCAGCATGAATGATGAGAACATATGAGTAGGTAGTAGATCTGTAAAAAAAAGTGCAAAGCCAAGAACAGGATATAAAGCGCATTTTTTAGTAATCCATTTATTACGAGCTTTCACACCAAGCATAGACAACGAGAAACCCAAACAACGATATAAATAGAAAGAGCATTTTATTAGAGAAGTTTTGTCCGCTTAGCAGAAATATACGACGAATAGCTTCTTGAATGTCAAAATCTTACGTATGGCAGCTATCACTTCCTTCTCAAATTGATATTCAATCCTTTTTCAGTTATGCAAACTTCCGATGGCTGATCTACTGACAGAAGCGTGAAGAGTCTGATGGAACTCTTAAATTGAAATTGCCTTTTTGAACAATAAAGTATCACTAAAAAAAATTTAGTCTGTCACCGCTTGTTTATTCTTAACATCAATTTTAACAGATCAATCACACCCTGTTGTAACTGATTAATCCTAGCTTGGGTATCCATAGTTACTTTAATTTTCTATTAACTTCGTGGTTTTATATCAGACAATATATAAAGTACTTGTGGAGGAGGAAAGTCTCCTCCATTTATATATTGTTATATATTACTTATCTTTAGCTTATAAGGCATTGGCTTATCAGTATGTTACGGTCTTATAACGATATGTGTTAAAATGCCTTACAACACACCCCTATCAACTAAGTTTTAAACAACCTCATTTTTTAGCCATTTTGGCCTCCAGAAATAATTTGCCAGGACGTCTATAGAAATGACCCATGCCGCCATCCATAGAAGCAGTCGCCAA